>JAQJVL010000082.1:605617-1148736 GCA_035578905.1 Stictocephala bisonia
GTTCATAAAATATTGAACACTGTATACTCGTATGCTAAAAGTTGAAAATTTTTGAGCACGCTACTAATGACAGACATTTTTACCAAATTTTATTGATAATATTGTGTTTATAGATCAAAATCTTGAGAAATAAGCTAGTTTTTCATCCATCGAGTAAGTCGTTCACGTGATAAAGGAATATTTTCTCATATTCTATTCGACCAAAAAATTAAAATTTAACCTTACGTTTCTACATTAATGTGGCCGTTCCCCAAATTGTCAAGTCACCGCTAGGAAGTAGACAAAAGCCCAGATAGCCCTTCAGTAACCATGCAATCTTACCGTTAACGGGCTAAAACAAAATTTTCTATTTGAACTGTACGGTTCTTGTTCATTATAATAATGAATTATAGTGAGCACTATGATTACTATGGCCGGTATAGTGGACCATAAACTAATATTATTTAATTTTTATTTAAAACCGCCAAGAATGACATTTAAATTTCCACATATTTAACTGAAACAAATTTATAAAAACAATACATTTTTTACAAAAACAAACTGTTGGTCCACTAGATCAGTTCTTCAGCTATCAAATAACACTTCACATCTTACAATACAATCATTATTGCGGATCACATCGTTGAAATAGAAACACATTTGTTGTGTTTCTCGTGGGATGAAACGGCCTCCTTATGAACAGAGTTGGTAACAAAAATACTTCCACTTTTATTTTTAAATATTTGTAATTAAAACACAAATTACACAAACACTACTTATTTTGTTTCTGTCTACATAAACAATAAATAGTGCCTTTTTAATTTCAGTATTTGGGATAGGACTAAGCCTTATTGAGGCTACTGCTCGGAGCTGTATTTTTTTATTCTCCTTGAGATCTGGCACTAACAACTTATATATTGTCATGTATCACATATAATGTAGGCCTATATCATACATATATATCTGTAATTTATTGACAGAAATTACGCCATTAGTTATTCTAGTTTTTATAATAGTGATAAGTAGTTTTAAAATCTCTAATTACGACTTTTAAGATACTGTGCATTTATTTATGATAAACATTCAACGGCTTATGTAAACCGTGATTGGTAAAGATACTTTGTTCTCTATGATTAAAAATTAACTTTAAAGAAACATTTTATAGTTTTTGTTAATTTTTTTATACTTTTTTGTTGATAAACTACATGACCTTATTAGTTGTGAATGTATGATATAATTAACTAATTTTTACTAATAAATTACACTTGACAAATCAAAAAATACTAAACTTGTATGGTACAGCTCCCTGCAATTGTACTGTTAAAATATCAAAATATTTTACTCTGTTGTTAACAAGTACTGGTATTCAATCCCCATTAAACCATATATTGCTTTCCAAAAAGATGTTTGAAAAATATTATTTTGTTTTCAAACTTAAAGAATAACTCCAATAACTATTGTACATACTTTTTTACTTAAAATAAACTGTGCATACACACTGTATAAAATGCGAAAAATGTATAATATGCTTGAAAGACAACACATCTTTACGATGAATGGTTTATGATCCTTATAAATATAACACTCATAATTTTTAAAATATCATTAGGTTAGAATTAGTTTTTTATTTGAGTTGTTGCTGAGGAGAATAGAAGTAACAAAAACGAATAACTGTTTTATTCAGAACTAATTTCAGTTTATAATGTAATAGCTAAAAGTAAAAATAACATAAAATTTAACTAAACCGTAAACATTATGGCTAAATACTTTCATCCAAATAACATAAAATTTAACTAAACCGTAAACATTATGGCTAAATACCAGAACTTTCATCCAAATAACATAACATTTAACTAAACATAATGGTTAAAAACTTTCATCCAATATCCAAAATCATAAATAATTTTGAAAACAACAACATAAGACAAAAATATCTAAATGTTGAAGAGCATACTTTCAGAATAACAATGAAAAAGGGCGAGAGTCAAAACACCCTTTCTGCATTACTTAGAGCAAAGGTCGGTATAATGGGGTACGATACATGGATCCTCCAGGGTATTATAATTAGGGGTAATGAATAACTGAAAGGGTTGTAGAACCCCCATCCCACCCCTACATAGTTAGGGTGGAACCCCGAAGGTCTCTGGTTTCAGCATCCCCACTTTATTGTTTGTTACATATTTTATCGTTACTCAACTGTTTTTTTTATTTATTTTATTTTTTTATTTTACGAATATTCGGATATTTATAAAACATAAATATATTTGTCAAGTAAGAAGAATACAAAAAAGGTTTACAACATCAAAACGTGCTGTGGACATTACTATTAAGTAAATATTAATTAATCTTATAAAAGCTTAAGTAAATGTAAATTAAACATTTAATTTAATCAAAGGATCTATTGTTAAAAGTATTATGTCTTAATTTACAGTGAAATTAAAATATGAATATTAATATATAAATATTTAACATAATTTTACTTTATGCCACACTTATTATTACGTATTTCATACGTAATTTTGAATTAATGTTACTAAATGCTTAAGCAAGTAAACGCCTTCTAACCAATTCCATATAAAATAACAAGATATTTAAGATGTTCAGTGAAATCAAACAAAAAGGAATATTATGATATCTTTGAATGTATTATAGAATCTTAGTGAATGATCAGCCTTGGTATATTACCAGTATATTACCAGTATATTACCAGTATATTACCAGTATTAGCTAATGAGCAATCCAGTGAACTCTAATTTTGAAATAGGCCAATTTACAGTCACAGGGAGTCTCAAAATTCATAGAGTAAAGAAACCATATAGAATTCATATTCCCTTGTTTTTGGCCGCTTCCCAACTTGAAGTTTAAAGCGATCGAAAGATAATAACGATATCCCAATTTCCCAATGTTCTATAATATGTATTTAAACATTTGAAAAATAGATTTATGCTATAAATACTACTTATTATATCATTATAAAAATTATATGTGGGCTATTTTTAAGTCAATATTTCATACAAAATATAAATACATTTGTCAAATATGCACAGCTGTTTCTGCAGTACATCGAACCTTGAATCGATCTTACTTGATTAAAGGCAAAATAACCATCTAATATTTAACATTCGGCCCTCGAGACACTAACTGGGAGATTGGAGTGTAATTTTATATTCAATGTTATAATTTACAGAACGCTTTTTCCGTTTAACTTTGTACGTAGTTCGAGCACTGTAAATCCAAAATATTGAAATAAAAGTAAAATTTATATAACTGAAGAAAATATTAACTACTAACAACGCTGACTTATAACAGAATGTCTTATAGTATATAGACCATCAGTAACTACATTTCATTCGCATATATCAGTTAAGAAAAAAATTACGAAAAAAATTCCTGATATTTTTTGTTTTGTATGCATTCCTTATTTAATTCCTCAACAAA
This sequence comes from Stictocephala bisonia, assembly GCA_035578905.1. Classification (NCBI taxonomy): domain Eukaryota; kingdom Metazoa; phylum Arthropoda; class Insecta; order Hemiptera; family Membracidae; genus Stictocephala; species Stictocephala bisonia. Next base: position 609,035 of record JAQJVL010000082.1, read on the forward strand.
AATAATGATTGCTAGTTTTAATAATTTGTATATTATTTAAATTATAAATAATATACATTTATTATTTAAATAATATACAAACTAGCAGTTACGAGTTTAAGTGGCTAAGCAATCTGAAAATGTTAAATAAAGTAATGACACTTTTATCTAGAAAGGTTCCTTAGACAACAACTTACACACCGAAAGAAACAAATTTTTAAAAAATTACTTTTTCGCTCAGTAATATGAAAATCCAAATATATGTAGAGCCATAGCATGTTTTTTTGCATTAACCCTTCAAGAAGCACCAATGACAATGTTTCGCTAAAAAATCCCGTATCAACAGTTGTGTGTGAATACATCATACTATCTGGTAGCATCTATATTGTTTATAACTTCTTCAGCAGTTTCAACAGCATATTTGCAAATATTCATGCTATTTTTTTCAAGTTCTAAATACACTTTTCCTTTTAAGGCTGTTCCTAAACTGCCAAGGAACCATCCCTGGACGACAGATACTATAGTAAATATACAATAATACAAGCGAAATTAAACTTGCTTTTCTATTTCAAATGTAGGGTTCGTGTTTGTTATTTTAACAAATTATAGTGAACATTGTATTATTATTATTATTATTATTATTATTATTATTATTATTATTATTACCATTAAAGGTCCAATCAAGTGGTCGTGAGTTGATTTAATGGGTTTATTTATTTAACATTATTAACAAACACTTAAATGTTCAAATATTTATCTGTAATAGAATTGTAATAATACTCGACTTTAAAAAAAAAAAAAAACACCAATGACTCAGAGTAATATTTATTCTCCTGACAAATGACACTTGTTGTTACAAAATGACCATTAGTATGAATGAAATCCTTGAGATAAAAATAAAACATGTTGTTGGTGTTTTCACGAACTGGAGTGAAAGCTTTCTCAATTATATGCCATAATATTAAGACAAACAGTGTAAATTTGATAGTAAATTTAAATATAACCCGTCAAATGGGTATTTTTTACATTTTCTGGAGCTAAGCACAAGTACAGAGTGACTACCAGCATAATTTTTCCTGTTACAAATATTTACAATATAATGGGATGACAGACTTTTGGTACCCTTAAAAAAACTACATTGTTCATATCACTCAAGTTAAGGTTCGAGTCCATAATTTGTGCACAAGGGATTTATTATTGAAAAAGGTAAACTTAGTTCATGTTTGATTTGACGATACACCCTTGGCAACATTTCAAGTGGCTTTACTAAAGTAGGCTAGTGCGTTACTAGTTAAAGGAGTGCTATAACCCAGTTAATTGGGACAGAGTGTTGAAGAGATTGTACCTTCTTGATACCGACATGGTGCCCAACTTAATGTTTGTCATCGGCGTGGACACTACAGAGGTCTAGAGTGGGTAGTTCCGGCAGGCAACGGATGTTGTGTAGGGGAAAGAACAAGTATCAGGCTTGCAATTAGCTCAATATCATACCAATAATATGTGGTTCGGATTCCACGAAAATATGTATATCCCTTAGTTGCCCTAGCACTCAATACCACTGTACGTGTAGGGGCAGGCGGAAGGGGTAATACCACTCTACGTTTAGGAGTGGGTGGGTGGGTTAGATTGGCCTTATAATAAATGGCTCTTTCTGAGGAAAGTGGACCTTAGTTAATAACAATGACTACAATCATTCGATCCTAATACTCACCCAATCGGTGCCTTAGTAGTTAGTATTACAGTACTTACAATAATTTTAGCTATTTATTTATTATTATATTTTTTCACAGTTGTAATAATAAAAAAGACTGTTTTGTTACAAAAATATCTTTTTATTATAAATAATAATAAAATATATATATATATTTTAAATTTAAAAAAATCAAATATTTTTAATAAAGAATGTTAAAAAAATATTATAAAGACGAATAAAAGTAATTAATTAAAATAACAAATTATTTATATAGCTAGACAGCTGATGATTTTCAGTTTTTTTTTCCTATTAGTTAATACGTTATGTAGAGCAATCAAGGCAAATCCCTAATCATCCATTACAGCTGACAGTGGCCTTAGCTAATTAAGTGCTGTATTTCCCCATTGAACTGATGTGGGTTGAGTTTATTTCATAGGGGAGACTTCTGCAATAATTTTAGTTTTTGGACGAACTGTAATTGAGTTATTTATTAAATCCAATGATTTTAAATTTTACACCATATATAATCAGGTATTAGCCGGTGTACATTAAATAAATAATAATAAATAAATAAAAATGCCTTTATTGTGCAAGCGTATTTCAGTTTGAACAACTGTTTTTCAAATCAACTATTGTCAATCTTAAATTAAAATTAATAATAAAATTAATAACAATAGTTACACAGCAGCAAAAACACTTTACTTATCTAAATAGGCCCTGGTTTTAACAGCTCCTTTATTTTTATTTTAAAATTAGCAACAGAAGCTATATTTTTAACATGCGGAGGGAGGTCATTAAATAACTTGGGGCCAAAGTATGAAAACCCCTTCCTCCCTACTTCAAGCCTCACTTGAGGAAAGTGAAGCTGTCTATCCTGGCGGGTGCTACGTTGAGAGACCTCCCCACGAAACATGAGCTTCTCGCTTAGGTACTGTGGCTCTTTTAGAATAAGAGCTTTATGGACCATGCAACATGTCAGAATTCTACACACCACTTCCATAAGGAGCATGTTGACAGCATCTCGAAAGGGAGAAACATGATCGGAAAAATGGAGATTGAAAATGTACCGGATGGCTGAATTTTGAATTTTTTGGATTCTATCAATGTCCCCTCTCGAGATGCTGTTCCCGTAGGCCGGATAGCAGTAATAGAATAATGTAAGTACAAGTGACTGCATGAGCTGAAGCTTGGCAAACTCCGGCAACAGTTTTCTAAACCTATACAGACCCCATTCATTCAACTTAAGCTATAAATAAATGTAAGGGGAAATAATACCCCTATTGTTTATAAAATGTATTTTGTTAAAACTGTAAAGTGTAGACTTAATTTTGTAAACCTTACTTTGACTATTGGTTAAAATTAAAAGTTCGCATTGTTTGGAATGTTTAATTTTAATATATTATTCACTCCGAATCCCATTTCAACATTTTATTTAAAAAATTACTATCTATGCATAAGTTTGAAATTCTCACCAATGGGGTTCTATAAAAATAAATAAATTAAGAGAATAACTTAAGCATTTTAGTCATTCTTGGATATTTTTAGTGACGTCTATTTTTATATTGCTTTATTATTTTGTTCTCTTCTAACTGAAAACAATTAGAGTCATGATGATTGTGAGATTCGTAGAAAAAATTAACAGATCAAATCCTGTGATAAGCAATGGTTACTACTAAATAAATGCATGATGTCTAGATCATTTGAAAATAACATTTTATCATTTTAATAATATGGTTTGAACGATTTTGTGGTTAAGTAAATTGTTTTGACAATTTGACCATCGACTACTCAAACAGTTAGTCGGTCAAGCTCGATCTGAATTAATTATAGTTAGTCGCTTATTGGGTACACACAAAGTTGGTCGGACGAACTCGGTCTGGTACCAATTATAGTTAATCGACTATCGACTACTCACTCAGTCGGTTGGCCAACTATCCCAATTAGATTTAATCGACTATTTTACTCACTAATTGGACAGCTAAACAGTTTTCTATTGTAGTTAGTCGGATATCGATTGTTCGCAATTTAGCCGGCCAAACTTCTTGAGTGCACAGAAAAGAAAGAAACAGAGGCTGCACCCAATTTTGCGCTGAATGCGTGTCGAGTGTTATTCATCTAGTTTGCCTTCCGGATACTTGTGGAGTTTTGTTATCTTTTACTTATGCCTCAATTTTTTTATAATGATTCATTAGTAGACATTATTTTAGTTAGCTATACAATGGCGATGAAACCTAAGTTTGCTGGGGAAGACAAAGGTTGTTGGACATTTGCCATCATTACATGAAAATTACCAATCACGACGTTTCGATTTGGTAGAACCCAAACCTTTTTCAAGTGCTAAAAACTAAATTTCATCTACACAAACTGTTATAAAACTACGTTCTTAAACTAATAAACTTATCTACATTAATAATTATCTACATTTTAACCTATATCATGGAATGGGGTACAACAAAATGAACTTCAGCTAAATATAAAAATGTGAACATGGTTAAATAATATAACCGATTAGGCACTGCCAAGGTCACGAAATCAACGAAAAAATGTTAAAACACAACTAAATTAATATTCAAATTGGACTTAAATGAGTTTAAATTAGCTAATCATATATAAAATAAATACAAGGTACCTGAAAAACACTATTAATTTAAGATAACATTGCACAAAAAATGATATATGTGACTCGAAAGGACTGAGACTACTATCCAATCTAATTAACTATTACAAATACATTTTAACCTGCAAAGACAACAATTATTAGGAATAAAACAATACAATAATCAAATATTACAAAATGATGAAGTCTTACGACCCGCAGTGACGATGGCGTCTAGACGCCTTCCTCACTTCGTGCCTGGAACGTCTCACTTCGTGCATGGCAAATGTCTAACAACCTTTGTCTTCCCCATCTGATACTCACTCCATCATTAACAAATTTCAAAAATTAAGTTTGTTGTTAGATCATTGTAAGGGGTTTATTTTAAAGTCCCATTTGTAAAGTCACTGTTGGTTCTTGTTTCAAATTATTTCTAATATCGTTTGGTTATCAAACCTTTCATTATCTTATAAGAGTTTATTGAAATGTTGCCATTATAAATACATTATTATTAGTTCTCTTGAAACCTTCTTCAACACAACATGCAATTTATTGATAAAAAAAAACTATTTTTTCGTAAAGTAAAGCTCTATCGGAGTATATTTATTTCCTATCATAATTTCCATGACATATCTTTGAAATGTAAATAGTTTATTTTATTGATAGGAAATTATACAATAAAAATGTACAAATTTATTCTTTAAGTATACTTTCTGTGACGTTTTATATTAAAATAAAAACACTGCAGTTTCATTCATAAACACAATATTCTTAACTAAGAAAAGTATTTATCAATGTGATTAAGGCATATAAAAAAGGTTGCTTTGGATAAAATGTTTGACAATGAAAATGTTTAACTTTTACAAAAATAATCTACCTAACTGTGTATGTATCCTTGATCTGTGTATGATGTGCTATATAATTTATATTACCTGTTATTTTGTAAAAGCTCTAAATGCTTAGAGATAACTTTGAAATAACTAATTTTCATTTTTTAAACTGTAGTTCACAGATTTAGTCTACTTTTTTATTCATATTTTATTCCTATAACCAATAACCCCATAAATAGAAAACACTGTTATTTGTCAATGAGTTAAGGTTTCTCATACATCAAACTATTTATTCATACTCTAATAACAATTATAAAATACATAAAATGTTCAATTGTTTCTTAATCCATGTAAATAATAATAACATAATCCATTAAAATAAAAGTTTAATTGTGTATTTTATTACACAAGTAAACTCTCTAATCAGTTTCAAGACGAGTGTTAGTAAATCATTACTCTACAATCGTAAGGCCTCACAAATAAACTTTCATTTTATTAGATTGTTTTTTTTTTATTTATATTGATTTCAAACCAATAAAAACTCTTCAGGAATTATGCTCATGTTATGGTTTAAACACACAAAGAGTGTAAATTAATGTTGGCTAATGAGACAGACCACTAAATGACCACACGGTAGCTACCTCAACCAGAAATGGAAAGAATTAGGTAAAGTAAGGTAGACCACAGAAAAACCACCAGCCCTACCGGAAATGAATGAGCTAGGTAACGAGAGACACACTCCAGAATAACCACCAGCCCTACCGAAAATAAATGAGCTATGTAAAGATAGACAGACTCCAGAATAACCACCAGCCGAAGCGGAAATGAATGAGCTAGGTAAAGAGAGACAGACTCCAGAATAACCACCAGCCCTACCGGAAATGAATGAGCTAGGTAAAGAGAGACAGACTCCAGAATAACCACCAGCCCCATCAGAAATAAATGAGCTAGTTAAAGCTAGACAGCCTACAGAATAACCACCAGCACAACCGGAAATAAATGAGCTAGGTAAAGAGAGACAGACTCCAGAATAACCACCAGCCCCATCAGAAATAGAATGAGCTAGGTAAACTGAGGCATACTACAGAATGACCACTAGCTCCACCAGAAATTAATGAGCTAGGTAACGCGAAACAGACTACAGATTAACCACCAGCCCTAGTGGAAATGAATGAGCTAGGTAAAGAGAGACAGACTCCATAATAACCATCAGCCCCACTGGAAATGAATGAGCTAGGTAAAGAGAGACAGACTACAGAATAACCACTAGCCCTATTGGAAATGAATGAGCTAGGTAAATAGAGACAGACTCCAGAATAACCACCAGCCCTATTGGAAATGAATGAGCTAGGTAAAGAGAAACAGACTACAGAATAACCACCAGCCCTACCGGAAATGAATGAGCTAGGTAAAGCGAGACAGACTCCAGAGTAACCACCAGCCCTATCGAAATGAATGAGCTAGTTAAAGTGAGATAGCCTACAGAATAACCACTAGCCCAACCGGAAATAAATGAGCTAGTTAAAGCGAGACAGACTCCAGAATAACCACCAGCCCCACCACAAATAGAATGAGCTAGGTAAACTGAGGCATACTACAGAATGGCCACTAGCTCCACCAGAAATTAATGAGCTAGGTAACGCGAAACAGCCTACAGATTAACCACTAGCCCAACCGTAAATAAATGAGCTAGTTAAAGCGAGACAGCCTACAGAATAACCACCAGCCCTTTTGGAAATAAATATGCTAGTTAAAGCGAGACAGCCTACAGAATAACCACTAGCCCAACCGGAAAAAAATGAGCTAGTTAAAGCGAGACAGACTCTGGAATAACCACCAGCCCTATCGGAAATAAATGAGCTAGTTAAAGCGAGACAGACTCCAGAATAACCACCAGCCGAAGCGGAAATGAATGAGCTAGGTAAAGAGAGACAGACTCCAGAATAACCACTAGCCCTACCGGAAATGAATGAGCTAGGTAAAGCGAGACAGACTCCAGAGTAACCACCAGCCCTATCGAAATGAATGAGCTAGTTAAAGTGAGATAGCCTACAGAATAACCACTAGCCCAACCGGAAATAAATGAGCTAGTTAAAGCGAGACAGACTCCAGAATAACCACCAGCCCCACCACAAATAGAATGAGCTAGGTAAACTGAGGCATACTACAGAATGACCACTAGCTCCACCAGAAATTAATGAGCTAGGTAACGCGAAACAGACTACAGATTAACCACCAGCCCTAGTGGAAATGAATGAGCTAGGTAAAGAGAGACAGACTCCATAATAACCATCAGCCCCACTGGAAATGAATGAGCTAGGTAAAGAGAGACAGACTACAGAATAACCACTAGCCCTATTGAAATGAATGAGCTAGTTAAAGTGAGATAGCCTACAGAATAACCACTAGCCCAACCGGAAATAAATGAGCTAGTTAAAGCGAGACAGACTCCAGAATAACCACCAGCCCCACCACAAATAGAATGAGCTAGGTAAACTGAGGCATACTACAGAATGACCACTAGCTCCACCAGAAATTAATGAGCTAGGTAACGCGAAACAGCCTACAGATTAACCACTAGCCCAACCGTAAATAAATGAGCTAGTTAAAGCGAGACAGCCTACAGAATAACCACCAGCCCTTTTGGAAATAAATATGCTAGTTAAAGCGAGACAGCCTACAGAATAACCACTAGCCCAACCGGAAAAAAATGAGCTAGTTAAAGCGAGACAGACTCTGGAATAACCACCAGCCCTATCGGAAATTAATGAGCTAGTTAAAGCGAGACAGACTCCAGAATAACCACTAGCCCAACCGGAAATAAATGAGCTAGTTAAAGCGAGACAGATTCCAGAATAACCACCACCCCCACCAGAAATAGAATGAGCTATGTAAAGTAAGGCATACTCCAGAATAACCACCACCCCCACCAGAAATAGAATGAGCTATGTAAAGTAAGGCATACTCCAGAATAACCACCACCCCCACCAGAAATAGAATGAGCTATGTAAAGTGAGGCATACTCCAGAATGATCACTAGCTCCATCATAAATGAATGAGCTAGGTAACGCGAAACAGCCTACAGAATAACCACTAGCCCAACCGCAAATAAATGAGCTAGTTAAAGCTAGACAGCCTACAGAATAACCACCAGCACAACCGGAAATAAATGAGCAAGTTAAATTGAGACAGATTCCAGAATAACTACCAGCCCTTTCGGAAATAAATGAGCTAGTTAAAGCTAGACAGCTTACATAATAACTACCAGCATAACCGGAAATAAATGAGCTAGTTAAAGTGAGATAGACTCCAGAATAACCACCAGCCCCATCAGAAATAGAATGAGCTAAGTAAAGTGAGACATACTCCAAAATGACCACTAACTCCACCAGAAATGAATGAGCTAGGTAAAGCGAGACAAACCACAGTATTACCATGGCTCTACCGGGAAATACCACTGAACTAACCCACCGCAAGTCGGTTAGTTAAACGCTTTAGTATAAAATGTCAGTAATTTACTTTCTTTTCTTACAAAGTGCCTTATGATCTTCTATCCAAACTAGAGAAAAAGCTTGATTGTACTTCAAATCCTCTTTACACTCACATTAAACTAATAAAATAGAGCTTAAATATATAAGGGCTATTCTATTATATACGTTACGTATAATTGTATTATGTTTTTAAATTATAAAACATACCGTAAAAATATTTGTTTAGACAATCTGTATCTAAAAATTAGTTAATAACACGATGGTTTTTTAAGGAAAGAAAAAAATTAATGTACAGGACTAAAGAGGATTTTCTTGTACCTCACAACCACAAGAGCTATTTCATTATTGTTTGAAAATGCAATTAATGTTGTATTTATCAATTTATACAGGATATTTTTAAAATAATAACCCGATTTGAAATAGATATAATTATTAGAAAAAAGGCTTTGCCCAAATATATGGGACATTAAAATACTCACAAAAGAATGAAGTTTACAAAAAGTTATCATAAATGAGCAATATGTCCTCCATTTGTAGCAAGGATAAGACACCATTCGTACAGTTTGGGACGAATTCAGCTATCGACTAGATGCCATCCGTGCTGCAAATGGAGGATATATTGAACATTTATAATAATTGTTCGCAAACTTCATTCTTTTGTGAGTATTTTAATGTCCAATATGTTTTGGGTAAGGCCCTTGTTTCTAATAAATATAGCTATTTAAAATCGGGTCATTCTCTTTTAAACACTCTGAATTTTACATATAATGTATTATCATTTATGTTACCAAAATCTGATACTTTGATTTACCTTTCGTTTAAGGTTACTTCTTTAATTCAGATATAGTTTAAAATTATTAACTATATTTTAAACTATATTTAAATCAGATATATAAATTAAACATTCAAATTCATTAATATACTTGATTTAATTTAGTTCCTTATGAAATTTACTGAAATGATATTTAATTTGATATTGGTATTTACAAATTTATTTACATGAATATGTATGGCATTCTGCTTTCAAAAATTGTAATTTATTTATGTCTAGATCAATTGATACTGTGAGTATATTTTTTAGATGCTTGTTTAGGATTTTGGGAATGTTTAAAGTGATAAAAAAGTTATAACTGATTAAGATGAAATATGTATTCTGAAAATAATCTCATACCAGGTGATTTACATTATCTAAACAAGTACAATGTAGACCTAATTTATACAAAGAAGGCCTAGTGCTGAAAATATAGCTTCTACTTCATAGTTAGCAATATATTGATAACTGATTGCTAATGGACTAATTAGCACGTGAAGCTTGCAAGGGTTTCTCTATATTTTAATTATAATTACAAGTAGAACAATACATTTAGGTGATAGATTTCAAATAATTGTTCAGATTACCTTATTATCCTACTTTAAATTTTAAAAACAGAACCTTCAGTTGATATTTGGTGTTGTTTTTTCAAGATACTCAAATCAAAATAAAAAATCTGTTTATTTCCAAAAAATAAAAGTTCAAAATTTACAATACAAAATATAACTGATATACTGCTTTTATGCAAATTTAGAATACATTGTGGTAGTTCCTGTTTAATAAAGAGGCTAATGGCTTTCATTAATGGTTCCTTGTAACACTTAGATTAACAAGACATTATCAGATTCTGAGAATACAATTCACTCCTCCATTAGTTATTCTGCACTTCAGAGTCCCCATTTATATCTTTAAAGTAGAAAGATATATTTAAATAAAAAAAATTAATAATAACACTATCTGCTTAAGTAATTTTTTAATTCGTTTTGAAAGATTTTCGTAGCTTAATTAAAATTTATTTTGTTTACATTTAAATATAACTAGTGGATTGTAGGAGCACAAGCCCCTAAATATATAAAATAGAAATGTTGCTGTAAAATATTTAATGTATAATATTGAATAATTAATAGTTTTGTAAAACTCAAACAAAAAGTTGCCCATATGTAAACACTGGTTTGTTCAATTGAATACCAGCTTCTTTAAGGGTTTGGTCTTGAGCCTTGTTAATTTGGGTATAAAACATTAACAGCTGGAATATTGCATTTGTCTTATTAACAGCTGTAATATTGAATGCATATTACCACAGTATAAAACACACAACAGTTAGAAACCTTCTTTCCATAAGATTAACATGGGAACTTTGAGGGCGGAGCCCTTAAGGCGGATCACAAAACTTTTATTTTTCCCGCCATCTAAAATATCAGAGCTTTAAAATGAGCCATTTCCGAAGGCAGTAAGTGAAGTTATACCACCTTGTAATTTTGACGCAATTGATTTGCCTCACGAAATTAAATATATAGATTCTTATAATTATATACATAAAATAATTCTTGTATATTATTTATATATATAATGTTTCTGACAGTACGTGTTAGCATCATTAAAAGGGTCGCAACAGTGAGGGTAGATACGATGGTAGATACAGTCACGTGTTTTTAAATCTCAAGCTATTTTACATTGTGTTAAAATTATTTCAAATAAACTGATATTAAGCTTATAACAGACAAAAATAAATTTAAATATGAAATACGAACAAAGAACTCAAACACACAAAAAACTTTGCTTCCACTTTACTACTGCAATTATGCTTTTAAAGTTAGCATTATGATTAATAATACAAATTTAGACCCCATCTACTAGTATAAAAAGATTTAGTGATAAATTGATTATTACGTTTTATAGTTTTAAATTTAAATAATTTAGGTAAAAGCCGAATACTGCTATAAAATCATTGAACATTATTTGCAGTACCTTAAAATACACTCCTAACACACAGAAACCTCCTTTACAATGTAAAATACACGCATACTTAGTTTCATGACACCTGCTATATCACAATATTTTCTAAATTGCTTTGCATTTATTAAACATATAAAAATAGAAAAGGCCTGAAAACAGGCATTGGTCACAGTTACTTTTTACAGAATTACAGCATATTACATCTGTCTGTTGCACATGTTTGCTTTCACTTTGTTTGCGAGTGTATTATGAATTTCTGATCAGATAGTGATTTTTATAAATATACATACAAAATAAAAGCCATCATTTTTTGTCAACACAATGAGAAAAGTTGAACTCAATATTACAAAATTAATATGTTAATTGTCAATATAATCATAGTAATTTGTGTCAAATAGCTTTTGGAGAAAAATTAACAAATGCTATATAAAAACATTTATAACGAATAGAACATGTATTATTCATAACATATACAACAACAAATAATAGGCATAAATATCCATTACAGCTGACAATGATTTAACTTGTGATTGTTGCACTTTCCCCATAAAAGAATCCTCCATTAGGAGTGAACTGCAAATTTACTTTGTAATAATTAGCAATTTGTAGCATATCTTCTTTATTCCTACAAAAAATACATTTCAAATCTTAATCACAAAATCGAAATTTGTGAAATTATTGATAAATTAGTGGATTTTTTTTATGATTTTCAGTAACATTTAGGAATAATCTTCGAATATCAAAACAGGTTTTTATAAAATCATTTAAATTAACTAATTATAACTAAAAATTTGATTGCTTAACCTAAAACTACCAATATTTACATTTGAAAACATTAAACATTTCCTGACTACCGTAAATAATTAGAAGACGTTGCACCATATATCTGTTACCTCCATCATGTCTTTACCTTTTTGTCCTGTCTGCATGAAAGCTGTTTTAGACACAGAAGAGGGGATTTGCTGTGACAACGCCTGTAAAAGATGGTTTCACAGAGAATGCGTAAGGATGTCAAAGAGCGAATACCGGCGCATATCTGGTGATAGCAAGATTAAGTGGATTTGTTCCAGAGTTGATTGCCTCATTCCAACGGACCAGTCTCTGGACAAACTGTCCACACAAATGACATCTGTATTAACAAAATTGGATGCACTCCTAACCAAGGTAGATAAAATAGATGATTTAGCCAAAGACATAAACAAAATCCAAACTGAAGTTTCATCGATGAAGGCGGGTCTTTCAGCTATGGAGCCGAGGATAGCCACTACAGAAGACAAAGTTGTTCAACTTGATAATGATATTGCCACCATTAAAACAGAAGTCTTATTAATCACTGAAAAAATAAATACACTTGAGAATAACGCTAACACTTCCTTAGATGCAGCTGTCGCAGAAGTTAATGATCGAGCCAGCAGATTAAAAAATGTTCTTCTCCACAAAGTCCCTGAGAGTGAGAAGAGCAACCCAAGTGATATTAAAGAAGACGATAGAAAGAAGCTCACAACCATACTGGATGCTTTTCAATTAAAGTCTGATCAGGTGACCTTTTACAGGTTGGGGCAAAAATCAAGCCGCAATACGCGGCCACTAAAAGTAGTGTTTTGCTCCCAAAGTGAAGCGTCGTCACTCATAAAGAAATTTTCACATGAAGCAGTTAAAGATGTCCATCCTACACTATCTGATGTCTCCATTTCCCGAGACCGCACTCCTAATGAACGGGCCGCCCTAGACTCTTTACGTCAAGAAATGGGTCGGAGAGCTGCTGCTGGTGAGTCGAATCTTACGATAAAGTACATTCATGGTGTCCCAAGAATCACAACAATTAAGCCAAAAAACTAAATAATGAGGGACATTCCAGCAGGCTTTCGGTTTATTATCGAAATGTCAATGGACTTCGAGGTAAACTTCATGACCTGCGGTTGTCCCTCTCCTCTACTCTATACGATGTTATTGCTCTCACTGAAACTAACTTATCCCACTATATCAATGACGCTGAACTTGGATTCCCTTCCTATAATATCTACCGAATGGATAGATCAACGGCAACAAGGTGAGCGGCGGGGGCATTCTGCTGGCAGTCAAGGATAGTCTCAAATCACATCGTTTATTATCGTCTTATGATTCTATTGAGCAGCTCTTTATTTCCTTGATTGCATCTCCAGGTAACAAAGCCTTCTTGGAATGGCCTATATCCCTCCCGATACCACAATCACCAAATATAATGATTATTCGTCTGCGGTGGAAGAGGTCGTAGCTACTCACTCTTTCTCCCATATCCTCCTGATGGGAGACTTAATCAACTCGATCTTGACTGGAATAGTCCGACACATATCTCTCCACGACCCTCGCCTTCTAGAACCCAATGTGACTTGGTCTGAACGCACAATCTGAACCAGTTTAACTCTATACGAAACTCTCGTGGAGTAATATTAGATGCTATCCTCTCATCAGAGACAAACACCATATTCATTCACACCCATTACAGTCTAAAAGTCATCCTGATTGTCAAACCATTCATCATGTTATGTGTATTTATTTATAGTTTAATATTCGAATTTGCATGTTTGTTAGATATTATTTATGTTACATTTACAAAATATTTATCCTTGTTATCGCTTATATCACTTATACTATATCATAACAAATTGTTGAATATTTATTGTATATTTATTGCATATATTTATTTATATGTGCATATTAATTGATTATTCTCAATTGTATATTGTTATCCAACTAATTCTTTAAGCACTGGTAATTACCATATTTCATTAGCCTCTGTTTTCTATTTTTCTGTTCTCTATTTTCAGCCTAAGTTTTCTTGTATACAATTTTGTTAAAAAGGCATATGCCGTTAATCATAATAAATAATAAAAAAATAGTTTACTCCAAACAGACTGAAAAATGATTTTCAAACACAATTCAGTCAAGTAGACACAGATACCGTTACGTTTACCGATCGTAGAAAATTCGACCCTGTTGTGCTAGTTAAATCAAATCTGTTGGTTCGTTTACTCTACCGATCGTAGAGCATTCGACCCTGTTGTGCTAGTTAAATCAAATCTGCTGGTTCGTTTACACTACCGATCGTAGAACATTCGACCCTGTTGTCCTAGTTAAATTATATCTGCTGGTTCGTTTACACTACCGATCGTAGAACATTCGACCCTGTTGTCCTAGTTAAATCAAATCTGCTGATTCGTTTACAATACCGATCGTAGAACATACGACCCTGTTGTGCTAGTTAAATCAAATCTACTGGTTCGTTTACTCTACTGATCGTTGATTTTACGAACCTCTTTGCAATAATTAAGTGGGTACCGGTTCGTTTACACTATGGAATTTAATCGTTAAAATAAGGAAAGTTGAAATCTTAAGAATTACGCTATTGCAAATTTTTAAAACGAGTGAATCGTTAAAAGTGAATTAATAAGTGAATATAGTTTAGCCACAGTTGAAAGTCTACAGTAAATTTTGAAAGACACAGCTGCGATTTACAGTACCACTGTAGCAATATATTTCAAACACAATCCTAAAATTTAATACTCCTATCGTTTTTTTATCGTTAAAACAGTAGATGTGTTTAAATTCTGGTAATGTAAATTGGTAGTAAACATAATTATAAATATTTTTTAAGGGATTAAAAAATTAAATAAAAAGTAAACGTTTACGAGCTTGTTACATTTTATCCCATATTTACTTAATATTACCAACTTCATTGTAAAACTATCATATCACACTCACAAATACGAAAGCAGATCGTTTGCTATGAGATTTTGTAGTCATCTCAACAGGACTAAACTTGAATCAACTACTAATAAGCAATTTTAAAAAGGAATAAAAACGCTCGATTTCTTTCAGAAAACTCTTACTCAAAAATAACAGAGCCTAACTAACATTTTGTATAAAGAATCTTTGAATGACTAAAACCATCAAAAGGAAGCCAAAAGAATACAATAAAGCAATATGACAAACGTGTATTGTTATTCATTATGACAGCCTGTATTGTTTACATTATCTCGATACACACAAAAACATAACAAACATCCGGGATCTCAAGTTTCCCCAATTGTATCTTCACATAGGCTCGTTATCCTTACACGGTACCTTGTTTGTCAAAGAAGGGATCTCTTCTTATGAAAATAACATTTACGAAATATGTCTTATTTTCGAAGACAGTATAACTAAGAGACACCCATGCGTGCTTCGCGTGCCAACCCCGTCAATACCTCGGTCTGTGGCACTTGACAACAAATCTTAGTAGATACGATATAGCAGTAAAACTATAATATGACAATTTGTGTACAGTAGCTCATTAATTGCACTTGCGTTGCCACCTTTATATAAAACACCCAATGCTTATTAAATTTCAAAAGTATTTATCAGGTTATGAATTGAAAAAAATAACTCCATTATCCTACCATTGGAACCTTAACGGCAAGAGGGCTGAAATATTACAAAACAAAGCTTAAAATGCTATCTGGGAAAAGATACGTAACTTACAAGAGTTGTATAGCAATCGAATGAATGGTGCAGTAATGCATAAGACACATAAATTCGTTTTCATATACTGTGTAGATCAAAATTCCACTGAATACAAATTAACTCTTTCTAACATCATGAAATCTCTACAGTCACAAGAATGACATAAACATCATTATTTGCATTCCAACAGCTGTTACACTTTTATAAAGATAACAAAGTTTAACAGTAAATGGGTACTCAATCAACACAATTAAAATGTTGATTATCATTTCAACATTATGTTACTTTTCGATTAATTTAAATATATCTCCAAGATATTCTTATAGAAAAATTGATTTTAAGGGCTTCCCGTGCCTTCAAGATGTAAGTATGGAATGATGAAGACCTTATTGCAAAACTAACTAAGAATAGATGGTAATATTGTGTTACTTCGCTCGATAAAAATCGTCCAAAAATGTGGGTAGATTCATGTTAACAAAAAACTGTTTCACATATTATATACGTATAAAGATAGCTTTTTTATTTTTTTAACTCAAAACAATAACAATATAGTCTTAAATAACTCATCAAATTTAGAAACAGTAAAACAAAAATACAGGCTCGATTAATATTTTAAATAATTCCTAGATTATTTTGTAAATGCATGTGTAGAATAACCGGTATAATGCTAAGTAGAGGAATTTTAAAATGTTATCTAAAATAAGCTTTATTCTGACTTCCATATTTACTTCGAAAAAATGAAGATTTTGGACTGCGGTTGGTGACCTCCTCTCTCTCTACTGAAGCCTCTCTCCCAGGTACTGTGGCTCACAAAAACAAATTGATCATACTGAATGTGATACACTTTGTCTCTGATCATCTTTAATTTGAAGAAAGTCTAAGGTATCAGGAACTATATTTATCCATTTAGATTTATAATATCTAATAAATACATAAACGAGCGACTGAAAAGTTAGGACAGATTACTAGAGTTTCGAGTTAATTCAGCTTATCTATTTGTTCCACATCCCCTAATGTCATTAAAGAAGAATTTCTGGTTTGTTTTACGTGTAAAATAAACTATCATTGTTTTGATAACGTTCAGTTCATGTGGCTGTCTTTAGCTCACGTCATAGCCAAATGAAAGTATGATTGAAGAGCCGGATGGTCTCTCGTATTAATGATCTGTATAGATATTGTAATATCGTCGGCAAAGAGCTGAACTGCACAGTTCAGTACACGTATAATGTCATTAATGAGTATCTATAAAAAACAAAGTTCCCAAATTAGAGCCTTGTGGTTCTATTTAAATTGCAGTAAAGTTCCCAGAAAACACAACAACAAATATTAATTTTAATCTGTTATCTTAGAAGTAAGATTTTATCGATTGAAAAAGATCCGGGGAGAATCCAAAAGATGAAGGTGTTTTTAAAAATACATGGTGATGATGCTTGTTGAAAAACTTATGAAAAGTCTACATAAATTAAATCAAACTGAGCTCAACATTGAGCCTTATGACCAGTAACTACTAGAAAAGTGGACAGTTGAACAATCATTCATGAATCTATGTTGATGAGGAGAGATTACATTGCAGATTAACTTATGCAAAAAAAATGCACCGCCTTTCAGACATATTTAGTACTACACAGGTATAAAAAGTATGAATCATATGGCTTTCATTGTGTCATTTCTAAGGTCACTTTCACCATCTTTGACATAACTACGCTACTTTTTTCCCTCCTGAAGTAGACTTAAATGCTTCCTTACTATAAAGATTTGTTATCAAGAAGACCAACTTCATTTCTATAATACATTTTTAAAATTAACTGTAATACAACAATCACCTGATATTGCTAAATCTTATTAAATAAGCTTATTCAAAACATATTTCCCATGAGTCTGATTTCTATGTTTCGAGGTTATTATAAATCAGAACCTAAACATAAAAGGTCGGGTACTGTGCAATATTACAATCTAGCGATACGGAAGACTGATATTTTGTTAGAGATAACCAGGGGGAAAGGATGTGCAAGCGTGGAGAACCACCCCACAGCAAAGCATTTGCAGTCAACTATTCTTTAATAAAACCATGCTGATAAGAATATATTCGGCTGAAGAATCTCTTGTACAAAAATCTATGATCTCACTATGGCATTTGATGTAGTTGATTACAACATGTTTCTAAAAGAATTAGATTCGTTTGAAATAAGAGGTAAATCTTTGGAATGGATCGCATCTTACCTAATTATACTGAAACAATTGGTATTTAGGCTGACAGGTGATCCTCAACGATCCATTCTGAGTTTTAGTAATTATGTTTATTGATAACCTATATTTGAGTGTAAAGAAAGCTTGACGCTGATTGAGGATACCAACCGATGGAGGATGAATAGATACGTAAAAACACATATTGATATTAAAGTTCACTAAAAATTATACTAACACGTGTTAGCCTTAGTCATTATTAGTCTTAATTAATAGGATGATCAGGGCTATTAATTGACCATCATTCATCAGTAGAAAAGTGTTTACCGACCGTTTTTAAGTAGTATTATTAATGGTATTAGATGTGCCAGTTATAAAAAAAATACAAAAAACCGAGAAATTGGAATTTTTTTATAAATCCAGTGGTAACCTGTTTGCTAAAATATACAAAATAGTGTATTTAAATATGTTTATCATGCATGTCTGTTATAAATTATTATAAAGTTTATGTTAATAACTAACTAAACAGCAAGTCAATGGGAAATGTTGTCATTCAAACACCGATGTAATAAAGGGCTCTAGGTACACTGTTTGCGTCTCTGGGGATGAACAGTCAATGCCTGATGAAGAGTTTGTCTTTAATTAAGTAAAACCAATACAAAGTTACGGTCATGCAATGGTAACAGCTCTACAAAATTGTAACTAAAAATTAACATGTCGGTTAGACATAAACCTACATGTATATTCATACACTTTACCGATCTAAGACCTAACACATTAATTTGGGAATCTGGTATTAATATTTGTAATCCACCCACCCACCCCTACACGTACAGTGGTACTGACCCACTCACCCACCCCTAAACGTACAGTGGTACTGACCCACTCACCCACCCCTACACTTACAGAGGTATTGACCCACCCGCCCATCCCTACACGTACAATGAACCACTCGCCCACTCCTACACGTACAGTGATATTGACCCATCCACCCACCCCTACACTCTACAGTGGTATTGAATTATTTAAATCTAAGTTTTTTTAGAATTGTAGGCTATCTAAAAATATTTACGCCCCGCGAAATTTATTAGGTTGCCAATTTTCCACATTACCCATAAAATGAAAATAATATCAGGTTTCTCAATGATGGAAGTACTTAGGGAGACACATAAATAATTAGTTATTTATTTAACAAATGGATTAACGATAATGCTCGTAAAGGTTTATATGAGACCTATAAAACTTGCTTAAGTTCTTTTATTTTAAAACTTTAATTTCCCTTAAAATCTTGTAAATATATGAGACAACACGACAATCTAACAAGCTACGCATCAAATAATGAGACACTAAAGGTACATAATGGCGGAATGTGGTTATTCCCTAATTGGTCGGTCTGACTCGACTTCACAATTAGAATTAACCCAGGCTTAAACAGTGATTACCGTGCTCTTGTTCCACTGAGCAACGTACAAACAAGTCAGATAGACTTACACACTCAGGGATAAATTGAAGTACAATGAAATAGTTCACACATGTTTTAAAAAAAATAAAAATTATTTTAAATAAGAGAGATAAATGTTCCTTATTGTTTCAATAAAAATATATGTTATCATTGTATTAGATCATTTATGTTTTTTTACCAAAATACATACATATTTATAATTTTTACCTAAAGACAGTACGATATATAAGTCTACTTAATTTTTCAGTTGTTTATATGGTTAGAATCAATAAAATGATGATTTACTTTCGTAATGAAGCAGATTTTATTAATTTAAATTTTCTAAACAAACAAGTTTAAATTTAAATAAAAGTGTTGTAATGCTAATAATTTGTAAGCTTCAAAATTTATTTCTATATCGTTGAATTTTTAATCGTTTATCTTAACGAAGCCTAATAATATTAAAATAGAACTCTCTAAACCTTAAATATATTAATATATAACTGTCTGATACCTTAAATTGTAAGAACGGTCTTATTACGGTACAAAATAGTTGGCTTATAGTTGTGCTTCCCTAATTTAATTAAAATGAAAGTATAACAGTTCATTTAAAATACCACTTAACAAAAGTCCCGTTATGTTTTGGTTAGTAATATTTTTAGAATACTAATGCCAATACATAGTATGATGTAGCCATTCCTAACAATCTAGTCTCCATAGTTTTTTTGAAGCAATATTTTAGTCGAATTCTGTTGAGTTACGGCTGTCGCAAACTGTATTGTAATGTAGTCTCGTTAGATCCTGGTCCCCGTTCCTCTGAGAGGGAACAGTTTGGTGTAATTCTGTTGAGTTACGGCTGTCACAAACTGTATTGTTATGTAGCCTCGTTAGATCCTGGTCCCCGTTCCTCTGAGAGGGAACAGTTTGGTGTAATTCTGTTGAGTTACGGCTGTCGCAAACTGTATTGTTATGTAGCCTCGTTAGATCCTGGTCCCCGTTCCTCTGAGAGGGAACAGTTTGGTATAATTCTGTTGAGTTACGGCTGTCCCAAACTGTATTGTTATGTAGCCTCGTTAGATCCTGGTCCCCGTTCCTCTGAGAGGGAACAGTTTGGTGTAATTCTGTTGAGTTTCGGCTGTCGCAAACTGTATTGTTATGTAGCCTCGTTAGATCCTGGTCCCCGTTCCTCTGAGAGGGAACAGTTTGGTGTAATTCTGTTGAGTTACGGCTGTCGCAAACTGTATTGTTATGTAGGCTCGTTAGATCCTGGTCCCCGTTCCTTTGAGAGGGAACAGTTTGGTGTAATTCTGTTGAGTTACGGCTGTTGCAAACTATATTGTTATGTAGCCTCGTTAAATCCTGGTCCCCCCCGTTCCTCTGAGAGGGAACAGTTTGGTGTAATTCTGTTGAGTTACGGCTATCGCAAACTTTATTGTTATGTAGCCTCGTTAGATCCTGGTCCCGGTTCCTCTGAGAGGGAACAGTTTGGTGTAATTCTGTTGAGTTATGGCTGTCCCAAACTGTATTGTTATGTAGCCTCGTTAGATCCTGGTCCCGGTTCCTCTAAGAGGAAACAGTTTAGTGTAATTCTGTTGAGTTACGGCTGTCGCATACTGTATTGTTATGTAGTCTCGTTAGATCCTAGTCCCCATTCCTCTGAGAGGGAACAGTTTGGTGTAATTATGTTGAGTTACGGCTGTCACAAACTGTATTGTTATGTAGACTCGTTAGATCCTGGTCCCGGTTCCTCTGAGAGGGAACAGTTTGGTGTAATTCTGTTGAGTTACGGCTGTCCCAAACTGTATTGTTATGTAGCCTTGTTAGATCCTGGTCCCCGTTCCTCTGAGAGGGAACAGTTTGGTGTAATTCTGTTGAGTTACGGCTGTCCCAAACTGTATTGTTATGTAGTCTCGTTAGATCCTGGTCCCCGTTCCTCTGAGAGGGAACAGTTTGGTGTAATTCTGTTGAGTTACGGCTGTCGCAAACTGTATTGTTATGTAGCCTCGTTAGATCCTGGTCCCCGTTCCTCTGAGAGGGAACAGTTTGGTGTAATTCTGTTGAGTTACAGCAGTTGCAAACTGTATTGTTATGTAGCCTCGTTAGATCCTGGTCCCCGTTCCTCTGAGAGGGAACAGTTTGGTGTAATTCTGTTGAGTTTCGGCTGTCCCAAACTGTATTGTTATGTAGCCTCGTTAGATCCTGGTCCCCGTTCCTCTGAGAGGAAACAGTTTGGTGTAATTCTGTTGAGTTACGGCTGTCACAAACTGTATTGTTATGTAGCCTCGTTAGATCCTGGTCCCGGTTCCTCTGAGAGGGAACAGTTTGGTGTAATTCTGTTGAGTTACGGCTGTCCCAAACTGTATTGTTATGTAGCCTCGTTAGATCCTGGTCCCCGTTCCTCGGAGAGGGAACAGTTTGGTGTAATTCTGTTGATTTACGGCTGTCGCAAACTGTATTGTTATGTAGTCTCGTTAGATCCTGGTCCCGGTTCCTCTGAGAGGGAACAGTTTGGTGTAATTCTGTTGAGTTACGGCTGTCGCAAACTGTATTGTTTTGTAGACTCGTTAGATCCTGATCCCGGTTCCTCTGAGAGGGAACAGTTTGGTGTAATTCTGTTGAGTTACGGCTGTCCCAAACTGTATTGTTATGTAGCCTTGTTAGATCCTGGTCCCCGTTCCTCTGAGAGGGAACAGTTTGGTGTAATTCTGTTGAGTTACGGCTGTCGCAAACTGTATTGTTATGTAGTCTCGTTAGATCCTGGTCCCCGTTCCTCTGAGAGGGAACAGTTTTGTGTAATTCTGTTGAGTTACGGCTGTCCCAAACTGTATTGTTATGTAGCCTCGTTAGATCCTGGTCCCCGTTCCTCGGAGAGGGAACAGTTTGGTGTAATTCTGTTGAGTTACGGCTGTCGCAAACTGTATTGTTATGTAGTCTTGTTAGATCCTGGTCCCCGTTCCTCTAAGAGGGAACAGTTTGGTGTAATTCTGTTGAGCTACGGCTGTCCCAAACTGTATTGTTATGTAGCCTCGTTATATCCTGGTCCACGTTCCTCTGAGAGGGAACAGTTTGGTGTAATTCTGTTGATTTACGGCTGTCGCAAACTGTATTGTTATGTAGCCTCGTTAGATCCTGGTCCCCATTCCTCTGAGAGGGAACAGTTTGGTGTAATTCTGATGAGTTACGGCTGTCGCAAAATGTATTGTTATGTAGCCTCGTTAGATCCTGGTCTCTGTTCCTCTGAGAGGGAACAGTTTGGTGTAATTCTGTTGAGTTACGGCTGTCGCAAACTGTATTGTTATGTAGCCTCGTTAGATCCTGGTCCCCGTTCCTCTGAGAGGGAACAGTTTGGTGTAATTCTGTTGAGTTACGGCTGTCGCAAACTGTATTGTTATGTAGCCTCGTTAGATCCTGGTCCCGGTTCCTCTGAGAGGGAACAGTTTGGTGTAATCTACTCAGATCTAATGTGATGTAGATTTAGGAAAATCAGTATTTTTAATGTACTGCTTTCTATACAATAAAATTTCACTTGAACTAATGATTTAGTATTACGTCTGCAAGTTATGTATGTTTTTATTCTTTAATGTTGTTTGTTACACCGAAATCTGATTTTATTCATTAAATATTACTACGAAGCTAGGAACTTTCACTTCTCTTCTATGAACACATTCTTCCAAAGAATTTGTTCTGCCAGTCCTTTCAGTCAGACTATAGATAATTAATTAAACATTTGATTCGACGCAGCTTTAAAAACGTTCGGTAAAATTCCCTTAGGGAGAGTTTAAAAAAAACTATAGTTTCTAAAAATAAGGGTCTTTTCAGAATTTACAAACAAATTTAATTAAAATCAGAAAAATAAGTACTGTATAAGTGGTCTATATTTAATATAAATATGATAAGTTTGAGAAAGTTTCTTCTATCCGAACTTGCATTTTTTAAAATCTGTAATGCAATATTTTTATTTCCAAAGACTAAAATAAACCTGAGTTGTTCATTCTTTATGCCTACACAAACTCTTTGTGTTTTGAAGCAATTAAAAGTCCGTTTGTGACTTAAGGGAAAAGACTGCCTTTTCATCCAATTAATTTTAATAATATATTTTTACCATTAATTAAAGAAGAATTTTTAAATGCGTGAATAATTCAAACACTATCTATACTTTTTTACTACTTTGCTATTAATGTCAATATTTCCAAATGTAATTTCTTCTAACATATTTTTTATATGTTTGTACATTTTACTTTCTCTCATATGTGTTATCATAGAGAAAGTATTATGATTCTCTAAAAATATTTTTTTTTTTTTTTATGATTGTCAATTTTTCATTTTTTTTTTTTGTATGGCCAAAAAACTTAATTTTTTTTTTTAATTTAATTTTTTCAAAAAACGGCTTAAAATATTTTAGTTACATTTTTAGGAAAGCCGTGAATTGCAATTCAAAATATTTTAGTAAAAAAAGCATGTTAGAGACTTGACTACTTTCTGAGTTATCGCAAAAAAGCATATTTGGGAATCGAAGTGGTAATTTGCAAAGATTTTATATTTTAGTGTTTAATATGGGGGAAAGTTTGTACCAATTCTTTGGAACCATTTATTTTAACCTAATTTGATGATGCTTTAATAGGGCTAAAATTAATTTAGTAAAACTTAAAATTTGTAAAACCAATAAATATACCAATAAATAGATGCTTTAATAGGGCTAAAATTAATTTAGTAAAACTTAAAATTTGTAAAACCAATAAATATACCAATAAATAGATGCTTTAATAGGGCTAAAATTAATTTAGTAAAACTTAAAATTTGTAAAACCAATAAATATTTTCTTTTAAAGTGTATGAAGATTTATGTATATTTACATCTTTAAGAATGATAATTATTTTAAATATATTAAGTAAAAATTATAAATCTGATTATTTAATAATATACTTGTACTCAATTATAGTATATCCTTGTTGACTGTATGTCTCTTACACAACTCCATGTTTCCAGGTAACAAGGTTAATCCTACCAAAACCAAGCATAACATGTTAGCTTCCAAACTATCAAGATTGACGTTTATTGATAGCCAGTCAATGGCAGAATCAGGGTCATAACATTTCCCGTCAATTCCCTCAGTAATTGACTCGTACAAAAGTCACGTTTTGGAGGTTTGTAATTGAAACTTTTGTGAAGAACGGAATTATGGGTCAAAAACCAAAGCAATGTATAGTAATCAAATGCAATAATTAATGTTTAGATAAATAAAGTACTTTTCTAACTTGCTCCAAGTACGTAACTGAGGTAAAATAAACAATTATGTATAACACTTTTAGACAGCTTTTACTGTACATTCTACAACATGCATCTACTATCCAGTGAAAACAAATAGTTAGGTGACATATAATTTGTTTAGTTAAAAAATGAATATCGCATATGCTGAAGCAATAACAATGCTTTTCAAATAACAACTAAATCTAATCGTCAGCTAGAATATTCATTTATTTCTGTCTGAAAAATCTAACCATAATAACTGGTTCCCCAAGAATACAAAATTTTTACTTTTTTATCAGTTTTTGACCAATACTTCTGTATTGTGATACAAATGTACTTCCACGCATAAATCAAGGCTATTAAGAGTTCCTTTAGGACATTTGTAACTTGATGGTTCTCAAGTAAACATATGCTTGTCTAATTAAAAGTATAGTAATTTTTTTTAAATACAGAATGTTGACATTTATATTTACAATTTTTTATGCGTCAAACCTTTAAGGTGTTTTATTACAAGGGTGTAATATTAATTAATTTAATATAAAGTTAATAATTAGGGCTACTTACGTATTTTAGGATGAAATAAAATTAAACTGAGTACCCTTATATTTATATTATAAATATAAGGGTACTCAGTTTAATTTTATTTCATCCTAAAATAATTAATTTAATTTGTAATATAGACCTACTGTACTTTTAAATGTTTTTCTGAGTACCAAAAAAATCAAATGGCTCGAAATTAACTGCAGTAACCAAATCAATCCTAACGCATAGTAAATTTAAAATGTAAGGCCTTTTTTAAGAAAAAAAAAACACTTTTGGTTTCAGGCAAAACACAAACGTCATATTCAAACTATATTTGTTATTCAGTGAAGATAAAAATCACATTTGGGATAATTATTGCAGCTCCATGTATAAATGTTCTAAATGTTGTATATTTCCAAAACTGCCTTCAGATCCAATAGCCCTAATATATTTCTATATTTAACATTGACGTTCAAATTAAGTCATCGGGATTATTTAAAACTTTTCGAAATGTATAACTTTTCTTTCCATATGTACAGTTTTACTATCGTTATTATAAGTTAGTGAAATTATCTGAAAATTAAAAAAATAAATGTCGCCAATGGAGATTTACAAATGTGTAGAATCTAAATAATCGTGTTTGCATGTGTTACTTTTTTTTACCCAGTAAAGCTATGAAAAATAAGTACTGTCCTGAAAACCAATGCAAACATGCAAACAGTAGATTTGCAGTACAAAATGACAGTACGACATTGTGATATTGTACACTAAAGGGACATTATTGTCAGTCTGTGGTTATTCCCTAAATGATACTACTAAATGTAACAAACAAATTTACTCTGGACATGATAATTACAGTCCTTTGTTACACTCAACCAACAATCGACTATACGTATCGAATTCATCAGACACCACATACATAGTCGTAATCTATATATCGATTGTATAATATACGATGTATTTCGTCATGTGTTATACAGTCGACTGTACATCCATTACATCATAAACGATATATTTCGTCATGTGTTATATATTCGACTATATACATCGATTACATCATAAACGATATATTTCGTCGTGTGTTATACAGTCGACTATAAATTGATTACATCAAAACGATATATTTCGTCTATACATCCGACTATACGTCGACTATACATTCAATGTTTTATACATTCGACTATATATCGATTACATTAGATAAAACATACTTTATCGTAAACTAATACAGTCAACTACACATCTGTTACATTAAATACGACAGACTTCGTCAATAGTTATAAATTTGACTGTACATAGCTTACATAAAAACCCACATACATACTCGTGACTTATGTATTCGACTATACATTGATTACGTCAGATACCTCATACTTTGCCATGTATACAGTCAACTATACATCGATTAAATCATAAACGAGATATTACGTCATGAGTTATACACTTGACTATATGATTACATTAGATACAACATACTTTATCGTAAACTAATACAATCAACTATATATCTGTTACATCAAATACGACAGACTTCGTCAATAGCTATAAATTTAACTGAACATAGGTTATATCAAAAACCACATACATATTCGTGATTTATACAATACACTATACGTCGATTACATCAGATACCATATACTTCGTCATTAGCTATAAATTCAACTGAACATGGGTTATATCAAAAACCAAATACATATTCGTGATTTATACAATACACTATACGTCGATTACATCAGATACCATATACTTCGCCAATAGCTATAAATTCAACTGAACATGGGTTATATCAAAAACCACATACATATTCGTGATTTATACAATACACTATACGTCGATTACATCAGATACCACGTACTTCGCCAATAGTTACAAATTCAACTAAACATAGGTTATATCAAAAACCAAATACATATTCGTGATTTATACATTACACTATACGTCGATTACATCAGATACCATATACTTCACCAATAGTTATAAATTCAACTGAACATAGGTTATATCAAAAACCAAATACATATCCGTGATTTATACATTACACTATACGTCGATTACATCAGATACCATATACTTCGCCAATAGCTATAAATTCAACTGAACATGGGTTATATCAAAAACCACATACATATTCGTGATTTATACAATACACTATACGTCGATTACATCAGATACCATATACTTCACCAATAGTTATAAATTCAACTGAACATAGGTTATATCAAAAACCAAATACATATTCGTGATTTATACATTACACTATACGTCGATTACATCAGATACCATATACTTCGCCAATAGCTATAAATTCAACTGAACATGGGTTATATCAAAAACCACACACATATTCGTGATTTATACATTACACTATACGTCGATTACATCAGATACCATATACTTCGCCAATAGCTATAAATTCAACTGAACATGGGTTATATCAAAAACCACATACATATTCGTGATTTATACAATACACTATACGTCGATTACATCAGATAACACGTACTTCACCAATAGTTACAAATTCAACTAAACATAGGTTATATCAAAAACCAAATACATATCCGTGATTTATACATTACACTATACGTCGATTACATCAGATACCACATATCTCGTCAATAGTTATTCGTCTATTGGAGAAAAAAATCAATTACGCTCACTATTAAGAAGTCATAATTTAAACAATTTTGAAAACTTTCATTTGATAATAGTTTTAACTTTATTAATGTTAAATACAACCTATAATATTTGACCTAATGAACATATCCATCCAAATTGTTATTGCATAAAAGTGTTTAAATACGAAAACTAAGAAAATTACTCAGCTTTTATTATTCGAATGATAGAGGTCTATACTCAATTGATAATGAATATCAGAATAAAGTAAAAATAAAACTCATAAAATGTTCGAAAAACGTAATTTTGGTCGCATATTCATATAAAAGAGGCGTGACATGCGTGGGAGGGGAAGTGGAGCATGAGGAGGAGGAAGAAAAATGAGACAAATAAATGAATGAAACGATCGAATTTTTACGTTGTTTTTATAGCAATAAGTTCTTCTAACGGTGAATGAGTCGTTACAGCTTACTTTATGTTGGGAGATCTCTATTCTAGATTTTCCTCAACAGTAACAAGTGCGTTTTGTATTGAATACTTTTTCTTAATTAGGAACGTTACTGGTTGTCAAGTACAAATATATATAAATAGGTAAAAGTATATTTATAACTTTATTTTATCGATTTATTCTTCTCTATGGCAGAGCTGAGTTTCAAACCCTAATATATTAAACGGAACTAGAAATTGTGTCTCAACTAACGTGACAATAAGAAGCTTTAGGTAATTGAATATCGTGCATTATCTCTCTCAACCAACTAGACTATACATTTAATACGCTATATAACATATACAGTATCTTGCTGTAAATGTATCTTGCTAAACATACTGCAGTGACAAATATAATCCATCTACTTATTTACCAGTTTAATTAATATATTTACTGAGGGAGACAAAGGTAGTTGGACATTTGCTGTCATTACGTGAAAATTACCAATCACAACGTTTCTATTTGGTAAAACCCAAACCATTTTCAATTGCTAAAAACTAAATTACATCTACACAAACATGTTATAAAACTACGTTCCTAAACTAATAATCTTATCTACTTTAATATTAACTACATTTTAACCTAGATCATAGAATGGGGTACAACAAAATGAACTTCTACTTATTATAAAAAAGTTAACAGTGATAAATTAATATAAACAATTAGGCGCTGCCAAGGTCACGATATCAATGAAAAATTTTTAAAACACAGTTAAATTAATATTCAAATCAGACTGAAATAAGATTAGATTAACTAATCATAAATAAAATAAATATATGGTATCTGAAAAACACTATTAATTTAAAATAACATTAAACATGCACAAAAAATGATATATGTGACTCGGAAGGACTGAGACTACTATCCAATCTAATTAACTATTACAAATACATTTTAACCTGCAAAGACAACAATTATTAGGAATAAAACAATACAATAATCAAATATTACAAAATGATGAAGTCTTACGACCCGCAGTGACGATGGCGTCTAGACGTCACAGGCACGAAGTGAGGATGATACAATCCAAATGCAGTGTCTACGAAGTTCCCTCCAAGGTTATTTTTAGTTTTTAGCACTTGAAAAAGGTTGGGTTTTACCAAATCGAAACGTCGTGATTGGTTA
Source organism: Stictocephala bisonia (assembly GCA_035578905.1). Classification (NCBI taxonomy): domain Eukaryota; kingdom Metazoa; phylum Arthropoda; class Insecta; order Hemiptera; family Membracidae; genus Stictocephala; species Stictocephala bisonia. Next base: position 638,495 of record JAQJVL010000082.1, read on the forward strand.
TTTTCACGTAATGATGGCAAATGTCCAACTACCTTTGTCTTCCTCATCTAATACTCCATTATTAACAAAGATCAAAAACAAAGTTAATATATTAATATTTAACATATTACGTGCTAACAATAACAATAACCAATGTTAAATAATTCTTCAAAATAGAGGTGTATATTTTGTCTGATGTATATAACAAACTGAATCAATTATAAAATTTGTCACTTTAACTATAAATTGCCGTAAGATATATAACGAGTTCCTATTCAAAGTGTGTCATATCTACCTTTTATTATAATGTTTCATAAGACATCATAATTTTAAATTATCAATGGTTTCCAAAGTCATTCAAACAAATTTCTACAACAAATATAACTAAAGGAAATAAAAAATAATGTTAAACATTATTAATCCGAATGTTTTTACAATCAAACCACAGGTTTATATAAAATGGCCTAATGTGGAGTAATACGTCATAATGTGGTTACGCATAATGACTAGCCGGAGGCAGAGTAAATGGAAGTGTAGCCTCTATACTCATAATTTGGAGTGACATTCCAGGTCCTAAAACATATCGTTAGACAGGATCGTTATGCAAACATGGTCCCTCGTTTTCTTGAGAAGACATGTTTCTGATACAGCATACATCTTTGTTGGCCTTCGTCTGAGGAAAAGAAGAGCTCACCGGCCAATATTGTGGTAATTTTTACAGTTTTCTTTACCAAATTCTGACAAATGAGGCAGCATTAAAACAAGATCTTTTAATTTTTCACTATATGTATGGTTGCCATCCACTTAGACACTATTGCAGATGTTTGAGGTGTCCATGATGGGTGGTAGTCAGACTCTGGATGTTGTATACGGCGAGAACTGAGTATCAGGCTTGTCAATTGACATAAAATAAGCCCAATAGTATATAGTTTGGATTCCACTATAAGTAAAGCTGTAGGTCCCTTAGCTCCCCACGCTATTGGACTATTAATAAATGGCCTTTTATGAGCTAATTCAATTTTATATAGTAACAAGACTACACGTGTTATCCACACTCATCCTACACTCAATTAAATATTCATATTCGCCTTGAAATACACAAAAGATGTGCCGGCATCTCAACTCTAAACAATAATATTAATTAATATGTCTGTCTTATTCATCTATATCTCTACGATTGGTGGCTTGGCAATGAAAAATAATAAAGTTGACATTATTATTATTTAGTTATTCATGTCTTTGCATTTACAATGTATTTTTCTCATACAGTTCCCTTATTTATCCCTCTAGCTTAATTGAGAGATATACAAATTATATTTACTACATTTCTAGGAATAATAATACAGAAAAAAGAAAAGCTTAACAGCCAACAATAAAATATTGTATGATTACAAATACATTATATATAACACGTTTTAATTGTTTTATGTTGTTTATTTTAACAGTAATTGTCTTACTATTAATAATTGTTTTTTTGATAATACAATCATATTATCTTTTTCTGATCGTAACTTTGTTTCTGTTTTGTTGCTGGGAGGTAGAAATAATTGATAAGAAAAGAAAAAAACCGACATTTCAAAATATCAATATCTAAAGTAAGGTATATATCATATATAAATTAAAGATCCACCTATATAATAACAAAGAAAATATATATATATAGGCTACTATACGGTTATTTTTGTACATTTAGGCCTACTGAAAAAATAAAATTTAAGAAAATTAACACCACAAAAAAACTTTAAATAGAATAATTGTTGGCCTATACGGCAAACCAAATTGTTTAGTAAGACTAACAAAGCTTAACAATATTATAACCATAATAATAAATAAATAGCCGTAAATCATATTATAAATTAGTAAAATCAGATGAGCTATAACTCCATGGAGTGTTTTCAAATATAAACATTTAACAGAATTAGCTTTTATTAGATGTTCTTTAGATATTTCTGAACTATAAGATTGCATACAATTCATTTGAAGTTCAATTACACTAAATAATATATTCCTAAAAACAACCAACACACAGATGCTTTCAGAATAACAATGTAAAAGGGCGCGAGTTCCTGCATTACGCCGTGCAAGGGTGGTTTAATGGGATTTAGTATAGGTATTCCGCAGATTGCTGTGATTAGTAATAATTAATTCCGAAAAGGGTCGGAGAACCCTTCAAGTTTCAGGTAGCAGCTCTGGATTTTTTGCCTTGATTGTATTCTGCCACTTGCATAATTGGAATAATCACTCTAAAGGGCAGAGTTGAGGGTTATTTCTACACTATAACTTTTATGTAATACCCTCCATTCCAGCACAGTGATATTGACCCACCACCCACCCATACACACACAGAGATATTGACCCACCCACCCACCATACACGCACAGAAGTATTGACCCACCACCCACCCATACACGCACAGAGGTATTGACCCCCACCCACCATACACGCACAGAGGTATTGACCCACCCACGCACCCATACACACACAGAGATATTGACCCACCTATACACGCACAGTGATATTGACCCACCACCCACCCATACACACACAGAGATATTCACCCACCTATATACGCACAGTAATATTGACCCACCACCCACCCATACACACACAGAGATATTGACCCACCTATACACGCACAGTGATGTTGACCCACCACCCACCTATACACACAGAGATATTGACCCACCTATACACGCACAGTGATGTTGACCCACCACCCACCCATACACACACAGAGATATTCACCCACCTATACACGCACAGTGATATTGACCCACCACCCACCCATACACACACAGAGATATTCACCCACCTATACACGCACAGTGATATTGACCCACCACCCACCCATACACACACAGAGATATTCACCCACCTATACACGCACAGTGATATTGACCCACCACCCACCCATACACACACAGAGATATTCACCCACCTATAAATGCACAGTGATATTGACCCACCACCCACCCATACACACACAGAGATATTCACCCACCTATACACGCACAGTAATATTGACCCACCACCCACCCATACACACACAGAGATATTCACCCACCTATACACGCACAGTGATATTGACCCACCGCCCACCCATACATACACAGAGATATTCACCCACTTATACACGCACAGTGATATTGACCCACTACCCACCCATACACACACAGAGATATTCACCCACCTATACACGCACAGTGATATTGACCCACCACCCACCCATACACACACAGAGATATTCACCCACCTATACACGCACAGTAATATTGACCCACCTATTTACGCACAGTAATATTGACCCACCACCCACCCATACACACACAGAGATATTCACCCACCTATACACGCACAGTGATATTGACCCACCACCCAACCATACACACACAGAGATATTCCTCCACCTATACACGCACAGTGATATTGACCCACCACCCACCCATACACACACAGAGATATTGACCCACCTATACACGCACAGTGATATTGACCCACCACCCACCCATACACACACAGAGATATTGACCCACCTATATACGCACAGTGATATTGACCCACCACCCACCCATACATACACAGAGATATTCACCCACCTATACACGCACAGTGGTATTGACCCACCCACCCACCCATACACGCACAGTGGTATTGACCCATCCACCCACCCATACACGCACAGTGGTATTTGACCAACCCACCCACCCATACACGTACAGTGGTATTGACCCACCAACCCACCCATTAACGTACAGTGGTATTGACCAACCCACCCTTACACGTACAGTGGTATTGACCAACCCACCCACCCATACACGCACAGTGGTATTTACCCACCCACCCACCCATACACGCACAGTGGTATTTGACCAACCCACCCACCCATACACGTACAGTAGTATTGACCCACCCACCCATACACGTACAGTGGTATTGACCAACCCACCCTTACACGTAAAGTGGTATTGACCCACTCACCCACCCATACACGTACAGTGGTATTGACCCACCTACCCACCCATACAGTACAGTGGTATTAACCCACCCACCCATACACGCACAGTGGTATTGACCAACCCACCCACCCAAACACCTACAGTGGTATTGACCCACCCATACACGTACATTGATATTGACCGCCCACCCATACGCGCACAGTGGTATTGACCCACTCATACGCGCACAGTGGTATTGACGCACCCACCCACCCATACACGCACAGTGGTATTGACCCACCCACCCACCCATACACGTACAGTGTTATTGACCCACCCACCCACCCATACATGTACAGTGGTATTGACCCACCTACCCATCCATACACGTACAGTAATATATAACAAGTTAAAAAGTACTCTTAATATAGTATATAATTAAAAAACGGGAAGTGCTCACTTATAACGAAATCTCCGGAACTACGGAACAGATTTTGATGAAATTTGCAGGGAAGTTTGCTTTTGTGTCATAATAACCCACTAAGAACGAATTTTTAAAATTTATATTCCTAACGGGTAGAAACAGCCCCCCAACGTTTCCTTTTTTCTGTAAAAGTAACATTAGCATTAACATAACAGCTTACTTTAAACAGCTGACATAAAAATAAACATGACAAAAAATCAGCGTCTAATTTTGTTTTCATTGTGAAATGTTTAAGGTCATTAATACTAACTCTGGCATGATTGAACTACTTTAAATCCACTTAAAATAGACTAACAGGATGTTATAGAATATAACACTGTGTTATCTAGGAGAACTGCTGAAGGCTGAGCTTTTATATTGAAGTGATGGGTTTGATAGGACGATGGAGGTGAGGGTAAGTAAGCGTAGAAAACCACTCCATAGCGAAGTAAACAAGGGCGGACGGCTAATTACATAGTAATTGCATTTTTCTCTATACACTAATACCTACAGGTTTAAATGATTTTTTTCAAATTTGTAATTTATCTAACGAGCACTTTTACTATCCCTTTAAACTAGCGGTTTTTAAAGTAAAAATATATTGTCTTTAGATATCCTCATTGCCTTTAATATTTCGTACAAAAAAATATTTTTTTAAGATAAATATTAGATTTGTGTATTTACGTTTTGCACATTTAAATAATTAATTAATTAATTAGGCTATAAAAATTATTTTCTTCATTATTTTGTCTTATATTTAAAATTTTTTCATTGCCTGTAAATGTCACTTCCCAAGATAAAAAAAATCTTCCTGAAAAGCCTGTGAAAAATAATTACAAGTCGTGTCCAGTTTTCGTCATGTTGGACAGCTCGACTAAAAAACATGAGTAATAGGTGACAATCTGCCCGGGGCTAAAATTATTGATTTTAATAATACAGTTCACCTAAATAATAGTGTTAGTACTTATTTATTTAGAATGGTTTACTTATCTTAAGTCAAGACCTGTCTCAAATATTTTTCATCCTCTTTAACTTTTAATTTCATTAAAATAAAAACTAGTCCTATAAAAATGTTTTAAAATGACTTCGAATATATTCCCATAGTGTTTATTGTGTTAATTTTATAACTTTAAAAACATATTGTATTGCTTAACTACCGTACTATAAAATTTATTTACGTCGAATAAATTTTATATTAACCATTTAATTTGCAGGAAATATTGAAATGATGGACTTTTAAATAAGCAAAGCCCCAAAACCCCTCCCGATATTTATGTGATTCTTTATTTAACTTAATTGGTAAAACTTAAAAGATTTCAGTTATCTTTTAAAATTAGTTTGTAGTTTCAGGTCCTTATTAAAGAGTTGTGTTACAATGTAGGATAATTGAAGGTATTGAGATATTACAGGTTATGTGCCTGGGAAGGGTTTATTTTAGGATACTTAATAGCTTTACATCTAAAAATAAACATATTCGAGCTTGTGTCTATTGCAACATACCCTCGTACTATCAAAACATTGCTGGGTCCACTGAGGGTGGCGGCTAAGGCATCAGACTCAGGAGGTTGACACAGAATAAAAAAAATACAAATTGAATAGCAAAAATATTGTTTATTATATGAAAATTAAAAAAAACGTTTAATTCAAAAGTATTAAAAAATATTAAGTGACATAAAAAAATAAACATTTATGGACAAAACAGGCTGCTGACCGTTTGTAAAAAGTTACTTTCTCTATCAAACATTACAGATATTTATCAATAAAAATGGCCTTGAGGCAATGAAATTAAATAAAAGAAGACAACAAGATTATCAAATATTAATATTAGAAAATATGTTTCAAACTAAACATATACAAAAAACTGGTTAGGCCTAGACATTTTTATCAAAATATATATAAATATCTGAAGACATATACAGTAAAAATAATGAATAAATAACAACACATGTCATAAACATATAAATAAATAATAACAATCACAGCAAATAAATATAAACATAACTACAAATAATACCAAGACAAAATTTAAATTTACTTAGGCAGCTCAACTTACGGGGCCTTGGGCAATAAAATAAATTTGGAAGGTTAGGCCAATTTGGAAAAGTTAAAAAACTAGACAAAAGATTTAAATTAATAATTTCACCGGAATCCAGCGGACCAAAACTGGGCGGTTCCTAATGGGAACAACAAAGTGAACAATTATCTGAGAACCCCGTTCTTTGAAAGAATTAACCCCAAGAAAAAAATATAAACGAAACAACATAAAAATAAAATTTAAATATAATTTCTCGCCAAAAGTATACGTTTCTTGAACCACAAACAAGTCTTTCACAGGAAGCACTTCTTCAAAATGTCCAATCTTGGAGGCCAGAAGGGCCGGATAAATAATTATATGTGAGCCACCTGCATGTCGATGTCTTCATCCTGGAGGCCGGTGGATGAACTGCGCGGAAAGGGTGAAGAGGTGGCTGCCCCTCTGGGACGCAGAGTAGAGGCTAGTCCCAGTCCGTAGGTTCCGCACTGTGCCTCCAGGAAAGCGCAGTCAGTAGCCATGCAGGTACCCGTCCATGACACTCCGACCACGGAGCCAGGGCTAAATTAACAGCACAGTACACAACATATTTCAGTCTGGCTCCACAAAAAGTGAGATAACAAAATAAATACATAAAGGGGCGAGATAAAAAAAGAAAAGTTTGTTATGCTAATAAAAGCTGCCATAACATTTAAAATGTAAAATTTGTAAAATAAAATAAAGAAGTACAGAAACATCAAAAAAAGTTTTTTATCTAAAGTAAAAAAAATGCTAAGTACAACTGTTAAAAAAATTAAATAGGCAAAAATATGACAAAAGATGACAATTCAACATACCCAGCATTACACTACTAAAATCCTGCCATGTCCGGCAACAACATTAAACCTTTTGCTAGACCTATCCTGTAAAATATGACAGTTATAAAAAGAGAAAATGATACTGAGTTTACTGTAAAACAATTATGGTACACAAAAATACAAAATTTAATTACATTTAAAAATAAGTTTTAACATAACAACAATAGAATACAAGAAATACCCAAATAAATCGGTATATGTGTCTAGCCTAGACCTACTAAAAATAAAAACATTTTCACAAACAGGTAACAGCTTTATTAATTACTGAAACAACTCACAAATGAAAACAAATAAAATCAATAACAATATTTTTGGCCAAACAGTTACAAAAGCGAAACATTTTACGAACACTTACCTAAACGTTTCTAGCCGCGAAACATGTTATGTCGGCAGCAAAGCTAGAGCTAACCACAGACGACAGGGAAGACTGAAACTAAATTACGGAACACGAAAACAAAGACACTAAAACTAAATGGAACACAGAGAGGAAGACTGAACTGTCCGAGGGAGACGATCGTAATATCCAAACGGCACACTATGATAATTTTAAAAAGTTATTACAAATTAGTTATTATAATCAGATACATTTATTTAGGGTGTTCCATATGGTATAAAGTACCAATCGATATTTTTATAGATTAAATTCCATTCATAAATCAAAGTACAGTTTTTAGTCATTAACTCCCCTTCAGTGATTAGTAGCTTTAGTTAATTGAGTGCTTCGCTTATCTTTCTGAGCCAACGTTCCAGGTAATACGGCGAGAAACAAAGTCACTTCACTGTAATTAAAATACCTCAAGCTAAACTTACTTAGCGTTAATTACTTTAATTGATATCACATTATTAGTATCCTTTCTTGAAACGTTTTACGTTCAACATGTTTGCAATACTCTTTTTGAATGTTCTACAGTTGCATAATATACAAACTAATTTTGTATATTAAAATGTGTAAGAATATTACTGAAATAAATGTAAAACTTATTATATTAAATAAATATTATTAGTTTTGGTCAATTTTTTTGGGATTAGTGGTGCAATGCTGTAACTGAGGGACAACATTGTGTAGAGATTGTAGGCCATGTGTTATATGCTCGATCCTGTTAACACCATGGTCTTAATAAAACTCAGCGCTTGCCATCGACGTGGACACTAGTAGAGAGATCTGATGTATTCAATTTCGGTAGTAGTCAGTCTGGATATTGTTTAAAGGAGAGAACTGAGTACGAGTATAGGGCGTGTCAAATAACTAAAAATCACATTAACACTATGTGGTTCGTATTCCGCGTAAAGCTGTAGGTCTCTAAGTTACCCTGGCTATTTTGCTATTAATAAATAGCTCTTTCAAGGAACAGTCGACCTTGTTCGGTAACAATGACTACACACGTTTATTTAATTCATCACACTCATTCAACCCTCATAGTCACCCAATTCCAAGACACGATCGGCGTCTTACTCATGAATAATGAACGCCAGTCCACCATGCGATATTAAATCCAAACCACGAAGTGTAAGTCTCAGTTAGTTCTAATCATTTTTGTAAGCTAACACTCACATAACACAGTCAATAGTAACATTTTAAATATTTCCTCCTCAAGTGTTTGTAGACAATCCCAGCAAGCTGTGCCGTACAAGTTATCTTGTTAAACCTGGTTTAACTGATAAGGTCAAATGCTTCAATAGACATTGTCGCTATTCCGTCCCGTAATCCATGCTATTCACTTACGTTTGGTGAGCCAGGCTAAGTCTGTACAATCCAAGCAGATTGTACAATACAAGTTATCTTGTCACACCTGGTTTAATGGATACGGTCAAATGCTTCAATAGACATTGTCGCTATCCCAACCCTTAATCCATGCAATTCACGTACGTTTGCTGAGCCAGGCTGTCTATAAAATCCAAGCAGATTGTGCGTACAAGTTATCTTGTTACACCTGGTTTAACGGATACGGTCAAATGCTTCAATAGACATTGTCGCTATCCCATCCCTTAATCCATGCAATTCACGTACGCTTGCTGAGCGAGGCTAAGTCTGTACAATCTAAGCAGATTGTGCCATACAAGTTATCTTGTTACACCTGGTTTAACGGATACGGTCAAATACTTCAATAGACATTGTCACTATCCCATCCCTTAATCCATGCAATTCACGTACGCTTGCTCTGCCAGGTTAGAAAATAGAAACAAATAGAAACAGCAAGACTAAATAATAATAATTGAATTAGGTACGTTAAGCACCAGATTTAAACTTGTAATCAGTCAACATTGAGACCATCATTTCAAATATAGGCCAGTCACCATCACGATTTAACACTGAATGTTTACGACCAGTCATAAACTCTTAGAGATTGGTGAAGGGTTCCTCCCCAACATAAATGGCCGGTGGGTGGTTGGAATGAGAAAAAAGGAAAATTGATAAATTAGTATGACATTTAAATGTAGCGTTTGTTCGAATCCTGTGGTGACGATTTAAACAAGAGGATTGAAATTTGAGAATATATTTTGTAATATATACTCATTAATTTACAAAATAATGATTTATAAAACATATCTAGGAAATGTGTTGTTACATTTCTTAACATAGGGAAAACAAACTATTGCTGACTTAATGTTGAAAAAAAGAGTGTCACGCCATAAACATCTCTCAAAGTCTTGAAGTTGTTTCACAAAAAGACTACGTGTATGGGTATTGACCCATCTACCCACCTATAGACGTACAATGGTATTGACCAACCCACCCGTCCACCCATACACGTACGGTGTTATTGACCCACCCACCCATAGACGTACAGTGGTATTGACAATATCACTGTACGTGTATGGGTGGGCGGGTGGGTCAATATCACTGTACGTGTATTGGTGGGTGGGTAGGTCAATATCACTGTAGGTGTTTAGGTGGGTAGGTGGGTCAATATCACTGTACGTGTATGGGTGGGCGGGTGGGTCAATATCACTGTAGGTGTTTAGGTGGGCGGGTGGGTCAATATCACTGTACGTGTATGGGTGGGCGGGTGGTTCAATATCACTGTACGTATTATTTTGTTTCTATATTTGTAAAAATGGATGGAAATAAATCATTATTATCATTATTATTATCATGTTTTGGTTTTCAGTTCCATTACCGTGCTTATGAGTTCTTGTTCAGAAACTGTGCTAATTTTTTGGTGGGTGGGTTGGTTAGGTCTGTACAATCCAAGCAGATTGTGCGTACGAGTTGTCTTGTTAAACCTGGTTTAACGATACGGTCAAATACTTCAATAGACATTGTCACTTCCCATCCCTTAATCCATGCAATTCACGTACGCTTGCTCTGCCAGGCTAAGTCTATACAATCCAAGCGGATTGTGCGTACAGGTTGTCTTGTTAAACCTGGTTTAACTGATACGGTCAAATGCTTCAATTGACATTGTCGCTATCCCATCCCTTAATCCATGCAATTCACATACGTTTGCTGAGCCAGGCCAAGACTATACAATCAAAGCAGTTTGTGCCGTACAGGTTATCTTGTTAAAGCTGGTTTTACTGATACTTTCAATTGCTTCAATAGACATTGTCGCTATACCATCCCTTAATCCATGCAATTCATGTACGTTTACTGAGCCAGGCTAAGTCTATACAATCTGAGCAGATTGTGCCGTACAAGTTTTCTTGTTAAACCTGGTTTAACTGATACGGTCAAATGCTTCAATTGACATTGTCGCTATCCCATCCCTTAATCCATGCAATTCACTTACGTTTGCTGAGCCAGGCTAAGTCTATACAATCCAAGCACATTGTGAGTACAAGTTGTCTTGTTAAACCTGGTTAACTGATACGGTTAAATGCTTCAATAGACAGTGTCAATATCCCATCACTTAATCCATGCAATTCACGTACGTTTGCTGAGCCAGGCTGTCTATACAATCCAAGCGGATTGTGAGTACAAGTTGTCTTGTTAAACCAAGTTTAACGGATACGTTCAAATGCTCCAATAGTCATTGTCGCTATCCCATCCCTTAATCCATGCAATTCACGTACGTTTGCTGGGCCAGGCTAAATCTGTACAATCTAAGCAGATTGTGCCGTACAAGTTGTCTTGTTAAACCTGGTTTAACTGATACGGTCAAATGCTTCAATAGACATTGTCGCTATACCATCCCTTAATCCATGCAATTCACGTACGTTTGCTGAGCCAGGCTAAGTCTATTCAATCCAAGCACATTGTGAGTACAAGTTGTCTTGTTAAACCTGGTTAACTGATACGGTTAAATGCTTCAATAGACATTGTCGCTATCCCATCCCTTAATCCATGCAATTCACGTACGCTTGCTCTGCCAGGCTAAGTCTATACAATCTAAGCAGATTGTGCCGTACAAGTTGTCTTGTTAAACCTGGTTTAACTAATACGGTCAAATGCTTCAATAGACATTGTCGCTATCCCATCCCTTAATCCATGCAATTCACGTACGTTTGCTGAGCCAGGCTATGTCTATACAATCCAAGCACATTGTGAGTACAAGTTGTCTTGTTAAACCTGGTTTAACTGATACGGTCAAATGCTTCAATAGACATTCTCACTATCCCATCCCTTAATCCATGCAATTCACGTACGTTTAATGAGCCAGGCTAAGTCTATACAATCCAAGCACATTGTGAGTACAAGTTGTCTTGTTAAACCTGGTTTAACTGATACGGTCAAATGCTTCAATAGACATTGTCACTATCCCATCCCTTAATCCATGCAATTCACGTACGCTTGCTCTGCCAGGCTAAGTCCATACAATCCAAGCAGATTGTGAGGACTAGTTATCTTGTTACACCTAGTTTAACGGATACGGTCAAATGCTTCAATAGACATTGTTACTATCCCATCTCTTAATCCATGCAATTCACGTACGTTTGCTGAGCCCGGCTAAGTCTGTACAATCCAAGCACATTGTGAGTACACGTTGTTTTGTTAAACCTGGTTTAACTGATACGGTTAAATGCTTCAATAGACATTGTCGCTATTCCATCCCTTAATCCATGCAATTCACGTACGATTTCTGAGGCAGGCTGTCTATACAATCCAAGTACATTGTGAGTACAAGTTGTCTTGTTAAACCTGGTTTAACTTATACGGTTAAATGCTTCAATAGACATTGTCACTATACCATCCCTTAATCCATGCAATTCACATACGCTTGCTCTGCCTGGCAAGTCTATACAATCCAAGAGATTGTGAGGACAAGTTATCTTGTTACACCTGGTTTAACGGATACTGTTAAATGCTTCAATAAAAATTGGCGCTATCCCATCCCTTAATCCATGCAATTCACGTACGTTTAATGAGCCAGGCTAAAGCTATAAAATTCAATTGGATTGTGCGTAGAAGTTGTCTTATTAAACCTGGTTAAACGAATACGTTAAAATGCTTCCATAGACATTGTCGCTATTCAATCCCTTAAGCCCTGCAATTAACGTACTTTTGCTGAGCCAGGTTAAGTCTATACAATCCAAGCGGATTGTGAGTACTAGTTGTCTTGTTACACCTGGTTTAACGGATACGTTCAAATGCTCCAATAGTCATTGTCACTATCCCATTCCTTAATCCATGCAATTCACGTACGTTTACTGAGCCAGGCTAAGTCTATACAATCTAAGCAGATTGTGGCGTACAAGTTTTCTTGTTAAACCTGGTTTAACTGATACGGTCAAATGCTTCAATTGACATTGTCGCTATCCCATCCCTTAATCCATGCAATTCACTTACGTTTGCTGAGCCAGGCTAAGTCTATACAATCCAAGCACATTGTGAGTACAAGTTGTCTTGTTAAACCTGGTTAACTGATACGGTAAAATGCTTCAATAGACAGTGTCGATATCCCATCACTTAATCCATGCAATTCACGTACGTTTCCTAAGCCAGGCTGTCTATACAATCTAAGCGGATTATGAGTACAAGTTGTCTTGTTAAACCTGGTTTAACGAATACGGTCAAATGCTTCAATAGACATTGCCGCTATCCTATCCCTTAATCCATGCAATTTACGTACGCTTGCTGAGCCAGGCTGTCTATACAGACCAAGCGGATTGTGAATACAAGTTGTCTTATTAAACCTGTTTTAACGGATACGGTCAAATGCTCCAATAGTCATTGTCGCTATCCCATCCCTCTTAATCCATGCAATTCACGTACGTTTGCTGGGCCAGGCTAAATCTGTACAATCTAAGCAGATTGTGCCGTACAAGTTGTCTTGTTAAACCTGGTTTAACTGATACGTTCAAATGCTTCAATAGACATTGTCGCTATCCCATCCCTTAATCCATGCAATTCACGTACGTTTGCTGAGCCAGGCTAAGTCTATACAATCTAAGCAGATTGTGCCGTACAAGTTATCTTGTTAAACCTGGTTTTACTGATACGGTCAAATGCTTCAATAGACATTGTCGCTATCCCATCCCTTATTCCATGCAATTCACGTACGTTTGCTGAGCCAGGCTAAGTCTATACAATCCAAGCACATTGTGAGTACAAGTTGTCTTGTTAAACCTGGTTTAACTGATACGGTCAAATGCTTCTATAGACATTGTCACTATCCCATCCCTTAATCCATGCAATTCACGTAATTTCGCTCTGCCAGGCTAAGTCTATACAATCCAAGCAGATTGAGAGTGCAAGTTGTCTTGTTAAACCTGGTTTAACTGATACGGTCAAATGCTTCAAAAAACATTGTCGCTATCCCATCCCTTAATCCATGCAATTCACGTACGTTTAATGAGCCAGGCTAAGTCTATACAATCCAAGCACATTGTGAGTACAAGTTGTCTTGTTAAACCTGGTTTAACTGATTAGGTCAAATGCTTCAATAGACATGGTCGCTATCCCATCCCTTAATCCATGCAATTCACGTACGTTTCCTGAGCCAGGCTGTCTATACAATCTAAGCGGATTATGAGTACAAGTTGTCTTGTTAAACCTGGTTTAACGAATACGGTCAAATGCTTCAATAGACATTGCCGCTATCCTATCCCTTAATCCATGCAATTCACGTACGTTTGCCGAGCCAGGCTGTCTATACAATCCAAGCACATTGTGAGTAAAGTTGTCTTGTTAAACCTGGTTTAACTGATACGGTTAAATGCTTCAATAGACATTGTCACTATACCATCCCTTAATCCATGCAATTCACGTACGCTTGCTCTGCCTGGCAAGTCTATACAATCCAAATGGATTGTGCGTACAAGTTGTCTTATTAAACCTGGTTTAACGGATACGTTAAAATGCTTCAATAGATATTGTCGCTATCCCATCCCTTATTCCATGCAATTCACGTACGCTTGCTCTGCCAGGCAAAGTCTATAAAATCCAAGTGGATTGTGCGTACAAGTTGTCTTATTAAACCTGGTTTATCGGATACGTAAAAATGCTTTAATAGACATTGTCACTATCCCATCCCTTAATCCATACAATTCACGTACGCTTGCTCTGCCAGGCTAAGTCTATACAATCCAAGCAGATTGTGAGGACAAGTTATCTTGTTACACCTGGTTTAACGGATACGGTTAAATGCTTCAATAAAAATTGTAGCTATTCCATCCCTTAATCCATGCAATTCACGTACGTTTAATGAGCCAGGCTAAATCTATACAATCCAATTGGATTGTGCGTAGAAGTTGTCTTATTAAACCTGGTTTAACGAATACGTTAAAATGCTTCCATAGACATTGTCGCTATTCCATCCCTTAATCCATGCAATTAACGTACTTTTGCTGAGCCAGGTTAAGTCTATACAATCCAAGCGGATTGTGAGTACTAGTTGTCTTGTTAGACCTGGTTTAACGGATACGGTTAAATGCTTCAATAAAAATTGTCGCTATCCCATCCCTTAATCCATGCAATTCACGTACGTTTACTGAGCCAGGCTAAGTCTATACAATCCAATTGGATTGTGCGTAGAAGTTGTCTTATTAAACCTGGTTTAACGAATACGTTAAAATGCTTCCATAGACATTGTCGCTCTTCCATCCCTTAATCCATGCAATTAACGTACTTTTGCTGAGCCAGGCTAAGTCTATACAATCCAAGCACATTGTGAGTACAAGTTGTCTTGTTAAACCTCGTTTAACTAATACGGTCAAATGCTTCAATAGACATTGTCACTATCCCATCCCTTAATCCATGCAATTCACGTACGTTTGCTCTGCCAGGCTAAGTCTATACAATCCAAGCAGATTGTGAGTACAAGTTGTCTTGTTAAACCTGGTTTAACTGATACGGTCAAATGCTTCAAAAGACATTGTCGCTATCCCATCCCTTAATCCATGCAATTCACGTACGTTTCCTGAGCCAGGCTGTCTATACAATCTAAGCGGATTATGAGTACAAGTTGTCTTGTTAAACCTGGTTTAACGAATACGGTCAAATGCTTCAATAGACATTGTCGCTATCCTATCCCTTAATCCATGCAATTCACGTACGTTTGCTGAGCCAGGCTGTCTATACAATCCAAGCACATTGTGAGTACAAGTTGTCTTGTTAAACCTGGTTTAACTGATACGGTTAAATGCTTCAATAGACATTGTCACTATCCCATCCCTTAATCCATGCAATTCACGTACGCTTGCTCTGCCAGGCTAAGTCTATACAATCCAAGCGGATTGTGCGTACAAGTTGTCTTATTAAACCTGGTTTAACGGATACGTTAAAATGCTTCAATAGACATTGTCGCTATCTCATCCCTTAATCCATGCAATTCACGTACGCTTGCTCTGCCAGGCAAAGTCTATAAAATCCAAGTGGATTGTCCGTCCAAGTTGTCTTATTAAACCTGGTTTATCGGATACGTAAAAATGCTTTAATAGACATTGTCACTATCCCATCCCTTAATCCATGCAATTCACGTACGCTTGCTCTGCCAGGCTAAGTCTATACAATCCAAGCAGATTGTGAGGACAAGTTATCTTGTTACACCTGGTTTAACGGATACGGTTAAATGCATCAATAGACATTGTCGCTATTCCATCCCTTAATCCATGCAATTAACGTACTTTTGCTGAGCCAGGTTAAGTCTATACAATCCAAGCGGATTGTGAGTACTAGTTGTCTTGTTAAACCTGGTGCAACGGATACGGTCAAATGCTTCAATTGACATAGTCACTATCCCATCCCTTAATCCATGCAATTGACGTACGTTTGTTCTGCCAGGCTAAGTCCATACAATCCAAGCAGATTGTGAGGACAAGTTATCTTGTTACACCTTGTTTAACGGATACGTTCAAATGCTTAAATATAAATGGTCACTATCCCATCCCTTAATCCATGCAATTCACGTACGTTTGCTGAGCCAGGCTATGTCTGTACAATCCAAGCACATTGTGAGTACACGTTGTCTTGTTAAACCTGGTGTAACTGATACGGTTAAATGCTTCAATAGACATTGTCGCTATCCCATCCTTTAATCCATGCAATTCACGTACGTTTGCTGAGCCAGGCTGTCTATACAATCCAAGCGGATTGTGAGTAAAAGTTATCTTGTTAAACCTGGTTTAATGGATACGTTCAAATGCTCCAATAGTCATTGTCACTATCTCATCCCTTAATCCATGCAATTCACGTACGTTAGCTGAGCCAGGCTTTGTCTGTACAATCCATGCAGATTGTGAGTACAAGTTTTCTTGTTAAACCTGGTTTAACGGATACGTTCAAATGCTTCAAAAGACATTGTCGCTATCCCATCCCTTAATCCATGCAATTCACGTACGTTTGCTGAGCCAGGCTGTCTATACAATCCAAGCGGATTGTGAGTAAAAGTTGTCTTGTTAAACCTGGTTTAATGGATACGTTCAAATGCTCCAATAGTCATTGTCACTATCTCATCTCTTAATCCATGCAATTCACGTACGTTTGCTGAGCCAGGCTATGTCTGTACAATCCAAGCACATTGTGAGTACACGTTGTCTTGTTAAACCTGGTGTAACTGATACGGTTAAATGCTTTAATAGACATTGTCGCTATCCCATCCCTTAATCCATGCAATTCACGTACGTTTAATGAGCCAGGCAAAGTCTATACAATCCAAGCACATTGTGAGTACAAGTTGTCTTGTTAAACCTGGTTTAACTGATAAGGTCAAATGCTTCAATAGACATTGTCACTATCCCATCCCTTAATCCATGCGATTCACGTACGCTTGCTCTGCCAGGCTAAGTCTATACAATCCAAGCGGATTGTGAGTACTAGTTGTCTTGTTAAACCTGGTTTAACGGATACGGTCAAATGCTTCAATAGACATTGTCACTATCCTATCCCTTAATTCATGCAATTCACGTACGCTTGCTCTGCCAGGCTAAGTCTATACTATCCAAGCAGATTGTGAGTACAAGTTGTCTTGTTAAACCTGGTTTAACTGATACGGTTAAATGCTTCAATAGACATTGTCACTATCCCATCCCGTAATCCATGCAATTCACGTACGTTTGCTGAGCCAGGCTGTCTATACAATCCAAGTGGATTGTGAGTACAAGTTGTCTTGTTAAACCTGATTTAATGGATACGTTCAAATGCTCCAATAGTCATTGTCGCTATCCCATCCCTTAATCCATGCAATTCACTTACGTTTGCTGAGCCAGGCTATGTCTATACAATCCAAGCAGATTGTGCGTACAAGTTGTCTTGTTAAACCTGGTTTAACTGATACGGTTAAATGCTTCAATAGACATTGTCGCTATGCCATCCCTTAATCCATGCAATTCACGTACGTTTTATGAGCCAGGCTAAGTCTATACAATTCAAGCGGATTGTGAGTACACGTTGTCTTGTTAAACCTGGTTTAACTGATACGGTTAAATGCTTCAATAGACATTGTCACTATCCCATCCCGTAATCCATGCAATTCACGTACGTTTGCTGAGCCAGGCTGTCTATACAATCCAAGTGGATTGTGAGTACAAGTTGTCTTGTTAAACCTGATTTAATGGATACGTTCAAATGCTCCAATAGTCATTGTCGCTATCCCATCCCTTAATCCATGCAATTCACTTACGTTTGCTGAGCCAGGCTATGTCTATACAATCCAAGCAGATTGTGCGTACAAGTTGTCTTGTTAAACCTGGTTTAACGGATACGTTCAAATGCTTCAAAAGACATTGTCGCTATCCCATCCCTTAATCCATGCAATTCACGTACGTTTAATGAGCCAGGCTAAGTCTATCCAATCCAAGCAAATTGTGCGTACAAGTTGTCTTGTAAACCTGGTTTAACTGATACGGTTAAATGCTTCAATAGACATTGTCGCTATGCCATCCCTTAATCCATGCAATTCACGTACGTTTTATGAGCCAGGCTAAGTCTATACAATTCAAGCGGATTGTGCGTACAAGTTGTCTTGTTAAACCTGGTTTAACTGATACGGTTAAATGCTTCAATAGACATTGTCGCTATGCCATCCCTTAATCCATGCAATTCACGTACGCTTGCTCTGCCAGGCTAAGTCTATACAATCCAAGCAGATTGTGAGGACAAGTTATCTTGTTACACCTGGTTTAACGGATACGTTCAAATGCTTCAATATAAATGGTCGCTATCCCATCCCTTAATCCATGCAATTCACGTACGTTTAATGAGCCAGGCTAAGTCTATACAATCCAAATGTGAGGACATTTTATTTTGTTAAGCCTGCTTTTAATGGATACGGTCAAATGCTTCAATAGACACTGATGTCAGCCTCTGCCTAAGGCTGTGCACTAAATATATACAGTGGTGTTTGAAAATTACGTCAAACCTGTTAAGGAAACATGATGAAATAAGAAAAAAAAGTTCTCCAAACAATTTTTTTTAAATGATTCGTTTTCAGTTGAATGTCTGTTTGTCATTTTAACATAACTCTATAGTTGGCGAAGCTGCGGAATTGAAAATTGTCACACTACTAGTTTATTTTAGAGCTAACATTTTTGAAAAAACTAATAAAATAACATTAAAGTTTTTAAATGGCTGCCACTTCAGAATTTAGATACTAATTTTCATTAAACCATGATAATAACCATTTATTAACCATGATTAATTCATGATACGATAAAATTATAGCAAACGTAAAACCAGCCTGTTACTCGTATTATATAGCTTAAGGAAAAATTATTTTATTAATTCTATTCGAATGATAGGTCTAAAATAGGCATGCAAAGTTAAACTCTTGTAATTTGTAGAACTTTTGAGTTGTTACGTAAAAATATAAAACAGACATACAGATTGAAAACAAAGCATATTTTCATATTTGTTTTCAGAACTTTCTTTGTTTTAACATGATTAATTTTTTTCTTAAATTTGTTGAATTTAAAAGTTAACACCCTGTGAAAGTACTTGTTTAGGCATTACTTTAATTTTGTGATTGTTCATATCCTGGTTATAATAATATTACACTTTTTAACCTCAAAATAGTAACCAAATGTAATAAAATGTTTTAAATATAACATGTATTTTTAAACAAACAGTGACATTAATTGTAGTTAACAGTAGCGCAAAAACAAGTAATTTTATTCAAAGACGAATGCATGTTTAAAATATATTTTTATTCATACTTTATTTGAATTTCGATAGATTTCAGTTTTTTTTTTCAATTTTAAATATAACATGTTAATATAACATGTTTTTTTAAACATACAGTGACATTAATTGCAGTTAACAGTAGCGTAAAAACAAGTAATTTTATTCAAAGACGAAAGAACGTTTAAAATATATTTTTATTCATACTTTATTTGAATTTCGATAAATTTCAGTTATTTTCAATTTTAAATAATGTATCTAATTAATTATTTTCTTAATCTAAAGGGATGCGTAATTTGCACTTAATTAGTAAAAGTAAACACAACCAAACAGCAATATTGTTATGACAATATCTCCTGGTACCCATATTACAAATGACAAATTAATATTGCAAACACTAATAATACTAACGCTGTGCCCCCCAGCCTTATTTATTACGCAATTGTATTAATAAACAATACCTTTGAGGCATTCGCGACCCGAGCTACTGGGGCTGTTGTGTTGAAAATACTTGACACCATGTTAGCTGTAAAATAAATAAACAAAAAACTCGTAGATTCATTTTACTTGGACATTTTATCACAAATTTATAAACATAATTAACAATCCTTTCACTCTACAAGAGTGGTTTAGTAGGTAAACGCACTGATAGAATATCACATTCACATCTCAAGCATACAACAACTTCTTAATATCGTAAAATGAAACGTTATGTTATTTTATAACAACTTGGTAGGGTATTGGCGTAAACTGTATATTACTTATAAGTAAACGAGACTAAAATCATAACCCTAAACTAAATAATTACTACATTTAATTTTTATTTTATTGAAAACGTTAAATGTTTGTTTTCAACCAATGAAAAAGATACGAAAATTATTTAACTACCAAAACTCAATAAAAAAAACATCACTCATACATATGTACTTAGCCGATTGACAATAATTATTTATTTATTTTTCTAACTTTAAAGACGCCGATCGTCAATATATAGGCGTGAATGGATTTCGAACGAGTGATGAATGTAGATAGTGAATGTAGTCATTGTTACAAACTAAGGCCGACTATCCATTTGAAAGTGTCGTTTAGAAATAGCCCAGTTACAAATTAACATCCGGTGTTTACCAGCTGATCCCTTTCAAATTTTTGTATGACTTATATTTTTACCTCCATGAAAAACGCCAAAAACTAGGGTTTCTATTTAAACGATTCGGTTCGTAATAGTAATCATACCGTAACACTTGAAGTGTCATTTGAAAGGTTAAGATCAATTTTAATGGACCATAAGTTGTTTTTTTGTAAAAAAAATTATAATTTATATACTGTAAATGCCTTTCTTGATGATTTTGAATTAAAAACTCATAGTATGCTCCTCTAGAATGGTCACTTAATAGTAATACATCATTTACTATAGCTCATAACAATAATCAAAAACCGTACAGTTGAAACAGAAAACGTGTTTTGGCCCGCTGATGGTAAAACTGCTTTGCCACTATAAGTCTGGGACTGTCGACTTACCTCTGTTGGCTCGAGAGTTTGGCCCGCTGACGGTAAAACTGCTTTGCCACTATAAGTCTAGGGCTGTCGACTTACCTCTGTTGGCTCGAGAGTTTGGCCCGCTGACGGTAAAACTGCTTTGCCACTATAAGTCTAGGGCTGTCGACTTACCTCTGTTGGCTCGAGAGTTTGGCCCGCTGACGGTAAAACTGCTTTGCCACTATAAGTCTAGGGCTGTCGACTTACCTCTGTTGGCTCGAGAGTTTGGCCCGCTGACGGTAAAACTGCTTTGCCACTATAAGTCTAGGGCTGTCGACTTACCTCTGTTGGCTCGAGAGTTTGGCCCGCTGACGGTAAAACTGCTTTGCCACTATAAGTCTAGGGCTGTCGACTTACCTCTGTTGGCTCGAGAGTTTGGCCCGCTGACGGTAAAACTGCTTTGCCACTATAAGTCTAGGGCTGTCGACTTACCTCTGTTGGCTCGAGAGTTTGGCCCGCTGACGGTAAAACTGCTTTGCCACTATAAGTCTAGGGCTGTCGACTTACCTCTGTTGGCTCGAGAGTTTGGCCCGCTGACGGTAAAACTGCTTTGCCACTATAAGTCTAGGGCTGTCGACTTACCTCTGTTGGCTCGAGAGTTTGGTTAACGACCCCCACTATTTCATTAAACCTAAGGAAGCCCTGCACTCTCTATTTCATGTATTCTTTAATGAATTGCCTTTATAAACAACAAAGTAAATTAATTAAACATTCGACTGCTTCTCACTATGCACCCAGCTCATTTTTAGCCACCACTCTAGTTATATAACTCTTAGAAAAGTTAAGAAAATTAAGATTTTATTTGTAAAGTTTACTAAATAGACCTTATATTAACTGAACTCAAGACCTAACATGAAAATATTTTACCTTTTAATCAAAACATTGCAATAATTTGGAAGCCCAAGCATACAAATATTTAAATTTTTATTTCAATAAATCTGTGTCTAGTTTGCAGATAGATGTTAAGAGTTGCAGAAATGCAAGTATTTAGCAAAAACACTTACGTATTATTTTCTATATTTTCCGTTCAAGTGCTGGTAGATTAAAATCCAGAGCTTCATGTTACACTTAACAAAATATATCAACGGAAATAATAACACAAATAGAAATATAGTTCACTTTTTTTGTTGTGTTTTTGTTTTTGTTGTGTAATATAAAACAAATACCTAAGATGTTAAGATTTTTATTTCAATCAATATGTTCGTAGTTTCAATGAAAAAAATATGTCATAGTTAATGTTACAAGCTAAACGTATTATTATGTTTATTTGTATGTGGTATTAGAAACAGATTCTATACATGTTTATCAGCTGACAACTCACACAACATTCGTATCAATAAGACACTTAGCCATTAGGCAAGTTTATGTATCGTAATTGCATACCTAAAATAAACTTATATCTTTGTAAAATAAAAGTCAAGGCAAATTTATTTTTCCTCGTTAATTTCAGTTAAAAAGTTTTAACTTTTAAGTAATTTATATACAAGAGATGTTTTTTACTACATTATCACCTGATTTATCTATATAAACGGTTAGCTATTACTAACAATAGTTCTGTATTTGTTTATAGTCGATATTTTTAAGCTATCAACATTTTCTTTATATTTTAGTTGTGACAAAAATGTATAAAAAGCGTTTTTTTATATCAAAATCTCTTTATGATTTTGAAATGTATATAAATGTAACTTTACTGATATTTTTATTAATATATATAAAATATATATATATATATTTTTATCCAAATATAAAAATAATTCGATTTTTTTCGATGAAACTAAGCTCCAATTTTTAAATAACCGTTTGAAACCGTATAGAATAGAATATGCATTATTTTTCTGAAAGATTCACACAGTGTACAGATATATTATTATGCATAAATATATTTACATGAATATACAGTATACTTATTCTAACAAAGTATAAATCACATCACAAATAAAATGTTTACTTATTTGATAGTTTTTAGGTACCTAAATTAACAAATAAATCTTTCAAACACCAATTAGAGTCTCAGAAAGCAGCTGGACTTAGTATTATTATTTTTTATGATTTTAGCTATTTTTATTATTTTTTTTATATATATATTATCTACTGCTTCATTGGTCTCAACTACAATAATTATTATTCAACGGGAATTCTTCCATTTTATAGGTAAGTATAAGTAAGGTAAGGTAAGGTATAAGTAGCGTATTCAAGCCAGTTGATTTGAAATATGTCCGCTTCAATTCAACTTCAAAAACTTCAGTAATACGCTTTGCTGTTTTTATCTCTTAATTTTTCTAGTTATTTTCATTTTCATCTGGTTCTATGATGTCTGGGAAATTATTATCAGTGTCCTGTAATGAATATTAGTTTTCTTTTGGTTTTAAGGATGTTTTTATTGTTAATTTTACTTTTATCTATTTTTTAATATACTAGTTGGTTTTAGACGGTTCAAAAACAACACTTCATCGATATTAATTGTTTTATTTAAGAATGTAAAGATTGGTAAACATACATGTCATATAATCATTTTTTTATAAGCTATTATTAATGTTATTACTTGATTTAAATAAGAAATTTCACCTTACATTTGTACATTACAGCATACGGATCCATTAATTAGAGAGTGTATGTATTATTCCCTGTCAATTATAATTATGATTTTTAACGAGCTCTCAAAGAAAAACAGGCACGAAAAGTAACAGGATCACTATTTTCACTTAGAATTATATGATTTGAATTTTTTTAATTTTAAAATGTAAAATTTATTCCTGATTTCATAATTAATTACTTGATTTATATACATACAAATCAATTTAACATTTAATAATATGCTAGTTAACTTTGTCTTTTAAACACAAAAAATTGTTTTCTTGATTTCCTACACTCCTAAAACAATACTTGAAAATAGACCATTGTTTGTGGGAGACTTGAGGCAAAGAGGAAATGAATTAGACTAAGTGACTGGGAACAGCTTCAACAGGAAACAGTGACAAGGCTAACCCGTTCCACTGAACTCCTGAATGCATTAACTATGTATGTAGCTCATTTACTCCTCTCACAAAGTACATTTCTCTGCTACATGATCAAACTGTGATTTTACACTTAAAGTGCATATGTCATACTCAGATCAAACTGTGATTTTACACTTAAAGTGCATATGTCATACTCAGATCTCACAACTATCAATTTTTGTAGAATTAGTATACTTAATCAATTTAAAAATTATGTAACCCACTTCCAATTTAAATTTAGCGTAGAGATTTATCTATACCTTGTTCAACCTTTTAAAGTTCTCTTTTTGTGTAATTTATATCTCCCTTGTAAAGTTAATTTTGTGAACTATATAATACCACCACTTTTTCATATTAAGTTAAGCGGAAATTATTGTTTTATTTTTACTATTAAAAATAGAGATCATTGTATGGACTTGATTATTCTATAAAGAAAATTAAAATATATTGACAAGGACCGTTGGATTGTTCCTTGTATTTAATTGATTGGGGTTATTATTCTTTTCATTTATTACTTACTGTTTCTGTTACTCATTATAGTTTTAAACTTAAAACAATAAGTGCATAAAATATATATTTGCTTATAGTATATTTCATAACAAGAGGGGAAAGTGGGGTTTTGCATGTTCGAAGCCATATGTTTGAAGTGCGAGACTTGTCGAGCACTTCGAATGGTCGAGAACATACAAAACACTTTCACTCGAGATTTGAACGATACTTTTCACTACACTACGGAATAAAAACAGGTGTTATTGACTGTGGAAAATTTTCGGTTGTAAACAATGTTACTTTCGGTAGTAAACAATAGACAGCTGTTGAAAATATGATGTTTCGCAGGTTGTAAATACATAACGAAAACAGCTAAACTCATAGTAGTGTAGTGAAATAGTATATTTCATAACAAGAGTGGAAAGTGGGATTTTGCATGTTCGAGACCATATGTTGAAGTGCGAGACTTGTCGAGCACTTCGAATGGTCGAGAACATACAAAACACTTTACTCGAGTTTTGAACGATACTTTTCACTACACTACGGAATAAAAACAGGTGTTGTTGACTGTGGAAAATTTTCGGTTGTAAACAATGTTACTTTCGAAACAATAGACAGCTGTTGAAAATAATGATGTTTCGCAAGTTGTAAACACATAACGAAAACAGCTAAACTCATAGTAGTGTAGTGAAAAAATATATACCGTATCATAGATTTTTTTGTACTATTGGTGAACAACAAAGACCGAATATAAAGGTATAACCTTTATATTCTGTGAAAAGTTTATAGTGAAATAATATTTGTTTTATAATATTAATATTATAGGAAAATATATTTTACTTGTAAAATGTCTTGAGATTAAGGGAATGTCTTATTTCATGGGAAGTGGTAATTAACCGTTTAATGAGTTTGTAATAAAAGAAATTCATTATTTTTGTGTTTCTAAATATAATAAATATTATTAATAATGAGGCAAAATACAGCATTTTATGTAATTTATATGTTTTGTTTTTGTACATTCACATTTCTATGAATTCTTGTAAGCTTTTTTTTGTTTTCTTTTATAAATTTAAGGGATTGAAAACGTTTTGCCATTCTCTTAATTTATTTCATCCAGCCATAATAATAATAACTATTATTATTATATATATATATATATATATATATATATATATATATATATATATATATATATATATATATATAGGATGTAAGTAGCCCTAATTTTTAACTTTATATATTAAATATATATATATATATATATATATATATATATATATATATTACTTTTAACCATACATTTCCTGTGCTTAAGATTGTTTTCCAAATGAAAAACATTTTAGGGACAAGCATTTTTTTCTTAAAGCATTTTGAAAACTCTCAAAATTAATACAAGAAATATAGCAATTTTTTAATCATTATTGTTAACACAATATCAAATAAGATCAGTAAAATGAATACCACTCTAGCTTTAAAACTATAGTACTTTTTTTATCGTGTAAATTATAAAGAATAATTCTTCAGCATAAGTAGGAATGAGAAATATCTAGCTACATATCAGTGAAAGAGTTTATTTTCTATAAACAGCAATTTTAAGTGATTCCTTTTCATACTTCGTTAACATCTCACTACACTTTACCAATAGTGAGGAAGCTCTGGAGTCAACGTGTGGTAGTATTTAGTACCGAGACTAAGCTTAATTGGTACTAATGTGTGTCGGTATTTGTTGATCTACTCTGCTCATCAAACTAACACTAAGCTTGGACTTGGTGATGTAATAAACAACCACTGCGTAGTAATGACCTTTACAACGTTGCCAATGTCGGGGTTTACTTAGACAATACTTCTTATTTTTATTTTCGTTTCAAGTGGTAATGACAGTTTTTTATTCACTCTGGATAACAATAAATATATCTTTACAAGCAAAGCAATATTCAAACTATTATCTTCATAATTAGTACGTATTACAGGTTATTGTCATTTGACAGCTTTAGTAGAGTAAACTCAAAATTATTTCTATGGAGAAAATATAATCAAATAAAGTATCACTAACCCTTTATTTCTTTATACAAACAGTTTTGTCTAAAATTGTAATATTTTATAAAAGTGTAAAAATATGTATTTTCTTTCTTTAAATATATTTTATGTAATTTTGTTTTTATTTGAATAACATTCACATAATTTAGATAATGTGTTTTTTTAATTAATTTGCACGTATGACAATAATATGACAATCAAACAACTATAATAACACATTACCGTAAATTAGAGCAAATACAGACCATGTAATTGTTGAGTATTATTTTTAATTCATAATTATTTATTTTATTTTCTATTAATAATAAAGTAAATTCTATACTATTAAATAAGTATCTAGCTTGTATTAATACAACTACTGTCCGCGCAGAAATTATGGATACTCGAGTTCACGATACCATATCTCCGAAACGGTCCGTTCGATTTTAACGAAAGACCTATCAAATTAAAGGAAATATTGTCAATTTTTATACTACGAAGTTTCAATTTTTTACGTAGCTTTTTATAATTTATAAGACGGAAAAAGTGGAAAATATCGGAATTTTTCACAATCTTTTTGGAAATCTCAACTTAAGGCAATTATTACAAAATATCTATTAAACGTATCAGCTTCAAATTTTAATAGGTTATATGAAGGTTACTTGCAAACACTTTTGTAGAGTTTCATAATTTTAACGTTATTATTTTTTATGTTCTTGTAAATGTTGTAAACCTTTGTTAACTTTGTTATCTTGGGTTTAAAATTCCCGCTCAAAACAGTGTTTTGACTATCAATTGATTGTATGAACGAAAAATATAGTGTCTACAGAATATGATGTAATAGTGATTTGTGATGAATTTATATTTGTTAAACGTTTTTATTCCCGCGTGAGGGGCTGGTACGCAGGGAAACGCGCCGGGGATGGCTCGGGTTCTCCCACAAAACGAGTGCGATGTTGCCGTTCGGTGCACACAGAGGTTAACGACAGGGTGAAGTTTGCTAGTTTAAGGGAAGGTTGGTCTGAGTCACCAACCCGTTCTATAGCATTCCGGCAACATCACACTTGTTTTGTAGTAGGTAAATAAGCACGCATTGCGTGCAAACCACGTCACTCGCCTCGGCCTGGAACATTTGACTACAAATTTTAGTAGGTTACCTGTATAACGTAATATTCAATTTATTTATAGTATCTCTTTCACATTACTTGCGTTTCTCTCTATTTGTTAATATAAACACCTAATGATTTAATTTTTTTTCTTGTTTTAACAGCTGGTAAAGATTAATTAAATGAATAAAATAATTGCCTTAAAATCAAGCGTGAATAAAACCATGAATTTAAACAATTTTAAACTCAGTAACAAAATTAAAAGCATGTCATTGTAGAGAAAATTTTAAATAATATTGGAATTAATCTAGCTGTTGGATTTAAATAATATTGGAAATTATTTCATAGGGATGAAAATTAAGAATTTTAAGTAAAAATAGGCAAAACGCAGTACCCACTCTACTTAAAAGTATCCTGGATGACCACTGTGTAAACCTTTGTTGTCCGTAGTCTGTAAAAAGACACAAAAAGCAATATATTTCCCAGAACATTTTCCTAAACAACGAGGAAAGAGGGAGAGATTTCATAACAGCGTTTTTGCATTACACCGACCGAGGGCCAGTATAATGGGCTACGGTCCAGGGCTACGCCAGTCGCGTATGATTGAACGTAATGAATAGCTGGAAGGGTTACAATAGCCCCCTCGCCACTTGGTTTGGGGTAGCGGTGAGTCGCACCCCTAAGGCATGGGATCGCAACTACCCCAAGTGTGTCGTAGATTGGCTAGTTAGAGCCACTTGTTCTCTTGTTTGTGTATAAACTGACGCACTTTGATGACACTGTTTTAGTTTTATCTTAGGCAAAGGACGCGAGGAAATATGAAAAATTAGCAAGGGTTGTGCGTTAGTATTTTAGGAACTTACGTCAAATAGGCTTGTTATCTGGAATCCGAAATCAGCAAGAAAATGTTTGACGTAACAGATAAAAATTAAATTTCTAAATATCAAACTTTGGCCAAAACAAAATATCTACATGGTAAAATCTCAGACTTTTGTTAAAATTAGATCTCTAATCATAACTGCACTAATCATAAACAAAAAAACATACTATATCAACTTATTACATTATGTACATAATACTTTTGTTGTATAATCAATTGAGTATTTAATAAAAATAAAACGTTGTAACCATTAGCCTAACGTTAATATAAAGTAAAACAATAAGCATTTTTTCCTTTTTTGTAGTCATTCAGGCCAGATATGTTTTATAATTTATATTAAATATGAGGTCTTATTTAAATTCTAGGGAATGATACAATTATTCTATCTTTTCAATTGGTAAAGTAAATGAAATATATTACTAATTTTTTTATTATTGTTCATAAATATTTCATACCTCTATCGTTGATTTACAAGCAAGTGAAAAATCACTCTTAACTGCAATTTTTGAAAAATTTCGTCAATTTTGTTAAAGAATGTTTCTTCCAATATTTACAATAACCAATCATGAATGAACGTTTACTGATCGTTATATGTAGTATCATGTATTACATACATAATGGCCAGTTAGTGTGGTAAATGGTAATAGTAATTAGAGCGGCATACAGCTGCAAGGTGTTCTAGGTACTCAGATGTAACAATGGAATACACCTCTGAGGCATTTGGTGTTGGTGTTGGCACACACACACACACACACACACACACACACACACACACACACACACACACACACACACACACACACACACACACACACACACACACACACACACACACACACACACACACACGCGCGCGCGCACACACACACACACACACACACACACACACACACACACACACACACACACACACACACACACACACACACACACACACACACACACACACACACACACACACACACACACACACACACACACACACACACACATATATATATATATATATGAAATCCCCTTTTAATTGAAAGTTCAATTAATAAAACCAAAAAATATATAAAAATCTTACTACATAAGATTTTATAGAACATAAGTGAGCACATCAACTGGCCCTCAACTGAGGCTGGTACCAACCCTGTCTGACCCACAAGTATCGCTTATGTAGGGGTGCTACAAGTAAAAGTGGAGGACGAGCGGATGACATTAGATACAAAGTCGATTAACGAAATCAAAGGGAGAGTTTTAGAAAATTACATTTAATGAAAAGTACAGAGATGAACTAATTGTGCACAACAATAAAAGCGTGTTGGCTGAGAAGCAAAAATCTTGGATATTGATGCAAAGTAACTGATTATTAATTATGAATGGCATTCCATGTAATACAATTTTCACTTACACGATTAATAAGGACCCTCCTTAATATACAATACATTTTCATCAAAATAATCATCTCAAAAGGGGGTAGCAAGTCCTGCAGGAACATGCGGGACACCTGGTAAGTCCTGTAGTAATTTATAAGGAGGAGTTTTTGCGAAGATGAAGTGTCCTGCCATTGTTTTAGTTTGTGAAGCGATATTTGTGAAACTGAGGAGGTCTTAGTATGTGACAAGAAAGAATGTCTGCTGGGATTAGGTATCCTTTTATTTGATTGAACTGTTGTTATGTACTTTAGAAGCAAGGTTCTCTTGGTGAGGTAATCTCATGAAAAAATACGTATTTATGGTGAGAAAATAAGATTGAGTATTTGTCCATAGAGAGAACTAGATAGATCATCGCCGTCTCGTATATAACGTCTCGTAAACAAACGGGAACGGTGAAGCCATTTTTATAGTGTTGTTGTAACAGATTAGTGTTGTTATAAACAAAAGATTATACATGATTAAACAATATTTCAACCATTATTTTTCACGTACTATATTAAACTATAGTACGTAGAATATAGTATATAGATTAATGTAGAATGTGAACAATTCACAAAACAACACAAATTTAAAAAACTAAAACAAAAACACAAAAAATGAACGTTATAAGAATGTGAACAATTCACAAAACTTATAACGTTCATTTTTTGTGTTTTTTTTTTTAGTTTTTTTAATTTGTGTTGTTCATTTAATTTTTTACATTGTTTAATATAGATAATATTAACATAGGTTTAAAAACTTCAATAATTATCATTTAGAATTGTATGTATTATTGAACATATCTTTTATACATCTTTTTGTAGTTATATTTTTTTTTGAGATACATTAAATATTATGTACAAATGTTATAATATCAGAGTTTAAATTGGAATGGTTATAGAAAAATGTGTAGTAAATTATAAGTGATTCGCTAAAATGAATTCATACTATTTATGATATATATTAAAGTTTATATAGTCATAATACTGACAGTGTAATTATAATTATCTAAGTGATAATATTCAAGTACCAACACGTGTAGTCTATTGGTAATGTACTTTAGTTCATATCGTTATCGCCATCTATATGATTGTTTGTAACTCGTTATGAGGGATGTATTGTTAAGATAATGTGATTTAATGGGTAACTGTTTTTAACGATATTCAAGGTGCCCTTCGTAAAGAATCAGTTTATTTTAATTTTTCACAGTTTATGTAAAATTTATTATAATGAAAGAGGTTTGAATTTAAAATTATTTTTATAATTATTTAATTCTTTTTTTTAATATCACATATTTGCTGTATATCTCCTGAAATGCATTTAAACAATTGTTTTAAAACAAATAGATTTATTAAGGTTACCGGTATTATTAAATAGAAAAAGTCGAATAATGCATATTGTAAAAAATAATGTTTTATAAAATACGTTCTAAAAACAATATTTTTAATTATTATTTGATATAGAAAGATATATAATACGTTCTATATTTACACTCTTTACTTAATGTTTTTTTTATTAATGAATTGTTCAAACATTTCCTTACACGATCGTATACATTTTGGGAAATATAATAAAATACTCCTTAAAATATTTCCAACAATTTACTAATAGTTACGTTATTTATGAAAAAGGGTAGTATATAGTTTTTTGTGATATTAAATGGTGTACTTGCATAATATGACACGATATTTTTTACGTGTTAGTAGGATAATGACATTTTTTTTATTGTCACTTTCAATTGTTATGCTTACACTAGTTTATTTATTTTATTATTATTATTTTACTTTAACTCTTACATTGAAAGCGTTTGTTCTTATATTTGATAGTCAGTGGCCGAGTGGTCTAAGACATCAGGACTTTGTCTCTGAGTTAGATATAGCGCAGTTCCAATCCTGGCCTTGACTGTTAGCCTTTACTAATATTGTTCACCTTATACTGTTCTCTCCTTTATTATGTCTGATAAGTTCCTCACACAGATCAATAGTCTATAAGAAATTGGTAGATTAGGTAAAAAGGAGATTGACCTCTTTTTTAAAAAAGGTTTTATAGATTACAAACAAGTTTTCACGAAAGCCTACACATTGGCATTATTATTATTATTTTAGAGTCTTTGAAAACTGTTTATAGTTAAAAACGTTTTCATTGAAATTTCAAAAATAGTTTTGTTTAAATAATACTTTTCCAATTAGAATAGTATTAACTTTACAATGTATTTCAGATGTACATAGTGTTATAGTAAGTACTATGTATTATATAGTAGTGCCTAAAGACGTTTATAATTTGCAATGTACAGGACCTTATTAAATAATATTAAGGAAAGTGGCCTCTATAATTAAAGCAACAATAGCAACTTTAACATTTTCAATTAGTCCAGATGGACACAAACGTTTAACAGTGGCTTTATGATTAGAGGTTGTATTCAGAAAATGTTTAATTCAACAATATGAATAATTGACTGTAAGGTGGTATAAAACTATTGTAAGTTATACCATTTTAACCTACAGTAACAGACGCAGATATTCAATCAAAACATTAAGTTTTATGTGATATTATGAAGGAGATAAATTTTGATTATGTGTTCAAATTTGTGCAGTTTTTGTGAGCTCTCATTATCACATTGGTTCAATATTCAAAATTGTAACAATAATAATAATATTTATTTCTCAAAGAATATACAGTATGAAAATACAAGAATACGTAATTTGGCACAACGCTGCTCATACATAAACCAAGACAGACTAAAAAATAAATAATACATAAAATAGAACAAAATTGCACAATGTAATGCCAAGAGAGACCATAGTAAAAATTCTAACTTATTCATTATACACATGAATAACATCATCACAACTTAAATTTCGACGTTCTTTTAACAAAACACGCTCAGCCAAAACACCATATATGCCCTATAACCCCATAATACAATAGGAAATAATGAAATATTATAGTTACCCATAGTTCTTTATGTGAAGTACACGTATTTTTTTGAAAATACAAGAATACGTAATTTGGCACAACATTGCTCAGACATAAACCAAGACAGACTGAAAAATAAATAATACATAAAATAAAACAAAATTGCACAATCGTAATTCCTAGGCAAGCCATAATACAAGCCAATTCTAACTTATTCATGATACACATGAATAATACCATCACAACTGAAATTTCGACGTTCTTTTAACAAAGCACGCTCAGCCAAAACACTATATATATATATATATATATATATATATATATATATATATATGCCTTATGACCCCTTAATACAATAGGAACTATTGAAATATTATTGCTATTCATAATTCTGTACGACTGTTTCATATTGTACAATTAAATATTTCAAATAATACTCTTAAACTAGCGATAAAAAACGTTTGATTATGAAGCATAAAACAATGGAATAATATTATTTGTAATAAATTAAAAAAAGATTAACGTCAATTTCAATTAGTATTTATATTTTAGAACTATTCTCATAAATATTATTTCAAATCTATCTTCCTTGGATAACACATATTGTGGTTTCTAAGTGTTTTAAACGCAGTATATAATTGTTAACTGAATAACAAAACTCACCCTTGGCACATCCAACCCAAGTGTTCAAGTGTTTCACGTCCTGGAGTCTGCAGAAGTAGTCACCATATTGGATTTACCATATAAGAACAATATTAAATGCGGAACAGCACTGTGACTTAAAAATTTTTTGGAAAATTATACTTTTTACATAATTTTAAATACGTAAAAATTTCAAGAATATCCACTTTTTAATTTTAAAAAAATACTGAATTTTAGTTTATTATTTTATGGTTTTTATCGAAACTCAAATGAACAGTTAAAATATTTAAAATTGGATCCACTATGAACCTTTACGCGCTTTCAAATGATGTAAAAATTATAATTTTCCGACAAAACGTTTAGTCGCAGTGTTCTTACGGAAATAGATCCAATATGGTGAAATCTGCAGATTCTCAAGGCTGTTTTGGACATTAAAAATTTGAACTGGCTTGTGTCATTGGCTGAGTGGAATTCCCATGAAAATAATAATAATAATATAAAATAAATAACTAGTACCATAAATAGTAAATACTTTTTAAATTCCAAAATATTTTTTTAATGTAAAAATAATTTAAATTTTTCCACTGAGCATACACTGATTTGTTAAACGTACGCCCACCTCTGTAAAGAAAACCAAAATACGGAATTCAGGGAATGTACAGCCCCAGGCTTTCATCTGTACCACACCCGTATTATTGGGGTAAGGGGTAAAAATGTGGGGTTGAACTTCTGACAAACCCGATCTGAACACGAGTATATTTTGAAATAGCTGTATTAATTATTACATAGTAGTCTAAACTATAGGTCTCCTATCGTAAATATAAAAACAAATAAGTATTTTTTTTCTCAGAATCAACTGATTGCTTGTAATTTGTATTATTAAAATCTGTACACAGCTAATTCAGGGAGAGTATTGTGAGACAATGAGATAAACTCACCCGGTGACACCTCGGCTTACTTCGACTCTACAAATTAATTACTTTCCTTTGTCAGACTAAGCCAACGATTGTGGTTGTTTATTCTTTGAATAATATAATCCATTCTCATTAACTGAAATAGTTTTAGTTAAACCCTTGATTTTATATTACATAAAAATAATAATGATTACACATACTTTACACACTTTTATAACTTAAGACATGTACTTTAAAGTTGACCTTTTTGTATTCTTGGTATAAAATAAGTTATATGTCTAAAAATTACATTATTTCACAAATAGATATCATTAAATATATTACTATTATGTTTATTATTTTAGTTAATTTCAGCTCTGTATTTTATGCACTAATATTTATGTTTGGTATGTTATGATTGTATTTGTTATGATTGATTGTTATATATGATTATATTTGATTGCTAAGAAGTGTAATTGACCTTTATATTAATTAAAGGTATAAACTAAAATACAAAATCTGAATCACAGTCTCTGGTCTAGTCTCATTTATGTAACACTAGGTGAGTCCAAATACTTCAAAATTAATTGGAGTTTTAAAGTCAAAGTCAAATCGTTTATTGTCACAAACATAATAAAATGCATAACAAACGTCAAGGTTATTCATACAAAATTTACATCACTTCTTCACATCAAATTTATAACTAAAATATTCTTCTAAATCATAACACTCTATTTGTATGTGCTGTTTCTTTGTTCTGGTTGTTAACAATAAAAAAAATGTTAAATATTTAACAATATTTATCTACCGTCGCCTCTTATTTTTCATTATACTTGCAAGCTAATGGCGTTTCCAGAATAAATTTTACATTGAAGTCATACTAAAGTATATAGGCCTAAACATGGAAATTTCCCAAACTCTAAATCGAAGTTTAAGCATACAAAATTATGGAAAATTTTAGAGGGCTACCCATATTATATGTCAAATTAATTCGATTAGAAGTCACTTTGAAAATTTGTTGTTTTAAGTAATAAAGCTATTATTCTAAGTTATTTAAATCAGCACTTTATTCCGAAGTAAAAATCCATACACTAGCTTAATATCATATATAATTTTATAGATTCCAGTTTTCTGATATACTTAAAGACTCGTTTTTGTTTTAAAAATTACAGTGAATTTCAGATAATCTAAATACTGTGTTTTTTTAACAATGGGATACCCCATACATGTAGCGTAAAGGATATTGTTTTATGTTGGGCCGATCTCAGTCTTGATCCTTAAATGTTGATTCTCTATAGTCTATAACTTATTGGAGAAGAAACAGTACAATACAAGGTCAATATAACATGAAGCTTTTAATCCCAAGGTTTGAAGCTGCACTATCCACAACTGAGGTACAAAGTCAATATATGATTCACAAAATGTCTGGTTTTGATCCTCTTCATACATTTGTTATTCCAAACCATATAATCTTCAATGCAGATGTCACTGACATATTAACATTGTGATTTGGTCTTTTAACGAATTAAATTCATTGTTGATGGTATGATAAACGTAATCAGTGAAAAGATAAAAGATTTGAGTTAAATTAATTTAGCCAACTGCTAAAGATTTTTCTTGCTAAAATATTTACCAACAAAATGCAAATTGCATTAGTTTTCAAGTCAACTTGATCAGCTCCATTTAACATGGAATCACTGGGTATACTGATAGGATAGTGGGTCAGTACTACTGTAGTTATAAGGGTGGGCTGGTGGGTCAGTACTAGTGTAGTTATATGGGTGGGCTGTTGGGTCAGTACTACTGTAGTTATATGTGTGGGCTTGTGGGTCAGTACTACTGGAGTTATATGTGTGAGCTGGTGGTTCAGTACTACTGTAGATATATTGGTGGGCTGGTGGGTCTGTACTACTGTAGATATATGGGTGGGCTGGTGGGTGAATACTACTGTAGTTATATGTGTGGGCTGGTAGTTCAGTATTACTTTAGTTATATGTGTGGGCTGGTGGGTCAGTACTACTGTAGATATATGTGTGAGCTGGTGGGTGAGTACTACTGTAGATATATGTGTGAGCTGGTGGGTGAGTACTACTGTAGATATATGTGTGAGCTGGTGGATGAGTACTACTGTAGATATATGTGTGAGCTGGTGGTTCAGTACTACTGTAGTTATATGTGTGAGCTGGTGGTTCAGTACTACTGTAGTTATATGTGCGAGCTGGTGGTTCAGTACTACTGTAGTTATATGTGTGGGCTGGTGGGTCAGTACTACTGTAGATATATTGGTGGGCTGGTGGGTCTGTACTACTGTATATATATGGGTGGGCTGGTGGGTGAGTACTACTGTAGTTATATGTGTGGGCTGGTAGTTCAGTACTACTTTAGTTATATGTGTGGGCTGGTTATATGTGTGGGTCAGTACTAATGTAGATATATGGGTGGGCTGGTGGTTCAGTACTACTGTAGATATATGGGTGGGCTGGTAGGTCAGTACTACTGTACATATATGTGTGGGCTGGTGGTGGGTAAGTACTACTGTACATATATGTGTGGGCTGGTGGTGGGTGAGTACTACTGTATATATATATATATGTGTGGGCTGGTGGTGGGTGAGTACTACTGTAGATATATGGGTGGTCTGGTGGGTAAGTACTATTGTACATATATGCAGTGTCTAAAGTCGACCTTTGACAAATGTAATGCTGGAGACGAAAAGGAAATGAGTTCGACAAAGTTACTGGGAATACAACATTAGCGCTGGTTCCGCGGGAAACAGCCAGGCTGATCCATTCCAGGTCGGACTGGCCGGCTGAATCCATTAGCCAGGTGTCAGTCAGCTGTTTTCCCCTGGCCTCAGCATCTTCCTCCACAATATATTATTTAAGCCACGCTTTCCTTTTTACTTGCAGTTTAAATAGTCACTCTTATCATCAGATATGAGACGCCAACACAACTTTCTGCGTATTTTATGAGTGTAAGATGAATGTTGATAACCTGTGTAGTCTGGTTACTAACTGATTTCGACTATTTCTCAGAAACGGCCATTTATTAATAGCCCAATAGCCAGGGAAAGTAAAGGATTTACAGCAATATGTGGAAACCGAACCAAGTGGTATTGATTTGATTTTCAGCTAATTGACAAACCTGATACTCAGTTCTCTCCCTTTCACAACATCCGGACATTGACTACAATCCAAACTGAACACCTTAGACTTCTGTAGTAGTGTCCACACCGATAGCAACCATTCAGCCGATGCCATGTTGGTAAAAGGACCGAGCATAGAACCTATCGCTATAAATCTCCACAAAACTTTGTCCCCAAGTAGCTGGCCTACAGCACTGCAAGACTAGTGCTAAAAATATATTTTTTATCAAACACTACTATGTTGTATTTTTTATTTTTTTTTTTATCGTTATACTACTTTTGATATAACCAAAACGACTTAGGGTTAAGGATTAAAATTGTTTTCGAACCGTAATAATGTACTAAAATAAATTTATTTAACTAAAAATATGTTCAATTTCGTATTATATATAGATATTTTTAACCCCGTAAATAAATCAATCCCATGAAGATTTTCAAGAAAGGAAGTAGATAGTTGTATTAAATTCATTTTAAAAGTGGCAAATTTACAGGTGGATTTCAAATCGTCTAAGATAGAACATTTTAAAATTCTCTTAGAAATTATCTCCAAAAGAACAATTTTATGGCACAAGTTCAATATTAACCACAGATCAATGTAAAATTTAAGCTAAAAACAATACAATATATTTGTTCTGTTGCTTTTATAGTAAAGTTTGCTAATAAATGTTAACGTGATCTGAGTGACGAGTTTGCACACGAAGCGTACCGGGGTGGCCCTTAGTTTTCACCATTAATTTGTTAACCCTTTCAGTCATGCATTTTTATTTGTGGTAGGAAAATTCTGAAACTTGGCACATTTATTATGGTATTTTTTTAGATATTTTTGGTATTTTTTATATTTATATATCTCATATGGTTTAGCTGTGGGGACATGGTCGTTAAAACGACCAGCATTACCAAGGGGTTGTAAAATGACAACAGTATTTAGCAAACTTAATTTTTTTAATTACATAATTTTAAGGCAAAACTGACAAAAATACTTTGTAGATAGTTTTTTAAGTATGGAACAGCTTGAAACAATTCCTCTTCTTGGTAATGCAGAGGTGAACCTTGCACTTTGAGCAGAAGAAATGCGTTTTTTTCTGGCACTATTCATGTTTACAGCGTTGACCATCTTTACTTTCATCGAAACCTGGTAAATGATCAATTCTGTCCTTCCTCACATCAACAATGGGCCTGGCTTCTGTATTTCTTTTCATAATAGTCTCTTTTGGGGTTGAGCAAGGTGATCCAACTGGGGTACTAGAGCTCGGTCTCCCTCTTTTCTTCCCTCTGGCTTGGCTACTCAGGATAAGAGCTTCTGCTACATGTTGTCTGAAATGAATCAGGTCTAACTTCTCCTTTTTAGGAATGCCTAATGTTTTCGCATCTTTCATATACTCTAACCAACTATTTGTCAGAGCCAAATCAATTGAATGGTCAATCATTCGCAGTGTCCACTTTTTTGCTCTTATGAATATTCTGTAGATTGTAATCAAGAAGTCTAATTTGTCAACTCCCCCCATGCTTTCGTTGTAAAGCTTGATGACTTCTGGTCTGGGAATCTCAACAAACTTCTTTTGAATTCTATCCCATCTTTTACATTCACTATTTTCTCCAACTGACATGTAATTTGAAGCACATAAAACAGGCTTGTTGTCGTACCACTTAGTCAGTATTACTTTACCATCTTCATCAAACACAACATCATGCGTACCTCTGGGTTCTTTTTTAAGTTCTTTCTGAGATTTCAGGGGAGGTGTGGCAAACCTATTTTCCCTAGCCGTTCCAATAGAATAAATGCTTTTTGAGTGGAGCCATTCAAGGAGATTGAAGGAAGTGAAGTAATTGTCGAAGTGTAGCCTGCAGTTTGGTACATTTATGCGCTTACTTAACTGCATAACTACACCAGGACCTGAGCCAAACTTACTATAGAAATAATCTATTTCTGTCTTAGCCCCTTGGTATACAATAAAATCAAACACTGTACCACTTTTTCCACATAAAACAAAAAGTTTGAGACCCCATGGTGTTGGCTTATTTTTTACATATTGCTTGATGTTACAATTGCCCTTGAATGGTACCATTTGCTCATCTATACATAGATCAGTTTCTAGTTCTAGTTGTAGAACCCTCTCTCTAATTGCATTGTAAATTGGTCTTACCTTCCAAATTCTATCAGTAGAACTGGCATCGTTCAAATCATTTACATGCAGAGCACTTCTCAACTTGAAAAATCTATTTACTTGCATGTTATCAGCGACGAGAGGAATGCGGAACATTGGGTCCCAATACAGCCGCACTCTCGGGAAATTCAAATTGCCCATCATAATCATAATGCCAATAAAAATCTTGATTTCACAAACATTTGTTGTGGTGAAATTTATGTTTTCGTTCAGTGCGTACAGGTTAGTTTTTTCAGCCATTAGACTGAAGAGATCATCAGTGAAATATTTTGAGAAATACTCTACTGGTGTGGGTAACTTATCAATGTTTGTAGCTTGAGGTTTGTACCATTCAATTTCTGGGGCAATAAAAACACCACTTTTCCATTTTATACTTTTCTTGTCTGTGAGATCATGTTGTAGTAGATACAGTTTGAAAGCTTCCTTTTCTGTTAAACAAGTTGGATTACGCTCACCTTCCACAGTAGCATTGTCTGTAGTTTCATTGTTCTCAACCTCCAAATCCGGTGGATCTTCAGTAGGCCTATTTCTAGGGTCAATAATATCTTGAACCTCTTCTTCCTGTAACTGCTGTCCTTCAGTAATCTTCTCAAGTTCTTGAATGAGTGATTCTGAAACAATAACAAAACATTGAAGTATGCCTACTTTGCAAAATTTGAAAATATGTGCTGAAAATATAGAATCAACAATTATTAATGAGGAATTATTCAACATTGTAAATGGGTTTGTGACATCAACAATTTAAAACCTACCCTATTTGTATAAGCAATAGGCTAATTTATAAGAACAAACTTTATAGTTTCTTACCTTCATTCAGCAAAATATTTTCGAAATTCTCGTCTTCCAGTTCTTCGCATTCAGATAAATCCCCATCAAAGAGAAACTCTAACACTTCATTTTCTTTTATATTAAAAGCATCCATCCTACTAACAAAATAACAAACTGAACACAGAAAGTTGCTCAGTAGCTTTTTACAGGTTAGTTTTCTTGTAAACACAGAAGGAACTCCCACCAAACAGCTGAGGGTTTAATACTCAAAAGCAACCATTGAGTAATCCTGGTCGTTAAAACGAACAAACTTTAAATGTTTCACTACATTTACCCAAGAAACAAGATAGCTTTTTGATTGGCTAATTAGGGTTTTTTTAGAGTATTTCTGATATGATGATATTTTTTTCATTTGTCTTCAACCATATATGTGATGTACACAGTTATCAAAACTTGGCATTACAAGCGTTTTCTTGATTAGCGTGGTCTGCCATTAACAGAAACTGGCTGTAGTTCAATAAAAATCCGATAGAGAGCAGGACAATGCAGATACAGGCAGGGAATGGACAGTTTTACTTGTGCCATATGATAGATGGTTGCTATAATGAATGTTTCGGTCTGAAAAAAAATGCTAAAGTTCGTGTTCGTTATAACGACCACCATGACCGAAAGGGTTAAAATTACTGTTCATCCAAGTCTATATCTACTTTTTTTAATTAATGCTATTTTAGTTTTAAATATTTAAAGATAATTTTCCCTTTTTATTATTGAGGAGTAATAAATATTTTCTAATGGAAACATTTCCAATACACACTTATTTGTCTAAACAAAGCAAAATCCAAAAACCAGTATTCGAATTAATTACAATCAATTTACTGTACAACAAATACGAAATATACGATCAGAACCTTCAAAAAACTATATAATACCATATTATAAAAATTATAAAACACAAAAGTTCAAACTAATACGCAAATATACAAAACAAGTTATTGCGAAAATAAAATAACGTTCTGTGAATATCGACAAATAACTGAATCGGAAAGGTGATTGTGGCAAAGTTACATGTCTAGAAGTTTTATTAAAAATCTTTTATTTAAGCTCAGATAAGTTACATGTACTGGTGGCGCAGTGCTGTAACCCAGCTACTTGGGGACAGTGTTGTGGAGCTTGTAGGCGATAGGTTCTATACTCGGCTCTCTTAATAATGACATGGTGTCCGCTCAGTCGTTGCCATAAACGTGGACTCTACGAGAGAAGTCTGGACTAGTATTCATAGGGCGCAGTGCTGTAACCCAGCTACTTGGGGACAGTGTTGTGGAGATTGTAGGCGATAGGTTCTATACTCGGTTCTCTTAATACTGACATGGTGTCCGCTCAGTCGTTGCCATAAACGTGGACACTACGAGAGAAGTCTGGACTAGTATTCATAGGGTGCAGTGCTGTAACCCAGCTACTTGGGGACAGTGTTGGTGAGATTGTAGGCGATAGGTTCTATACTTGGTTCTCTTAATACTGACATGGTGTCCGCTCAGTCGTTGCCATAAACGTGGACACTACGAGAGAAGTCTGGACTAGTATGCATAGGGCGCAGTGCTGTAACCCAGCTACTTGGAAACAGTGTTGTGGAGATTGTAGGCGATAGGTTCTATACTCGCTTCTCTTAATATTGACATGGTGTCCGCTAAGTCGTTGCCATAAACGTGGACTCTACGAGAGAAGTCTGAACATAGGGCGCAGTGCTGTAACCCAGCTACTTGGGGTCAGTGTTGTAGAGATTGTAGGCGATAGGTTCTATACTCGGTTCTCTTAATACTGACATGGTGT
This sequence comes from Stictocephala bisonia, assembly GCA_035578905.1. Classification (NCBI taxonomy): domain Eukaryota; kingdom Metazoa; phylum Arthropoda; class Insecta; order Hemiptera; family Membracidae; genus Stictocephala; species Stictocephala bisonia. The sequence continues at coordinate 681,036 of JAQJVL010000082.1, forward strand.
CCGCTAAGTCGTTGCCATAAACGTGGACTCTACGAGAGAAGTCTGAACATAGAGCGCAGTGCTGTAACCCAGCTACTTGGGGACAGTATTTTGGAGATTGTAGGCGATAGGTTCTATACTCGGTTCTCTTAATACTGACATGGTGTCCGCTAAGTCGTTGCCATAAACGTGGACTCTACGAGAGAAGTCTGAACATAGAGCGCAGTGCTGTAACCCAGCTACTTGGGGACAGTATTTTGGAGATTGTAGGCGATAGGTTCTATACTCGGTCCTCTTTATACTGACATGGTGTCCACTCAATGGTTGCCATCAACGTGGACACTATGAGAGAAGTCTGGACTAGTATTCATAGGGCGCAGTGCTGTAACCCAGCTACTTGGGGACAGTATTTTGGAGATTGTAGGCGATAGGTTCTATACTCGGTCCTCTTTATACTGACATGGTGTCCGCTCAATGGTTGCCATCAACGTGGACACTATGAGAGAAGTCTGGACTAGTATTCATAGGGCGCAGTGCTGTAACCCAGCTACTTGGGGACAGTATTTTGGAGATTGTAGGCGATAGGTTCTATACTCGGTCCTCTTTATACTGACATGGTGTCCGCTCAATGGTTGCCATCAACGTGGACACTATGAGAGAAGTCTGAACATAGGGCGCAGTGCTGTAACCCAGCTACTTGGGGACAGTATTGTGGAGATTGTAGGCGATAGGTTCTATACTCGGTCCTCTTTATACTGACATGGTGTCCGCTCAATGGTTGCCATCAACGTGGACACTATGAGAGAAGTCTGAACATAGGGCGCAGTGCTGTAACCCAGCTACTTGGGGACAGTATTTTGGAGATTTTAGGCGATAGGTTCTATACTCGGTCCTCTTTATACTGACATGGTGTCCGCTCAATGGTTGCCATCAACGTGGACACTATGAGAGAAGTCTGGACTAGTATTCAGAGTCCAAATGCTATTATGTAAGGAAGAGAACTGAGAATCTGGTTTGTCAGGTAGCTGAAAATAAAAACAATACTATTTGGTTCGTATTCCACATAAAGCTGTAGATCCCTTAGTATCCCTAGCTATTGGACTATTTTTAATGGCTCTTTCTAAGGAAAAGTTGACCTTATTTAGCAATAAAGACTGCACTCGTTTGTCTACACTCAGAACACTCATTCGCCCCTCATATTCACCGATATCTCTATGCATGGCGTCTTCATGAAGAATATTAAATATTTGGGGCATTTACTAACACTTCATGCCACAAAAATCGAGACATTAGTTATCTAGATAAAACTTAAAGCTTGCTTTATTTGCACTTATTTAAAATTATTTTTCAGCACACAAGCCAAAATTTGAAGCTCTAAGAGTATACCAATTTTCTTTTCTTTTTTTAATTACTGTTAATACCAGACAAAGTCTACGATTATATGAACTAAAATTAATCATTGTAATTTTATATTACTTGAAAATGTTAATATTTTTAGTACATAGTTTGTTATTAAATGTTTGATAACTGTTTTGTAAAACCCTAAACCCAAAATAGTTTTACAATTTAAATACTGTAAAAATATACAGAGATTTCCTTTTATTTACAAAGGAAAATGAAATTATGAAATTGAGGTACTCTGAAGTGCAAACAACACGCTTTACTAAGGGTTAACGTTTTGTTGGAGTTTTAAAGGTAAGTAATTGGTGCGCAAGAGGGGCTTTCAACTTGATTATTGAACAGGCATCGATAACTACTACAGCTGATTGACTGATGTGTCGGTCGAGTCCCTCGATTTATATACATCGATTGTAGAGTCCCAACACTGAACACGTTAGTTTATGTCATTTGGAGCTACTGACTCATTTATTTACTGAGATTTTAGATATAAATTTTAGATATAAAAAAGCCCGGATTGGTTCATATTTAATAGTTTTGGATTGCCAATGTTTTGAATTTATTATATTATATTTTTTAGGGAATTTTAAACTAGTTACCTTCTGCTTCTGAAAACATGCTCACTGATAAAGTGTAAGCTTATTTAACTTGGGATTTAGTCTTATTTAACTAGCTTTTGATATTTTTTTATTAATTTTTATTTGTAGGTTGATAGTTAGTTAAACTAAGTTCTTTAGAGTATTTCTGTATTTATTTCAAACAATTTTATTTTGTCTTTAGTTTTCTCTATTTTATTATGATTTGTTTATTTGATGTATTGACATACATCCTTCCTCATTTATGTTCAAGGTATATTATTTTTTTCTTGATATGTACTTTTCTTTCATTTAATCTGTAATTGGTTCTAGTTCCTTATATATTTCGTCGTTTGCTATTGATATTAAATGTTCTTATATATGGCGTTTTATCTATGCAAGATCTAATTGTTATTTTTCAATATGTTCAAATAACTATCAAAACAATATTCTTAAGTTTTAAGCTAACATTTCCTTCGAAGTTTCTAGAACATGAAACATTTAAAATTTAAATAAAAACAGTAATTAAAATGATATAAATTTTTGTTGTATGTTTTTATTATGTATCTATATTTTTGGGGTCTATATTGCAAACGTGTAAGTATTAACTTGAATATCTTAATAGATAGCTATGTTCATACAGAAAATAAAGTTTTAGAGCTGATTATCCAAATAACGTATATTTTGCATAAATTGTTTCTATAATTAATGATTAATTTATATTTATGTTCGAACAGTTTATTTTTTAGTAAATGTGAGTCATGTTATGTAAATCATATAAAAAATATTCTGCTGAAAATACTTTTCTTCTGTTTATTAGTGTTAAACAAAGATACTTAATTTATTACTCTTGTATTTTTAATGAATGAGTACATACAACATCGTGTGTATATATAAAAGGATATTTTTATAACAGGCTTCGATATAAGAATGAATTAATTTAATTTGTTTGATACATATTCTCCTACTACGTTTGGGTTTAAAAAAATAAACAATTTGTATATATTTTCATACGGGGAATAATCAGAAGAAAGGTTAAAGATTAAAAATTTAAAAATATATATTTTCTTGGAATGCTTCTGAATTTAGTGTTTAACATAAATAGTATATAGTATATTGTGTAATGACAAGTGAAGAAAATTTAATTGTTTGTTAAAATAATAGCAATTAAGACGAACTTATCTTTTCATATTTTTTGCTTCAGGAAATAAAAGTAATTAATATCATGTTAAAGTTTCTTAGATTGTATTTAGATAGACTACAAAATTCAGGAATTTTTAACACAAATCTTTGTATGATCAGGCGTGATGACCCAATTCAGAAATCCAGGAAGTTGAATTAGTTTATAGTTGATAACACATTATAGCACAAGTCACATTTAACAAATTACACAGTTAAACTCTCCCAGTCATAAGGCGCTCACAGTGGAACAAGATTTCTTATTTCACAGTGCCGCGGGGAGATAAATAAAGAATTTATACATATACAGTGGTACACGTACAGTGGTAGTGACCCAACCACCCACCCATACATGTACAGTGGTAGTGACCCTCCCACCCACCCATACATGTACAGTGGTAGTGACCCTCCCACCCACCCATACGTGTACAGTGGTAGTGACCCTCCCACCCACCCCTACACGTACAGTGGTAGTATTAAGTGAACTATGTTAGATTTAAAAGTGCAGGGTTTTAATTTATATGGAAGGGTAGTTACACTTCACTCAAAGTTTTGTGTGAAACGTTTTTCTTAGAGCAGAATGTGGGGTTTTAATATGAAAGCACCCCTAATATTTTATAGTTCTTATATTTTTTTTTAATATTGTAATTATATCTTCAATGATATTTCTGAAAAATTTATTTAGTAATATTATAAAAACAATAACGACTTAATAAAAAATCTGTTTATATTTTTGGAATATTTACATGTTTTTGAGGTTATTTTTTTATTTTAGACATCGTCATGTTATCAGTATTTGCAAACATTATTTTTGCTATATACATGCTACCAATATTGCTGCACACTTATCCAAATTAAATTTAATAATTTAAACTGTTAAATGTTATAGTTTAAAGCTGCTGTTTCTCTAAACTGTTTCACCGTTGGGAAGTCGACAGCCCCACAGGAGCAATGATATTTTACCGTCACGGCCTAAATATGCTTTTCTGTTTCTACTATATAGTTCCTGTTTATAATTATATAGAGTTATAGTGAACACTGTATGATTATTAAGGGCCCAATCAGTGAACCATAAGTTTATATAATGACATTGTTAATTTAAAGTATTCAAGAATTATATTATTCTTTCTAAATATAATTATATATTATATATATATAATATATTTAAATGTTAACATATTTTTCTATATAATATACATATATGAATCAAACTGAGTACCCTTAACATTTTTTTACTTAATTATTTCACACATGTTTCAACTTAATGGTCATTTTCAAGTGTAGATTAAATAATTAAATTAAGTATATAATAATTCTTTAAATAAAATTTTAAAACATGTGATTTTTATAAATATTGATGAATATGGATATTTATTTTTTTTTAATAATAATTTTTAATGTTTCGAATCTTATCAAAAATTGGGATTGTATAACAGATATGTGTGTGCAATATGTTCACTGGATTTTCTTTTTGTGCTAAATACGATTCATTTTCTTGCCCTTTTTCATAAAATTTAATATTTTCATGTTTTCTTCAATTGTTGTGTACGTGTGGTCTGTAGAGAGCAGGTGTTCTGCGAATGTGGATTTCATTGTAGTTGTGTTATAGCTTGTATGTGTTCTTGAAAGCGTGTTTTGAATGGTCTTCTAGTTTGTCCAATGTAAAATTTATCATAGTCTGTACAAATAATTTTATAAATACCTGATTTGTTGTAAATGTTGTCATTATTGTGTTCTTTTTGAGATTTTTTGTCTAACATTTTGAATGTGTTGTTGCGTGTTGAGAAACTTAGTTTGTAATTTGTATTTTGAAAGGTTTTTCAAATAGCTTTGTTTAGGCTTATGTTATATGGTATGTTTATAAATTCGATCTTCTTTGGGTCTTGATTTGTTGAGCTGTTATTTCTTTTCTTCTTTTTGTTTCTTATTAGTTTGTCAATCATGTTTGGTTTGTATCCGTTTTTTTATTGCCAAATATTTTATTTTATTTTTTCTTCATTGAACTGTTTCTCGTTCATTGGTATGTTTATCAGACGATTTATCATAGAATGGAAAGCTGATATTTTATATTGCCAGGGATGATTAGATGTAGTTGGTATTATACGGTCGGTTTGTGTAGGTTTTCTGTAGATTTTGAATGAATGTTTATTGTTGATTTTGGTAATTGATAGATCTAAATAATTTATTTCATCAGTTTGGGCTTCTTTAGAGAATTGTATTTTGGGGAACATAGAATTTAAATAAGATAAAAAAATCATTACTTTCTTCCAAGTTTCCATCAAATAAACAAATAATGTCACCAACATACCGGAAACAGTATATCATTTGTTTCTGAACGGGTTACATGGGTGCATCATTTTATTTTCTTCCAGATTGTGTATAAATATATTTGAGACAAATATATTTGTATAAATATACCTGACAATGGGGAACCCATTGCTAGACCATTTGCCTGTTTGTAGTATGTTGTATTAAATTGGAAATAATTTTGATCTGTACACATTTTGGTTAATGTTGTGATGTCTTTCATTTCTTGGTTATTCAATGTGAAATTGTTTCTCCAAATCATTTTCTAGAATTTGTAATGCTTCTTGAGGGGGTATGTTTAAATACATGTCTTTTATGTCAAATGAAAGACATTTATTTGTTTATTTATCCATAAAAGACAAATATCCTCTTATGGTTCACTAGAACAGGTCTTCACTTATCAAATGACATTTACGTTTATGCGATTTGATAATTATTACGGACCGAATCGTTGAAATAAAAATCAATGTTTTTGGCATTTTTCGTGGAGCGGGATGCCCCCCCTTAATAAGCATTAATAGATAAAGGAGGACAATGTATTAATTATGCATGGAATTCATTACGTATTGCTTTTATATATTTTATACTTAAGTATATTTGTAAAGTGAAATCTACATTATATTTCAATTAGGTAGAGCTTAATAATAACATGAAAATGCATTGAGTATGTGTTTTAATTAAAATAAATTAGTACATTCAGGCTATTTTACATGTAAATAACCGATTTAATTATTGGACAAACAATTTCCACAAGGTAATTCATGCCCAGCTTATGTTTATTCAATATTATAATAATGACATACGACCATAGGGAACGTTATCATTGATAATATATTATTGACATTGACATATCCTAATTGGACTAGTATACATGATTGAGTTAATAAACTGTTGTTTTTAACTTTATTGTTGCTAGCTTCTATTGCAGGTTGAGTTTATAATAGTTAGGCATCGATAACCGAGATACTCATTAAAATGTAACGTTTAGAAAATTGTTTACGACTATTTCAATCGTAATTTGCATTAATTGAGTTTTGATCTATTACAAACTAGGCAATATGTTTTGTGAAAACCAAAATGTAGTAAAAAGGTTAACATTAACTCACTTGAGTTCACGAGTCCCAGATTTTTTGAGTTCACCAGTCACTTGAGTTCACGAGTCCCAGATTTCTTGAGTTCACCAGTCACTTGAGTTCACGAGTCCCAGATTTCTTGAGTTCACCAGTCACTTGAGTTCACGAGTCCCAGATTTCTTGAGTTCACTAGTCACTTGTGCTCACGAGTCCCAGATTTCTTGAGTTCGACAGTCTCATTGAGTTCACGAGTAATTTAAGACTGAGCCTGCAGATTGCTTTATAAAATTACCTTGAGAATATAGTTCAGTACAAAATAGTTTCTATATAATTTGATCATCACAAGTCTTTGTGAAAAAAATACGAGACTTTAAAACAGTTCAGTTTCTGTCCTAAAAATTAACCTCCGAATTTTAATCTGACGCACTATTTATACGTTAAATACAAAGAGCACACAAAATTGCGAATATTTAAATGGTCGAGGACCAAGAATCGAAAAACAACAGCCTACTGTTGGGAAAAGATAACAGCTTTTTCTTCCAGGAGCTTTAATTCAGATGCATACTCATAATTTGCCGCCATGATGGTTTATGATTAATACTTCAGATTGCTTAGTTCAAGGTCTTTAGTTCAGGTGCATACTCATAATTTGTCGCCATGATGGTTCATGATTAATACTTCAGATTGCTTAGTTCAAGGTCTTTAATTCAGATGCATACTCATAATTTGTCGCCATGATGGTTTATGATTAATACTTCAGATTGCTTGGTTCAAGGTCTTTAGTTCAGGTGCATACTCATAATTTGTCGCCATGATGGTTCATGATTAATACTTCAGATTGCTTTAGTTCAAGGTCTTTAGTTCAGGTGCATACTCATAATTTGTCGCCATGATGGTTTATGATTAATACTTCAGATTGCTTAGTTCAAGGTCTTTAGTTCAGGTGCATACTCATAATTTGTCGCAATGATGGTTCATGATTAATACTTCAGATTGCTTAGTTCAAGGTCTTTAATTCAGATGCATACTCATAATTTGTCGCCATGATGGTTTATGATTAATACTTCAGATTGCTTGGTTCAAGGTCTTTAGTTCAGGTGCATACTCATAATTTGTCGCCATGATGGTTCATGATTAATACTTCAGATTGCTTTAGTTCAAGGTCTTTAGTTCAGGTGCATACTCATAATTTGTCGCCATGATGGTTTATGATTAATACTTCAGATTGCTTAGTTCAAGGTCTTTAGTTCAGGTGCATACTCATAATTTGTCGCCATGATGGTTTATGATTAATACTTCAGATTGCTTAGTTCAAGGTCTTTAATTCAGATGCATACTCATAATTTGTCGCCATGATGGTTTATGATTAATACTTCAGATTGCTTGGTTCAAGGTCTTTAGTTCAGGTGCATACTCATAATTTGTCGCCATGATGGTTCATGATTAATACTTCAGATTGCTTTAGTTCAAGGTCTTTAGTTCAGGTGCATACTCATAATTTGTCGCCATGATGGTTTATGATTAATACTTCAGATTGCTTAGTTCAAGGTCTTTAGTTCAGGTGCATACTCATAATTTGTCGCCATGATGGTTTATGATTAATACTTCAGATTGCTTAGTTCAAGGTCTTTAGTTCAGGTGCATACTCATAATTTGTCGCCATAATGGTTTATGATTAATACTTCAGATTGCTTAGTTCAAGGTCTTTAGTTCAGGTGCATACTCATAATTTGTCGCCATGATGGTTTATGATTAATACTTCAGATTGCTTAGTTCAAGGTCTTTAGTTCAGGTGCATACTCATAATTTGTCGCCATAATGGTTTATGATTAATACTTCAGATTGCTTAGTTCAAGGTCTTTAGTTCAGGTGCATACTCATAATTTGTCGCCATGATGGTTTATGATTAATACTTCAGATTGCTTAGTTCAAGGTCTTTAGTTCAGGTGCATACTCATAATTTGTCACCATGATGGTTTATGATTAATACTTCAGATTGCTTAGTTCAAGGTCTTTAGTTCAGGTGCATACTCATAATTTGTCGCCATGATGGTTCATGATCAATACTTCAGATTGCTTAGTTCAAGGTCTTTAGTTCGAATCCTTAAGTTAGCTTACTGTTAGTTATATTTCTATAATTTCCTAATTAAAAGGATTGGTCTTCTATAATAAATATTTTTACTTTTTTACCGTGTACTCACAAACATACAACTATACTATTGTACATTTTATGGTACTGTTTTGCTTCATGAAAAACGCTAAAATGTGTTTTTATTCCAAGGATTCAGTCCATAATAGTAATGACCTTACAGTATCACTTTACGTTTTTTGATAGGTAAATAATTGTATAGTAGATAGTAAGTTGATTTTTGTAAAAAATGTGTTTTTTATTTTTTCACAGTTAAAAATGTTAAACTTTAATGTCATTCTAGACAATTTCAAACAAAACCTCATAAAATAAACTTGTGTTTTAATGGACATTTAATAATCATAGTGTTCACTATATCTCATTACAATAATAAACACGTATATTACACTTTACATAGAAAAAACATGTTTTAGCTAGCTGACAGTAAGAAGGTATATAACTTTCCAGCATTGGCTTGGCAATTTTCGGAGCAATCACTTTAAACATATTGGTTTTAATGTTTCAGAGAATAAAGAATATAAAAAACGCTATCTACTGGCAATTCCCTCAAATGGAAAAATGGAAAAATACTGTACAATGTAAAAATATTGTAAATACAATCATTTGGTAAGAAAAATTTTAATATAGCACTAAATAAGCAACATTGGTATTCAAATTTGAAAGATAATGATTTCAAAAAATCCCACTTGGATACTTAAAATCCTTTTCCCGTAGGATTCTCCAGAGTAATACCTGGCCCTTCAAAACTTAATTCCCAGAATACAGGGTTAACAATTGTGTTTTCACCCCTCCAACATTAATGGTACTGCCATTTTCTCACTAACCAACTAAAAAATATTATTACTAATAACTTAACGAAATTCATTTCATTAAATGATTTCAGATTTTCTATTAAAATTAAAATTGTTTATAAAATAATGAACATAGATATTCTTAGAACAATATTGCAAAGAAGCTTAGCTGATTCCTTTTCCAAGAAGCAACGTGCTTATTCCAATTACCAATTCTTTATTTTTGTTTACTTTGTTTAAATGTTTATATGTAATGATTCCTTCACGTGTAATTTGAGTTATTAAGGTCCTTCTGAACCAGTCGGCCATCTTGAATTGATGCCCTTTAGAAATATTTTAAATTCATATTGTATTACACCACTACTTTTACCGTATAACTTAAAATTACAAATCATATTAAAGCATTAATAAGTAATAATTCAAATAGTTTGTAGAAATACAATTTTTTTGTGCTTTGGTACATTTATGGTTAAATAATAAATACTATCAATTTTTTCTAGCTTAATAAAATTTTTAATTAATAATATCGATGTTAACTTCCTTTAAAACATGTTTCTTGTGTACCGATAACAAATTGGACCAGGATGGTTCTCATCCATTTCAATTAGGTCACACAGATTTTGGGTTATTTTTGTTTATGGACTAACGATGTCTAGACTACGTCCTACGTTTATTATTTCTCTAAATATAACAATTGTTTATATATGTTTTGTAAACACGTATTTTTCTATCTTAAAGAGAAATTTATTCTATTTGAAAACACTTATATTTTAGAATAAGCCAATTAAGTTGTTTTGATTTTCAGTAACATATTTCATTCCATTTTGAAAAAAAGCTTACGTGTTTCTCGACTATATTTAATAAATATACAAAGTTATGACGACCAAATTGAATGTATAACTTACAATAATGTTAACTGTAAAGTTGCCCAATATTAAAATAAATATTTTTTTTAAATAAAAAACAAAAAATAAAATACAATGTGTTCTTGCTTACAATATATTTCCCATGCTAACAATACATTCAAGTAAATTAAAATACAAAAAATAGTAGCCTAGATTCCTAGGAATATTGCACAGAATCCAATCTATCCGGTAACACGGACAACTCAATTAACTGTCTATCCTTGATGGACGTGGACATTCAGCTTTAATCATGTAAAACAACACATCATTTCAACAATGATTACCTTTATAACACGGGGTTTCCGAACGAGATGGTGACACATAGTTTGACGCGTACACACATACCAATGACTCAAGTAATTATAGAATTTATCAAAAAGTAATTTTGAGAGATAGTAAATAATAAATACAGTCGGCACTAGTGACGCAGTGCTATATCCCAGCTACACGGGGACAATGTAATTTTGTTGTGGAGGTTGAAGGCACTAGTGACGCAGTGTTGTAATCCAGCTACATGGGGACTATGTGTTGTGGAGGTTGAAGGATACATGTCTACTGTTTCCGGAAGGATACTGATACAGTTTCCGCTCAATGGTTTTAATCAATGTAAACACTACTAGAGATGTTTGGAGTGTCCGTGTTGGGTGTAAGTCCGGGTTCAGATTATGTGTATGGAAGATAATTGAATATCCGGTTTGAGAGTTAATTGAAAATTAGACCAATACTAAGTGGTTCGAATTCTAGGTCGGGCCTTAACTGAGCAAGGTGACCTGAGTCAAGTAGCCTGGGTGCCTGAACTGAGCGAAGCACTCCAGGGAGCTCCCAGAGACGTGCCTTAACTGAGTGAACCGGTGGCCCTCTTTGACTATGAACATTCTCATAGCATATTCCACTTTTAAACATAATAGAATCTTACACAAATATACAAAATAAAATTCCCCAAAAAATGTTTGGTTAGGTTAGGTTAGGTAACGGGGTAGCGCGTGCCGGAGCCAGGTGGTTGACCGCTTCTAGTATGCGGGTGGGATATGATGCTACATAAACAAGAACATTCCTTGTCCCGACAACTCGCATATACCTGGACTGGACTTCGCTCAGTTAAGGCACGTTTTTGGGGGCCCTTCGAGGGCTTTCGTTCAATTAAGGTAATCTTCGCTCAGCTAATGGGTGACCGAATTCTACCTAAAAGCTGTCTCTGAAATCCCTTCATACATCTACATTAATCATTACCTTTCACTCCTCATTTTCACCCATATCTTAACGAGCTTCATATTAATTATGATTAATTTATAGTAATGAATAAATAATTTCCTGTAATAGCACTAAACATGCATTACTGAGTGTAATATTAGATATCGAGTCTATTCAAAGAACTAAAGGAACAAGTTTGGAAATTGACAATATGTTTAAATAACAATTACAAACCCTAAAAAAACAATTAAGAAAGTACAAACAATGTGTTTTATAATTATTGATATAACAATAAGTAGTTAATTTATTATTACTATTAAGCTGGCGATCGCACGTGTGGGGAAATACGCGAGTCATAGTGTATATGAACGAGTCTAGTCATTGGTAATAACTAATGTTGACTTTTCCTTAGAAAGGGTTATTCATTAATAGACCACTAATGAGAGTAACCAAGGTACCTACAGCTTTACATGGAATCCGAACCACGTAATATTGGTCTGTTGTTCAGCTAACTGAGAAGCCTGATACTCTGTTCTTTTCCCTACACATTCACCGTTCACCCTACACATTCCCTGTTCACTACGATAACAGCCATTGAGTGTAGGCTATACCGTGTCAGTATTAAGAGGACCGAGCATAGAACCTGTCGTCTACAATCTCCACAACACTTTGTCCCTAAGTAGCTGGGTCACAGCACTGCGCCAGTAGTCCAGAACATTTTAATAATATCGTTAATTATTTAATTCAACTAATGGTATTACATAAACGTGAACTGGTGTCAAATTAATTGTGAAACATAAAATTTTAATATATAACCCAGGATTATTTGGTTTTGATGGAGATAAGCAAGACTACTTTAGGTTATTAATTATGTTGAAAAGAAATTCTATATTTACTATGGTAGGCAAACACTATTTGTTGTACTTTATACTGACACAAAGTATTTATAACAATTACGTAGTTATTAAAAGAATTACAGAGATTAAAAATATGATTTTAATTATTGAGTTAAAAATAAACCAGGTGTACGGTTTATGTAAATTTTCAACCTATAATAACGCACATAATGTATAAATTTGAACTAAATAAAAACGATCTTGGTGTTGGTATCATACAGTAATTTAATCAATACAAATAGAAATAAAAATTGCATACCAACAATAATTAAAGAACATACTGTTTTAAATTATAATTGTTGGAATATTTTTTTACAGTACAAGTGAACCGTACACAACACAAATATATTAAAATATAAGCACAAAATGCACAAATATATTACAATACAAATACAAAATGCAAAATAATTCTTTTGTGAATCCCTCTGGTCTGAGGAAGGTGAGCGTGGTTCACCGAAATCAATTACCTTAATATTTGTGCATTTTGTGCTTGTATTGTAATATATTTGTACATTTTGTGCTTGTATTGTATATATTTGTACATTTTGTGCTTATATTGTTATAAATTTGTGTTGTGTGACGTTCACTTGTACTGCATTTGTACCAACACGTATTATGCTAATTAAAAAACTATATTTTTTGAGTAAACTATATATATTGAGCTTTTCAAATGATTCCCTTTGGAAAGTCCAAGAGTAGAAGTTACGATAGTCGATGTTTACCCTTCTAGTAATGAAAGCCTATATTTAATCATTTTCATCCTTGAATATATGGGTTGAATGTTTTCAGGCCATAAGTATGATAAAACTCTTAGTGACTAATAGGGTTTTAATAGTTGGAGCGATATAGAATGTATTATTGATGTCTACGAACCTTCGAATCTCCACGAATGGACAAAGAACTCGTATGTAAACATAAATATACAAGTACTATATCGTACCACTTTCACACCTTACAGTAAAAATTAATTTGATTTATTTATAATTTATTAAGGCCTGATTTAAACATTAAGAACATTAAAACTGCATTCAAAGAACAAATAAAACTGAAGAGTAAATAAAAATAATATAAATTAAAATTTAATCACTTTGCTATTTTTTATAGTTAAAAACCATTTTTCTCTATAATATATAATTCGGTTAAAAGCTCCAGAACTTCATATTAACACTTTCAAGTCTGGTTAAAGAAGGAGGAAGGCAGTTACACACACCCTCAACGTTAAGTCTACTTGATTTCAACCATTTAGGAGCCTACAAATCTTAGCACCTTATTCAGATTACAAACTAGATTGTGGCCTTTGGTAAATACTACATCTTTTTTTACAAATAAAATTATATACAAATTGTTTTTTTTCTTTTTACATTTTTATATGATATTCTCAATGTTAAATTTATGTAAATTAAACAAAATAATTACAATTTTAACTCAAGTGCCGCTGTCATAATTTTTTAATTTATATTTTCCAGACTACAACCGCGTCAAGGAGCTTACTTACAAGACATATACCTTACTTATAAGACATATACCTTACTTACAAGATATATTACCTTACCTATAAGACATATACCTTACTTACAAGACATATTACCTTACTTACAAGATATATTACCTTACTTATAAGACATGTACCTTACTTACAAGACATATTACCTTACTTACAAGACATATTACCTTACTTACAAGACATATTATCTTACTTATAAGACATGTACCTTACTTAAAAGATATATTACCTTACTTACAAGACATATTACCTTACTTAAAAGACATATTACCTTACTTATAAGACATATTGCCTTACTTATAAGACATATTATCTTACTTATAAGACATATACCTTACTTACAAGATATATACCTAACTTACAAGACATATTACCGTACTTACAAGACATATACCTTACTTACAAGACATATTTATTACCTTACTTATAAGACATATACCTTACTTACAAGATATATACCTAACTTACAAGACATATTACCGTACTTACAAGACATATACCTTACTTACAAGACATATTACCTTACTTATAAGACATATACCTTACTTACAAGATATACACCTAACTTACAAGACATATTACCGTACTTACAAGACATATACCTTACTTACAAGACATATTCATTACTTACAAGACATATTACCTTACTTACAAGACATATTACTTTACTAACAAGACATATTACCTTACTTAAAAGACATATTACCTTACTTACAAGACATATACCTTACTTATAAATCATATTACCTTACTTACAAGACATATTACCTTATTTATAAGAAACATCCCTTACTTACAAGAAATATACCTTACTTGTAAAACATACACCTTACTTACAAGACATATACCTTACGTACAAGACTTCTTGTATCTATATCTTAAATAGTGTAGACAGTACAGTACTTTGCACTGAAATATATATATTTTAGTTGACAAAACATTAATTAACTAATTTCCTTTGTTTCAAGTCACTTTATGTTGGTCTCAATAAATATGGCATCCAAAATAAATTAAATTTAAATTTTTTTATTATTTCTGTCAACTATTATTTGCTTAGGTATAAGTCTTTTGATAATTTATTCAAGTAAAAACTGTGTTCGGTTTGTACTCCTGGGATTTATATCACGTAGGTTTACAGTTGTGAAAGGTCGTTATTTCATTTAGAAATATTCAATATTTCCCCATATGGTTAAGCACTTTACTGTGCGGTTGTGGTTTTTATTGGAAAACGTAACGAATGTAATTGATTTCGGCTTCAAAAACTTTGGTTTTGTTAGTTGATGCACTTTTTGGTGGGTTATTTGTTATGAATCGAATTTGGTTAACATTTGACTTAAGCTTTTCTCTTTTAACTCTAGTGCGAATAACTTAAAGATTAATAAATAAATCACTTTGTTAAATGAATCTAATATTATTTAATGATATTGAAGTCAGGTTAAAAGCTTTACTAATAATTTAGGCTATTATTACGGTAAAATGTTATGACCACTGTACGAGTAAGGGTGGACGGGAGGTCATTACCACAATACACAGTGGCTTGTTTATTTGTTTATCATTATTAGAGATTAGAAATGATACAAGAGATTTCATAGAACAACCTAAACATCTTCTAACTGTCTTACAATATTATTAAATATAAAGAGTAGTTCCATTCAAAAATATATTTGTTTTCTTACTAACTAGTACACATAGACTAGTAAATTAATTCATACTATAAACAAAAATATTAAGAACACATCAAATTAACAGTAAAAATTGTGAAAGTAAGCAGTGCCAAGCTACATGTGAGTTTAATCAAGCTAATTAGTACTGTATTATGTTAATGAACAATGAGCACTCAGATACAAACCCTAGAGCCATTCATTGTACCACCGACCTCAACCCCGAGAAACTTAACCCACTGACTTAATTACTAGTCAGTTGGTTAAAACGTTATACGAAGAATTATAATGAGACAGTTTGTCAGTTTGTTCTGTATAATGAAACACACTTTATTGCTGTGGAGAATAACGAAGTGTACTAATTAGGTCGTTTTGTGACACCTGACCAATAAGTGCTACTAAAATATTGTATCATTTCGCATTACTTTTACTTCATTAATTTTTAGTCAAATCTATTATCATCATCATCGTCATTATCTGTTGACGTTTATTTTTTCACGGGCCGTCCTACACAGCCTCCTCCACTGTTGTCTCTCTTCAGCTTTCCTCTTCCTCTACATGTCTTTTCTGCATTCCTCTTCATCCCACATCCTTCCACTCTTGATGTTCCCTCCTTCCCCTTGGTCTTCTTCTTTCCTCCTTCTCCAAGGCTGTCCTCTACAATCTATAATTTCCCATCATCTCCACAGGCCCTAACCGTTGTATGCCTCTTTTTTCCATTGCCTCTTGTAGTAGTACCGATTTCAACATATCTCTGGTTTCTCATTTTTTTACATTATATATATATATATATATATTCCGTTAATCTTCTCTATGCATCTTAATATTCTAGATGCAGCTGTCTTTAACATGCTTAAACTACCTTTTTTCCGTGTGCACAAACGCACGTGGAAATGGGGAGGGAAAGTGGACATGGATAAACCTATGATACATAAAGAATAAGAACACATATAAATATTGTTATAATTCTTGATTTATAATTAAATTTTTATTAAATCCAGAACTATCAATTCCTAGTTGAATATTCCCTCCTTAAAAATTAATAAAGGAAAATTATATTTAAGAATTAGAAAAAGTGTTTCTAATTCTTAAATATAATTTTAAGAAATCTGAAAAATACTTTCTTTCTTTTTTTTAAAAGATGAAATCACAGCTCTTTATATAGGGTGTTCCGTAAGTATCCAGCCAAACTGTTGGAAGTTAAAAGAAACAAAAAATGTTATTTGTACAATCGGTATATCTCGCACCGTTATCCGTCGGTCTGTTTGTATGTGTTGTGTACAAAAATGTTAATATCTCTGAAGTTATTTGAAATAAAGTCATTAACATTGATATGAATGCTGATATTTATAATATTCATATGTCATTTAAATTTAACTTCTGTACAAATAATCCTTTACAAATTTGCTACAGTTTAAATTTTGTAAAGCTAAAAATATTAATAACCTTAATTTTTATCAAAAACCTGTAATTTACAAAAGATTGTTTTATTTAAAATTATTTTCATTCAATTAACTGAGCAATTTAAATTTATATCATATAAATAATACCGTGCTGAGGAATTTCGTTGTTGTATCACAAACACTTAAATTTCTTACTTAATTGATGTTTGATCACTAAATCTTTGATATCATTATTTGTTACAAATAAATGTTACAACGTCTTTGTAAATTACAGTTTTTTATAATATTTAATGGAATTAAGATATTTAACTTTAAACATTTTAAATGGCCAACAATTTGAAAAAGATAATTGTAAAACAATTAAATTTAAATGCTATATAAATACTATAAATATCAACTTCCATTCCAATGTTCATGATTTTATTTCAAATAACTTCAGAGATATTAACATTTTTGTACAGATCACAAACAGACAGACAGATGGTTAACGGTGCGAGATAGACGGTTTGTACACATGATATTTTTTGTTTGTGATGGAATGACCTCTAGAAGTTTGACTGGATACTTAAGGGACAACATGTATAAATCAGTCAGTTAGTGAGTGTCAGTTTGCAGTCCCATCCATGCTGCATAGTTGAGTGAAGCGACTCTCTTCGCTAGTTGGTGGCAACATCCCCAAACCCTTCATTAAGTGTGCGTAATAGGCACATGGGAATTATGGCTTCCCTTAGGCCTCGAGCGGAACGTCTACCTGTAGTCTTGCCTTCGACATCACGGGAGAGCTAGTAGCAAGTGGTATCAACAGTTTCAACTATAAGCTTTCATGTAATATAATTAAAAAATAAAACTTTTATTTGTTTTTTTACGGTAAGAATAGCCCTCCCACCCACTTACATACCTGTAGTGGTGATGAATGTAAAATCTTATAGAAGGAGGGATAATATTATCCTTATATACAGGATGTATATAAGGATAATATTACCCCCTTAAGGATAAGGATAATATTATAAGGATAATAATATCCCCAAGTTATATGGTAACACTTTCAGAACTTTTGTATGACTTCACTTGTAAAAGTGAAATCTTGTACATGATCATGGTTACAAAGAACATACTTTTTGACGACATTAGCGATATTTAGTATTTTCTGGAGAAAGGCACATAAAGGAGTTGAAAGAAAATCTTTTTGTGCCTAGGTCGAGTTTGGTGTCTATTCAAGAGAAATTAATTGCCGCAAACCTGACATCGAAATGTTTATTCTTTCCAGAGTAGTGGTCGTTTGAATTTAAAAGTAACTAATTTGAACAATATTGTTTGTCCACTATTTAACGGTTTTAAGTAAATTATTTTGATCAAAAATTATACTTTATGGAAGACAATAAAAAAAATTAAATGATTAAATTTTATGTGGAAAAAACGTTGTGAAAGTGTTTCCATATTTTTTCCACCTTATATAATACGTAAAGCCATTTTTTTAATGCAACTCCTCCCTTATTTCTTAAACAATTTAAACTGTTTAAGTTGCAAAAAAGTGTCCTCTGTTCGTAATTGTGCAATAAGGTCTTAATTATTCAATATTTACATATTATTTCAAAATTTCACATTTTCATGTTGTTTACGCTGGAGTAAATAAAATGCAGTCCCACCTGTCCTATAAATTAATATTGCAAATATCACATCAATAATTATATCTCTGAACATTACGCAAAAGTAATTAATTATTCAATTCTAATCATGAGCCTAAATTATTGTTGAAATTAACAGTAAATAATAATTTTTGTTTTTTGTCTGTTTTATTTTATAGCCCAGACAAAGTTATTTCTAATATTCCTACTGTTTTATATTATGTTTCAGGTTGGTTGTTATTCTTTAGTAGATATGTATGTTGAACATCCGCCATCCTCTTCCTTAATCTGGTGTGAGACTGTAAGGACATGTTCACGCTTGATGACGGGATCCTGCGAGGTGTGCCTCGTTATCTTCCAGGATGAAGGACACCCAGAGCCGATATCACGTCTTTGAATATGTCCAGGAGACTTTTTTCTCCTCTAGCATTACGACAGTTTTTCCTTTAATCATACTTCAACAGAACTCGGCCATTGTCTGAAATTGCTGACATCATTACGATGGAAATCGTGCATTTAATGTCTGATTTCCTTTCAGTATTTTTTAGAACCCATTTTTTTCCGAAAGCTTTGTGATATCAAGTACCTTATCGTTGATCAAATAAAACCTTCATTTGCGTTTAGATTTTTGTAACTTTTCAGCTCTTAAAAGTTAGCTAATTTTTTAGCTTCGTCCAAAACCCAAGTCTAACATCCCTTTCAAAGATCAATCATAGTTTTCCTCTCAGACTACCCCTGAGTGATACGCAGGACATTCCACTTCACACTACTCTCTTTACTCCCTCCATATTTAGATATTTACAAACAGTTCCAAAATCATTTCCTTAATGAACGAATATACATATGTACTCGGTATCTCTTCGGTCACAACTAACTACATAATTTGTGTTTCTATTAGTGTTTTTAGGTATATTTGATTGATTCTCTATTTAAATATTCTACTTCATTTAAATGTTTGCCTCGTCAAAAACATGGATAGGTTTTTATTATATTTTAATTAAGGTGATATATCAACAAGTTTTATTTAAATTATCACAACTCGTTCAAAAAAATCTGACAGAACGATGACAATAAAGAACTTTCCTTTCTAGACTATATGAGATCATTTCTGACTTCGAAATAACTGGATTAGATTATACTGATTAGAAGATTTTGCCCGCATTATTATTAATGAACCCGTTTCCCTCCACGAAAAACGCCAAAATATGGGTTTCTATTTCAACGAATCTGTATGTAGTACTATTCACATCACAACAACTGAAGTGTCATTAGGACCAACAGTTGGTTTTTGGAAAATATACAGTATTTTTGTACTTTTTTTACAGATAATTGTGTGAAACTTTAAATATAAATTCTTAACTATTTCAAATTAAAAAACAATAATAAACTCGAAATTTCATCTTTTGGTTCACTAGAAGAGGTCTTTAATAATAATACGTAATTTACCATAACTAATTATTCTCATAAATGAGAACTATAAAGTTGAAATAGAACAGTATGTTTTAGCCCACTGATGTAAAATTGCATTGCTACTACAGTGACTTGACAATTTGAGAAACAGACTCCTTAAGTAATATAGGGCTAGAATGGGTGATTTGACTTTTTTAACTTGTATCAATTTATCCTTTTGCGTTTCATTTCCTGTACCACTATAGGGATACAAAGTTAAAATTTAGCAAAAACTGCACACGCTATTGGATATATCTAAATATACTGAACTGGGGACTGTTTTTGTAAGAATTAACCTTACTTCTCGTTCAAGGTGATGCCTATCATAAAACTCGGACATTCCACGCTTTACTAGCTTACTCTTTAATAATAAACATTGATCAGAGGTGTCAGTTATAAAAATAATGAATTTAAAGTCCATGTGCTCCATCCAAGAAGTTGAATTGCAACGGACTTATTTAACGAGAGTGTTTTACTGAAACTGCAAAAAACATAGGTTTCTACATTAAGGATTAAGATAACAATATTCATCATATCGTACACTTAAAGTGTCATTTACTTTGTTGTACTATATGCAGAGGTGAAGAACTATTTTCGTAACAAAATTGTATGTTTGTAATTTATTTTAACTTAAATATATGCAACTTAAAATTTCATATTGTCGATTTTGATTTAATACACTCATAATATCAACTTATGGTCGACTAGACTGGATTTTCAATAATTGTACATTGTTCACAATAACTCATTATAAAATAATAAACACGAACCGTGTGCTCTAAACAGGAATGGGAATGCATGTTTTAGCAGATTGACAGCTTACGCTTGTACTCGTATTTCTGTCCCAGCGGTCATTTGAAATTTGGAAAATGGCCAACTTATACAAAAATCTAAAAGTAAACCCTGTCATGCAGGACTTAAAAAATATTCCTAAAAATAGATTTGTCTTTACTTTTTTTAGTTTTAAAATTTATATTACTACAGATAGGCCGCTTAGAAAGTGGCCTACTGAAAGCACCTATGCGACAAATGCACTGAATGATGGAAGTGAGGTATGTAACTACTCTTTCTCGACACTGTTATTTCATTAAAAACATGTCGTGGCTAGCAGAGCAGAAACAAGCCCCACCCACTAAGTCATTATCAGCAGCGGTCATTGTTTGGTTTAATTAACACTAACGAATCAGGCTTAGAATTATCAAATTGAATCATAATATAGCAACCTATTGAAATATAAATTTATGTAGTAAACAATACACATCAAGTAAACAAACTTGTCCGGTTCATTAGTTTTTTTTTTTCAACTAATCACAGCTGCGGAAATCGAAGGTGAAAGTTAGTAACACTTGTAATAGACGGCAGCCGATCAACGATTCCCCTCCGTTGTTGAAACCCTAATGCGTGCTAAATATAAAAAGCATCTGATTTTCTGTCCATTACGAAATTCCTTCATAATTTTATGATATTACCAAAGTTTTACAAATATTATTTTCCTATAAATTACAAAAAGTGGATACACTGTTATAATGACTTAACTGTTTTTATCGTTAAGTTATTCGTTCCTGAACATGCGAATATGATTCTATTTCAATAAAACTGAAGACAAACTAGCTGCCCCAGGGACCGTCTCGTGTAGGAATGTAGTAACGATTACCGCTCCTTGCTACCTGACGACCGGCCCGGCTGCTCCAGCTTCCAGCCGAAGCTACGTAGTAAACGGCTGGATGAAACAAATAGGTAGAAAACACACACAAGAAAGTATGGGAAAACACACACATTTACAACTCACCTCAACAAATATCTACTATATGAAAATGAGTATTTTCAATAAATAATATATACAGGGTATAACAAAACTCTCTACACAAACTTTAGGATATTGTTCCTTGGGTGAAATGAAGCAAAAAACATTATACAACAAATGGTCTATCTCATTCCGTTTACTGTCTGTATATCAATATGTGTTTTTTACTATTTAAAATGTTTAAAACCAAATTACAAAGGAACTAATCGTTTTACGAAAAAATACCAAGATAGATAATTGTTAGTGCTTTTAATGAGAATTAAAACGACATCTTATTTTTTTTAAATGAAACAATAAACAACAAAACTACAACGATTTTTTTGTAAAACTGTACAGCCTCACTTGCACGTGTGGGAAAAAAATCGAGTGGTTTAATGGAAAAATACCAAGATAGGTAATTGATAGTGCTTTTAATAAGGATTAAAACGACGCCTTATTTGTGAAAATCAAATAATAAATAACAAATTTACTACGATAGTTGTATGACACTGTAAAGTTTAGAATGGACCCATAAAGCAACAATGGAATTCATTATTAATGGGCTGTCGGCTTATAATAACGTAGTAACACTATAAATGTAGTACTTTTTAAATATTTAAAATAAAACTACATTTTGACAGATTATAAAAATGAATATTTATTATTCAACTATTAATAAAAGGATTACATTTTTTAACTTAATAAATCCCACATTACAGTAACTGCTCAAAGTTATGTCCAGCAGCTTCAATGCATAGTTCAAAACGATTCATCATTGATCTTTTCAATCGATTGAAATTTAGAAATCCGTCTTGAATGGTTGCAGCCGCAACTTTTATTCTAGCCACAAGATCCATTACCGGTGTTTCATAAACTAGACTTTTCATTTGTCCCCAAAAGAAAAAATCTAGTGGAGTAAGGTCGGGTGACCTGGGAGGCCAGGCCACAGGTGCACCACGTCCAATCCATTGCTGTCCATACCTGTAGTTCAAATAATCCCGCACAATCTGTGCAAAATGGGCTGGTGCTCCGTCATGTTGAAACCAAATTCCCAAATATGACATCATATGGTATATCTTCAATTAATTCAGGCAAAATGTCTCTTATAAAAACCAAATATGTGTGTGAATTTAGGCGGTTGGGCAATAATTCTTCCATTTAAAATGCCGGCCCACACGTTTACTGAAAACTTTTCTTGGTGTCCCTTGTTAAATGTCGCATATGGGTTGTCATATTCCCAAACATGTTGGTTTCTTGAATTAAAAATTCCATCTCTACTAAACGAAGCCTCATCCGTGAAAAGAACTTTATTTAGAAAATTTGGTGACTGACGTATCTTATTTAGGGACCATTGGCAAAAATTGATTCTTTGTGGATAGTCCTCAGGAATCAATGCCTGTACCTTTTGGATGTGGTAGGGATGTAATTTGTACTCTTTTAGAACCCTAAAAACTGACATATGTCTTGTACCGATCTCATTTGCAGCTAATCGTGTGCTTGTTGTGGGATTTTCATTGAAATGTTGTAGCACGCCTTCTTCAAAATCGACAGTTCCAATAGTCCTGTTACGGCCCGTATCATTCATGGAAACTTTAAATGAACCAGATTCATACAGTCTGTTATGAACTGCTATGAAAGTTTTAACAGAAGGAAGTTTCCTGTTTGGATAAAACTCACCATACAATATTCTAGCCTGTGTAGCATTTCCACCAGCATATCCATAAACATAATGAATATCACAGTATTCTGAAGCAGTGAAATTATTCATGATAATTAGTACTTAAAAGAATGTATGACAAACAGGAATTACTTTGCACTGTCTTCTGATTAAAACAACAGATGATGTAATATTACAAATAATCACAACAGCTGATTTAATTTACCAAACAATGAGTATAAAACAGCTGATTTAATTTACCAAACTATGAGTATTAAAACAGCTGTTGATTTATCATTTAGCTATTACCATTTATTAAGTTTAAAAAATGTAATCCTTTTATTAATAGTTGAATAATAAATACTCATTTTTATAATCTGTCAAAATGTAGTTTTATTTTGTGCAAAATTTGACTGGTGGGTTTGTTCAAGTCAATAGACACAAGTATACGAAAGTTGCAAAAATATTTTGCACACAATCAGAAAAATAACATTTTCTCAGATACTTACTGTCTGATTGTAATAAATGAGGTACCAAAAGATTTGCCTCTTTTAAGCTAAATATTAGGTATCGTGATCATTGTTTGTGTTTGGTTTGGTTTTCGTGAAATTTAGCACTAACATTTTGAAACGGGTAAAAATATTATTTTATATTTTTAGAGAATATTAGGGGTTGTGAAGTTAAATATTGTGTCAAGTTTCAAAATTATAGCTAATACTGTTTAGGAGATAAGGTATTTTTTTAAGAACAGACAGACGCCAACAACGCGAGATAAGACAGATCTTCGTAGGAACTTTTTAGTTTAATTTTTCCTGAAGTTATGCCCCACACTTTTCAAACACCCTGTACAAATAATAAAACTAATTGTATAAAATAAAATAACAAATCAAACATAAAACATTCATTGGTAACAATATGACTAATAAAATCAATCATAACTCTTATTACATCATAACTGATTTTTAGTTTTGTTGAAATTTAAATGACTGTAGTTAACAATCAAAGGCATATCAACATGATATTTCTCCCATTTAAGGGACAAAGCTACTACGTTAATATGAAAATGCTATTTGAGTAAGTGTGATTTAGAATGTATGCACGTTCGTTACATTTTCTATGACTTGTGGCAAAGAGCTACTTACAATAAATATAGTAGTTTTACGTGATTTTGACTTTCTCTAACATTGCCATATACTTACTACTTAAAGAATCATTCACGATTTTGTTAAAATGCTATTAATTAGAATAAGGTTAAATAACTAGAATTGGTTTATATATTTGTTTAACTATCCTAACCGTGCTATAAACTGTTAAATGTTAAATAAGGTTAAATAACTAGAATTGGTTTATATATTTGTTTAACTATCCTAACCGTGCTATAAACTGTTAAATGTTAAATAAGGTTAAATAACTAGAATTGGTTTATATATTTGTTTAACTATCCTAACCGTGCTATAAACTGTTAAATGTTAAATAAGGTTAAATAACTAGAATTGGTTTATATATTTGTTTAACTATCCTAACCGTGCTATAAACTGTTAAATGTTAAATAAGGTTAAATAACTAGAATTGGTTTATATATTTGTTTAACTATCCTAACGGTGGTATAAACTGTTAAATGTTAAATAAGGTTAAATAACTAGAATTGGTTTATATATTTGTTTAACTATCCTAACCGTGCTATAAACTGTTAAATGTTAAATAAGGTTAAATAACTAGAATTGGTTTATTAATAACTAGAATTGGTTTATATATTTGTTTAACTATCCTAACCGTGCTATAAACTGTTAAATGTTAAATAAGGTTAAATAACTAGAATTGGTTTATATATTTGTTTAACTATCCTAACCGTGCTATAAACTGTTAAATGTTAAGACTGTTTGGGAGTCTTTCTAATATTTAATTAAAGATGAGTACATTAAATACATAAATAACACTTCATCTAAAATCTCCACTTACTCTTCATGGCCAAACCAGAACAACAACTCAATTGGAAATTTTAGAAATCGTATGGACTACAGTGGATGCTCATGTCAAAGGTACAGGTAATCTCTTTGACCATTGCCACTACAATGACTGTAAATTTTCATGTTTTTTAATTTTTTTTCAATATTTTATCCAACATTTATATTGCACACTTAACTCTTAAAAGCACCTATAACTCAACTTACACATCTATGCCTGATTACTAATCCCTTTTCACAAACATACAATAAACGGGTTGACTAAGTAGATTTAAAAAAACCATTAAAAATCGCATTTGTTTGTAGACAGAGAATTGTTGTTATTTGATGTAATATTACATACCCCCTACAGTCGTTGTATTTTTTTTTTTTTTTTTTTTTTACTTTCTTCCATATGCGTTAGCATAGAGAAAGTATTGTGATCGTCCAAAAAAGTTTTTACAAATCTGGTCTAAAAATCCATTTTGGGTCCTCTGAACCCAAAAAGGTGTTTATCTGTCTATGTGTATGTGCAGTTCACTGGAGAACACACGGATTTATAAATTTTTATGAACTTTGGTACATATGTGTATTTAACCAATATCTCCAGACTGTTTTATAACTTTTTTGATTTTTTTAAAATAATTTTTATGAGCAAAAACCATACAAAAATAGAGTTTTCTCAAAAACAACTACAACAATTTAGATTAAATTTTCAGAAAAGATGTGAATTACAATTTAAAATATTTGAGTGAAAGCCGCATGTCTCACCTTGACTAGTTTTTGAGTTATGGCAAAAAACATATTTGGGACTCAAACTGGTAATTTTCAAAGTTTTGATTTTTTAGTGTTTAAATGGGGAAAGTTTGTTTAAATTCGTTGGAACCATTTATTTCATTTATATTGTACGTTAAAGGCTTATCCCAATAAATAAAATCGTGATATAATGTATGAACGATAGATTTATTTTTTAACAGATTAATTTCACACAGCAAATGATTAGTTCCCGTTACACTAGGTTCAATGGTTAGTTAAATAATATTTTAATTTTGTACTTTATTACAATTATTACATTAATAAAAATAATCTAGATAAGCTCTCAAAAAGCCATAGACTGGAGAAATTCTTCGTTCAACTGGTAACTGCATGTAATATAAATTGTTGTAAAAAATTACTACTTGAAACATACAAATAAAAAAATAGAAACGACAAAATACTTAAACTTAAAAAAATATTTTTATCAAACAAATAATTTACACTATTAAACTAGATCATCAAACTAGTTTAGTTTCGTAACAAATCAAGATTTTTAGTTATATAAAGCTTAAAGACGAAAAAAGTACTTTGGTATGATTATATTACTAATAATGTTTTCCAAATTATTTAACAGAAAATGTTGTATACAGATTTCTTAGAACAGTCTAGGCTTAATGTTATCAATGTTTGAACTCACAGGTCTAACCAAGGACAGAAGGTACAAGGCTAATTGATGGGGTGGCCGTTTTAATCAACGTGCCCAAGTATGCAGATCACCTTAAAGGTGGAGGGGGATGCACTGGTTACTGTGGTACGCAGGCTGACCCTATCAACGCATCTATTTTGCCTGTCATTAGCTGTTAGACAAAGTGATACGTTGAGATAAAAACTTTCCGTTTTTTATTTTGTTTGTTTTTTTTTTTTTTTGTTCGTTCGAAAATTTGGATTACACATTAAGTGTTATTATTATTTGATATACTGTATATTTTGTGTAATAAATAATTTTGCGATTATTAACTGTGAGAATATCTGATACGAGTTTCCTTAACACTAAAAGCATTAGTTTACTTTGATAAATAATTTAACGAAAAACATTTTGTATTTATTTTCAAACACCATTTTCTAATATCTTATAATAATAAGGTTTAAGGTGTAAAAACGAATATAAAATAATATTAGATGGTTAAATAAATTAAATTTTAAGTGGAAGAATCACATGATAGCATAAATAACATTTCATTTGTGTAAAGTGTCCGTTAGGTTTATATTTTTTTAGGGTAGAAAATCAATATTTGAACATTAAATTGGCCCTTTTCAAAGCTAAAATTAAACAAAGACAAAAAATATTATTTTTATTTTCTGAAAAAATTCCCATAACACGGTTGGGTTTTAAAAGGTATAACAACTAAATTTGTTGTGAAAATCCCCCCTCCTCACAAATGTGTTTGCCCTTAATATACAAATGAGTTTTGAGAAATAATACACTTACCAAACATTGAAAATATTTACAAATAGTGTTTTACATTAAGATAACGTAGTTGTCTTGTAAGTATAAAGTAAATAACATCACTTAAATGTCACATATTTAAGTAAATTGCCTGTAAAAATAACCGTGAAACTGAAAAATTGTTTGTAAACTAGACAAATACATTATACTCTTGTTATCTAATACTATGAGGAATATTATACTATTTATTGTTGGTGTATATAATCAAGGGTTATACTCACCTGCTGCTATTACACTATCTTACGAGTATGTAAATTGCGAGGTATCACTGATTCCAACTATTTATAAATGAACAGAGTAATCATGCAAGTCAATGTATACTATCATAAAACCGTGAAGAGGTAGTTCAGATATATCACAGACCGTCCCGGGACTGCTACATTTTTGAAA
Source organism: Stictocephala bisonia (assembly GCA_035578905.1). Classification (NCBI taxonomy): domain Eukaryota; kingdom Metazoa; phylum Arthropoda; class Insecta; order Hemiptera; family Membracidae; genus Stictocephala; species Stictocephala bisonia. Next base: position 709,157 of record JAQJVL010000082.1, read on the forward strand.
TCTCATTTCGAGGGCAAGTGGAGCTATGCAAGTGTAAGGAGAGAAAATATGGGCCAACTGGGGCCGTGTGCTTACTTGACATTTCTCTGTGATTTTGGATTATTTGTTTACACACAATTTTAATGCGATTTTTATTTTAGCAGTGTATGTTTATGTAGAACCTGTCTATTATAATGCGTTATTGTATGAAAAAAATAATATGCCCTTATGCATAGACAGTAGTTTAAAAGTTGTATATTAAAATTTGATTGGTAAAAATGTTTGGTTATTTCCAATGATTCAAGTGTTTTACGTAACAAACGTAACGTTTCGAAAGGTATAACACTCGTCGTCTTCATGTGTTACTTACTACCTTAACCTTAGTACGATTTTTTTACTTAGGTAGGCTTTACAGAATTTTTCCAACTACACTCGCCATTTCAAATGGGCTGCAGGCATGTGTGTGGACTTTATACACAGAGCTAAGTACCGTCCATTAGCTCAATTGGGAATTGGAACCTTGGAATACACTCATCAGTCCAAAGTCATATATGGGTTTTCTGATTGATATATATGTATGCACAAATTTTATATACTAACATCTATACAGTGTTTTCTGTACATTATGGGCTATTGACGATTGGTTTTTCTGGACTGAGGATGGTTGCCAGACCGTGGCAGTATCCAACCAGTCCACAAGAGGCCAAAACAAAAATAGGTGAATCATGCCATCTACATCTCCTAATATTACTACAATACCTCTCAATATTACTCTACAATATTGAATAAAACAACCCACAGGCTGAAAGAATGCCTTGTGTGAAGTGAACCTCTTGCACAGTTGTCCCTACACCACACATACAGTACACTGAGTAAGTAATGTGCGGTAAGAAATGGTATCATAAATGTCCATACTCATATCTTTCTACGTTAATTTCTTTTTAATGTTACTAATAAGATGTAGGCTGATTGTGTTGCATAGGTTAAACTGAATCTATTCATTTCAATTAATTTAAAAATTAATTTGTACACAAGCATTAGTATTTTAAGTGAATTTCTTATGATTATTTTTTTAAGTAATAGATAAAAAAGGATGTTAGATTTTTAAAATATAAGTTACAAACTTTAGATTGGGTTCAGTGTTATATACCCCGCCTAACCGTTTTTTTAGTTAATAAGGTCTTTTACAAGCTGCAGGTTTATATCTAAGAAATCCATTTTGATGACAACTACTAATTTTGTATTTTTGAGCCTTTTAACAAGATCAGAACTCTTGTGATAGTGTCGTGCGTGCGTGCGTGCATGCGAGATCAATAAATTCGCAGTGTACATTTATGGGTGGATGGGAAGGATTGGATTGGCAAGTTTGTGAGAGTGTGACAGAAATAAAACAAACTCTCAATTACAGCGGTGAAAATTATGCTTCTGTTTAATTTCCCTTGGTAGCCTACAGATAAGTTGACATTGGTTGTGTAAGTAAGGTATTTGACGTTATTGTGGTTAATCGTTCAAACATATTCATGTCAAATATCGTATAGTAAGCATAATCAATAACAAGCTTTCAAATACGAGTCAAATAATATTGCAACAAAGATGATCTAATATATTTTAACAAATTTATAAATTTAATTAATTAAGCGCGGCATTTGTCAAAGTTGTTGCAAAATCGAAAACATGTTATGCACATTTTATTTTTTACTACAGTACATCAAAATACGTTTAGAGCCATGTACGACGAATATGGGTTAGTTCTTTGTAGTCTGTTTACACTTTTACATATCTCGTATATTAGTATTCAATAATAAGACGCCGATTGTAGGGGTACGGTCGAATATGAGGGGTGAATGAGGGAGTGTACTGAACGAGTATGTTCATAGTTTTTAAGGTTAACTGTTCCTCAGAAATAGCTATTTATTGATAGCACAATAGACAGGGCAACTGGGACCTACATCTTTACGGGGAATCCGAACCACGACATATTCTGAATTGTATTCTCATTTTCAGCTATCTGATGGGAGGACGGTAGAAAATGAAGCGGGAGAAAGGACAGACTTGACAAAGAAAAACATGTCCTCTAAATGACGTGCTCATAGTAACCCTACTTATACGTTATTTTCAATTTAAATTTGAACAATACATTTAAAGCCTTACCGTACTCGAGACAGACGATCCTCCATTGTTCAGCAGAGTCAATCTCGCCCGCCAGCTGTCCTAATTGCCGCCTGTGTTTCGGGCGACCTCCGACAAAAAACCGACCCTATTCAACAAGGGTCTGTGCTCGCTCTGCTCTATTGACTTTAATTATTAGGTAGAGTCACTGAGGGGACGTAAGTCTGGGGAGGAAACGCAGGTTTCCAACTCGAGAGGGCGAAAATTAAAGTTGTATAATATAATTTTCTAAGTCAAAACTGTTTTATTGAAACGCCTAAGAGTTTTATATCCCCTTGGAATAGCGATAGAAATATATAACTTGTGGTCTCGAGTTTCCATGCAGCAGGGTCTAGTTTATACTAGAACATATTTATAGTACCCTCTTATGTGTTGGTCTGAAATGGATAAATGTATTACGCACCCATCCACTTTAGTATTACGAAAATTATTAAATAGGTCAAAGTTATTTTTTATCAGATTCAAATGTGATACGCCGACACAGCTTGTGCGTATGTTAAGAGAATTATGAATGATTAATTGAGTGTAGGGTGAGTAAAGTTGACATTTTAGACTGGTTACTAATCTAGTGGACTATTAAGAATAGCACAAAAACCAGGTTAACTAAATAACCTACAGCCGGCCCCTGACTATCCCTTACACGCACACCCCATATTACTATAGTAGTTACCATGTCCATGGCAGCCATTGAGCGGAGGTCGTGTTTGAGAACTGAGCATAGAACCTATTGCCTAGTATCCCTACAATCGCACAGCTACCTAGTCCCAAGATAGCTGGGTTACAGTACTACGCCACTAGTGCCGACTGTGTAGCCACGTTGGATGTCTACGGACGAGTGACCTGGATCACCTGGATAAATTTTTCCAATTACATGTATTATTTGTATTTTAAATGTATTTATTCTAGTAATTTCTAGTAATACATATGCAATGATACGACAGTAATATCTAGACAGAAACAAACTGCAGAAATGCATATTAGAATAAACCTATTTATTTAAAATCTTAAAACCACTATTGTTTTACGTCTTCACAGTCTAGTTCACATTTTTGTCTTATCAATTAGTAAATAATAATGTTACAATTCTTATGGTCTGAAATGATAGTGATCACACTTTGTGGCTACAAACTTTTACTTTTATTCACACTCACTAATAAACTAAACTACATTTATTTATCAACAGACAGATACTATTGAATAATAGTATATAAAACAGATAAACTTGAAAGAAACCCACTATTATTTGCAGTAATTAATGTCACTTATCACACTCGAGTTTGTGTTCGTAAAATGTCTGTCACTGCTCGTGAACTGTCACGTAACTGTCACTTCCACTTCAGGTCGAAAAACCGAAGAGTAGAACTGCCACAGACTAACTGACTCGTAGGCTGAAGGGCACCTCTATATAAGGTGACGTTGCGAGTCTAGAAGGTTCTGAAGCTGTCGAGATGGTTCTGGAGTGGAAATCTAGGTCCTTCTGGGCGCCATTTCGGGAAGTTTTTGTTCTCCATTTACAGACAAATCAAATCTCCATCTAGAAATCAACTGAATTAGCATAAGAAAAGTGTTTAATTTATTTTCCAAGACACAGGTATCAAGATAAAAGTAATTTTTTGAAAACTAAACAATTATTTAAATTGTTACATTTTTCCCCTACACTAAGCCCAAACTGTGACACTACTCATTATAACATTAAGGTGGAGTGCTATCAAAATACTTTTTGATAACACATTTTAGTATACTAAATACATATAACAATTCATGGAATGTTTAAATCAAAGAAATATTAAATCATTTAAAAATATAATGCTTAAATAAAAGAAATATGAAATAATTTCAAAGTCACAATATTTGTTGTTTTCATATAATAATACAGTATTCAAAGTTTTGGTGACTATCAAATAATATGGGTAATACAAGGTTTATTTATACTAATAAAAGACGTTTATTTCGACATTTTCACGGAAAATTAGTTCACATAACCTATTTAGACATTTCGTTGTTAAAATTTACTATTAGATAGTCTTATTACTTTTTTTCAAAATAAAGCAGTAATTATTATTACTTGTCTTAATATAATCCAAAAACAATGTAGTCACTCATCACGAAATCTACTAAACAGATTTTGGTTGAATTTGTACGGCAGTTAGGTTTTGTATCCTAGAGACCTAATAAGAAAGGAATTCTCGAAATTCCATTTCTAAAGGGTAGGAACAGGCTCTCGGGGTTTATTTTCATTCCATACAAGCAACTTTTGCATTAATTTAATTTAAGCACTTACTTTAAACTTCTGATACAACAAAAATCCAAAAGTTTGGATAATTTGGTTTTTGTTGTGAAATGTTTAAGGTCATATATACTGGCTCTGGCATGATTGCACTATTTTTTCCCCTAAAGTAGACTTACAGGGTTTTCCCGACTGTAAAACTTTGCAGTCTAGGAGAATGATAGAAAACTGAGCTTTTATATTGATGTAGACATTAGTTTAGAGAGAACCACGGAGAGATGGGTAAGCAAGCTTAGAGAACCACCCCATATCAAAGCACTGTTGACGGCTAGTTACTTAATAAATTGTTTTTACAACACCTGATAACTAAAAAATATAATTTGTAATACATATTTCAACTAATTAATAATACCTAATAGTGAAATATACTGTTTAGACCTACAATATTAAGAGTCTGCAGAAGCTGTCATCCATGTTGGTTTTAACAAGAATAATAAGAACAATGTTTAATATATTTAATTAAACAATATTTAATTCAATAAGAACAATGTTATTTGCGAATCCATATAATTTCGTTATTTACTGACCAAAAGTTGTGTATGAGGTGTCATTTTAAACGTTATCATATTACGCATTGGGGTTGCTTTTGATATTTTGAATACATACGCCTACGCCTAGTTTTGAAAAATAGGTGAAAATAAAAAATTTTAACAAAATATGTTTATATATTTGTCTTTAAAACTAATTAGGAGTTCGCAAAGCAATAGCAATGCGCATTCTTAATCAAAATCAATTTGTTTAAAGCCTGTTGAAAAAATAACTGTTTAATTTGGACACGTGTGATCGTCTTATGGGATTAAAACAACATGGCCGATAGCCTCTGCAGACTCTTAAGGAGGTGCAATCAGGTTTCAGTGAGTTAATATTTCCTAATTTTATAATCAAAAATATTATTCCTTTAAAACAGGAAAAATACAAAAATAAATGTTCTATCCACTATATTATAATTTGTGGCCTTATGAGGTGGTAAATTTTAAATCAACTATAAGACAAACCCGTTCAAAGTACAAATAAAATTTTTTTTATAACTACGTTTTTTATGCATAACTGAAGGGATTAAGATGTTTATTGCTTTTTTAAATGTATTAATATTTATATATTTTTTTAATTAAATACATCTTAATCCCTTCAGTTGTGTGTAGAAACCTTATAGGGTTTGTCTTATAGTTGATTTAAAATCTGCTAAATTCGCCACTTTATAAGGCCACAAGTTCTAATGTAGCGGTTAAATTTTTTTTCATTTTTCCTACCTTAAAGTTAAGGTCCATTAACTAATTTTGATTATAAAACTGGGAAATATTAACTCACCGAAAACAAATTGCACCACCTTGAGTTAGTATTGAGCTATCACTCATAAAACTGCTCTGTGGTTGTTGCCTATACAAAAGGATCAATTAATATTTCTACCCCCTAGATATTAAATTAATGTATATCGAAAGAAATGGCGTTTTATCGTAGACTTTTAAAATGCCTAAACGTAGTTTATGTAGCAAAAATTATTTACCAAAAAAGTAAAGTTAAGAAGAAAAATATTAAATTCACTGATATCTGTCATACGATTAATTTAATTAGATATATTTGAAAGCAAAAAGAAAAGCTTATTTACGAGGAAACTAAATTCTTTGAAAAAAGCTCAGTAAGTCACTAAAAGAGTTAAAACTTCGTGGATTCGCGTAAAGTGTCACAGTTCATTTCCAGTCCCCAAAGTGTTCCCTTAACTACTAATGACTTTAAATGTCCTCTGAGTGAATTTAATTTGCAACAAATTAAATTTATGTAATGCAACATAGTAACTGAAGAATTTCTGGTAAATATTTTTTTAATATTATTTGAAAGTGAAAATGCTATAATATATTAAGCTTCAATTCTAAATGTTTTTCTTACTTGTTACGTTAAATATTTTTTGTGGATGACAATTAACTAATTGATTGCATTGTAAGACAAACGAAGCAAAACAAGTTTTATGGTATTTGTCCAAAGAGAGAATAGATTACCATTATCTCACAAATAAATTTATGAACCACAGAGAAATGAAAAGAACAAAATATTTATTTTTAAAGCAATAAAATACAAGTTACTCTCAGTCAAAATTATAAAGAAATCATAAATAACAATATTCAGTAATTTAAAAATGATTAAACTAATAAAAACTTTCTTCTATATAACAACAACAACAAAAACTACTCATATAAAATAAATTATATACCAAAAGATACAGTATTTATACAATTCTAATATTAAATAATATAATTAATTATTAAATGAAGAAGGTTATTATTTAGTACAGTATAACATTAGAGTTGCTATGGAAATAATCAACTACACTTGGGAAATCCAATCCCTGTCAATGTGCAAACAAGAATAATCTAAAATATAAAAAAGCTAAAAAGACTAATTCAAAGGTTATATGAGACACTATTTTTCAGTATAAAATAAATAAGGCAAATCATTATCAGGAAGATTCACTAACCACTTTTTTAATGAGTTTTAAAACTTGATAAGGAAACTAGATGAATTATATGAAAAGATAATTTGTTTGTACACTGATTTAAAAAAATAAAAGTAATCATATTTACACTAAAAACAAAAATATTTCTGAGTAGCAGCATCTGCAACTAAGTGAACATAGGCTTGACAGGGCCCCTATATTTTGACTTCATATTGTTCTAATTAAAGATTTTTGTATTTTAATTAGAGGCTAAATATAACTTATAAATGTACTAATCCAACATGATATCCCATAATTAAGTCTAGCATGTACAAATGCATAGTAAATATGTTTAAGCACACCATCATGGTATATATTACGAAGAAATTAACATTTACGAAGGAATCAGTAAATTTTTAATTAATTTAATATGTTCTCTCGTTCCAATGTTCTTCAATTTAATTCATCGTCAAATGAAAGTCCAAGGTAAATGCCACACATTAAGTTCGAGAAAAGCTACAACAAGTACAAACTAAATCATCATAGTCAAGAGTACGAAAACTAATACTATTATAAAATACAAAGCTTCGAGATAGCGACACATATACTATAAATGATTTATTAACATTTAAAATTAAATTTTTGCATGAAAACCTTAATGAAAACAGTTTAATATCATGTTCAATATTACTTTTAGTTCAGTAATTGAAGAGGGTCCAAAGGAAAAATCAGTATTATCAGAAAATAATGTAATTTCACCCTTAAACGGTCCAAAGATAATTAGTATATACCAAAAACAATATAGGTCCAGCACTGACCCCTGAGGAACTCCACACTTATCTGTTTTTTTTTTTTTTTTTCACTATTAATGATACCAATAGAAAAATATTGTTCTCATTTGTATAGAGGATAGAAACAGAGATTACATCCAACAGTGCAATGTATGAATGTCGAGTAAGAAAATTGGAGTGTCGAGTAGTTATTACTCCAGTTCACCGGGGGGTGTCATACCTAGCACCGTTGTCAGTCCCTCCCTGTGTATAGAGGATAGAAACAGAGATTACATCCAACAGTGCAATGAATAAATGTCGAGTAAGAAAATTGGAGTGTCGAGTAGTTATTACTCCCGTTAACCGGTGTTGTCATACCTAGCACCGTTGTCAGTCCCTCCCTGTGTATAGAGGATAGAAACAGAGATTACATCCAACAGTGCAATGAATAAATGTCGAGTAAGAAAATTGGAGTGTCGAGTAGTTATTACTCCAGTTCACCGGGGGGTGTCATACCTAGCACCGTTGTCAGTCCCTCCCTTTGTATAGAGGATAGAAACAGAGATTACATCAAACAGTGCAATGTAATGTAAGAAAATTGGGGTGTCGAGTAGTTATTACTCCAGTTCACCGGGGGGTGTCATACCCAGCACCATTGTCAGTCCCTCCCTTTGTATAGAGGATAGAAACAGATATTACATCCAACAGTGCAATGAATGGATGTCGAGTAAGAAAATTGGAGTGTCGAGTAGTTATTACTCCAGTTCACCGGGGGGTGTCATACCTAGCACCGTTATCAGTCCCTCCCTTTGTATAGAGGATAGAAACAGAGATTACATCCAACAGCGCAATGAATGGATGTCGAGTAAGAAAATTGGAGTGTCGAGTAGTTATTACTCCAGTTCACCGGGGGGTGTCATACCCAGCACCGTTGTCAGTCCCTCCCTGTGTATAGAGGATAGAAACAGAGATTACATCCAACAGTGCAATGAATGGATGTCGAGTAAGAAAATTGGAGTGTCGAGTAGTTATTACTCCAGTTCACCGGGGGTGTCATACCCAGCAACGTTGCCAGTCCCTCCCTGTGTATAGAGGATAGAAACAGAGATTACATCCAACAGTGCAATGAATGGATGTCGAGTAAGAAAATTAGAGTGTCGAGTAGTTACTACTCCAGTTCACCGGGGGTGTCATACCCAGCACCGTTGTCAGTCCCTCCCTGTGTATAGAGGATAGAAACAGAGATTACATCCAACAGTGCAATGAATGGATGTCGAGTAAGAAAATTGGAGTGTCGAGTAGTTATTACTCCAGTTCACTGGGGGGTGTCATACCTAGCACCGTTGTCAGTCCCTCCCTTTGTATAGAGGATAGAAACAGAGATTACATCCAACAGTGCAATGAATGAATGTCGAGTAAGAAAATTGGAGTGTCGAGTAGTTATTACTCCAGTTCACCGGGGGGTGTCATACCTACCACCGTTGTCAGTCCCTCCCTTTGTATAGAGGATAGAAACAGAGATTACATCCAACAGTGCAATGAATGAATGTCGAGTAAGAAAATTGGAGTGTCGAGTAGTTATTACTCCAGTTCACCGGGGGGTGTCATACCTAGCACCGTTGTCAGTCCCTCCCTTTCTTCCCTCCATATCATCAAGGATAAACGTAGTAATTAGTACTACATATGGATAAAGATGTACGTTAGTAGAATCTATTTCTAACTGTCATAGAGACGTTGTTGTGGCTTACAAAAGATACCTCTGTTTATTTATTCTCTGTGCTTGAGAACACTAGCGCACTCGCATTCAAGTGCTGCCCACATACTTGGGATTCTTGCCGATGACTGAAAACATAAATGTCCATAGCTTAGAAAGAAACATTATCATTATCAATATTGTTTTTAATTTTGTTTATTTATTTTGATTCGTCTCATTGTTTTATTGGAAATATGTCCAAACACACAACATTATGGCATGTGTTACTTGCTTTTATTTATCTATACAAATCAATTTACATTTTACTAATACTTAGTTTGAAAGTTAATTATTTAATTCTAAATTTTAAAATCAATTTCTAGTTGCATGATTTTAGTTTTTTGAACTCTACTTGGAACACAAGGCACTTAGAAAATTATAAATAATATAAATATTTATTGAAAAAACTACATACAAAATACTGTTTGTGGGATTAAATATTGTAATTTTTCCTAATTACAGCGATTACAATTTGTTTAGATTTAAAATATAGCTTTTAAAATTTTAAATATCATAATTTGTAAAAATAACTTTTAAATGGTTGTTTTGCCTCAGTTCAGGAAAACACTCCAACAGCTCTTAACGCAGAGGGAAATTTATTTAAATAGAATAAACAAAACTACCAAACAATGTTAAAGTGAACAATTATTTAAATACAAACATTGTTAGTGTGTTCCAATAAAACAACAATAAACATTTATACTTTTAGCTATGTGTGGTTGGTGATAAATAATATAAGTAGGCCTAAATAATATATTTTCAAAAATATATAATTAAATTCTATATTTATTTAATTATGATAGTTACCTTTTTTTTAAATCAATATATTAACAATGATTTAAAACAAGCCACTGATTATTGTAAAAGTTATACGTAATAATGGTAATAACAATGAATAACAGACACTTTGCACCCTCAATTAATTTATTTAATTACAAAATCGTTTTCGACCTTGTAAGTCACCGTCAGACATGTACATTAACTTAAGATAAAAGTAAAATGTCATATAAATATTTCTTAAATATTTTCAGAATGGACATTTTTATACAGTGTGTATAAAAATTACATCAATGTAAACTAAATGTATGAAAATTAATTATATAACATTTAGACTAGTTTTGAGTGATTATATCCAGATACGTGTAAGGTAAAAAAAACAAAATTTTTAGTTTAAAGTAATTCTTCTTCATTGTAAACAAATAAATTGGGCCATTTTCACAGGTCAGATGCAGCCTATTTAAGGGAGTTCGATCAAAAACTATTTATTTATCCATTTATTTATTTATTTTTATTAATTTAATCCAAAGTGTTAGTATTCTTATACTAAAAATATACTAAAAAGTGGCTAATTTGGTATTTCTATGTACATAACACAATAAGAATCCGTAAAATATATTTTTTCGTTAAAACTTTGATATAGTGGAACACGGTTTTTATAAACTAGTGTGAAAAAAACAAGAAAAAAAAGTATTTTAAGTGTATTCAATCATTTTTCTATGAATAATATCCGTACAAATTTTGAGTTGAAATTTGTAACATTATCTTTAGCTAAATTTGGGATTGCATATGCTAGGGAGGGAGAAAGAGGGTAGGAGAACACGTTGTATGTCTGTTAGTGAGGCTGGCTATTTATTTGTCACTCCTAGTGAGTCTAGCACTAATTCCTAGGAGCGTTCAACTAAGTACCTGGATAAACATCTTTAACTTCAAATTTTAATCCAGAGAGGCTTAAACATGATAAACGATCTTCACTTGCACACTAACTTCCTATCACAAACCTAGTGTTGCATTTGGAAAATATTTTGTGGCATTTTTGTGCAGAAAAGGAAACTATTATACAATTATATAGCCTTATGTGTAGTGAAAACACATTCTTCAGGAATCGTTAGTGTTGGGTTAAATAACGAATAAGAGACTATAAAAGTTTATTTGTAATATGGATGAAAGGTCCTGAGCACTCAGGACTAAGTACAAGTCTTGTAGTCGGGGAAGTCTAGAGTTGGAAGGATTGATAAGGAATTCATCCACCAAAGAAATAACTCAATACGAATTTATCAAGAATGGGTCAAGTTCATAAATCTTGTTTGTAATTTGCATATTGGAAGGAGTTAATAATTAGTTATGTGTGAATGAGCAATGAAAATGTATAATTATTGTGTGAGAGATGACTTATGAGTACTGTGTGGCTATGAGGATCACACAAATTTGAGAGTATTTTTTGAGATGACATGTTTAGGGGTGGTATGGGTGTTATGATCGCTAAAAGGTCGATAGTATTGTGTAAGAAATATACGTGAGGTGTGGGTGTGAGAGTCCTTAAAGTTGTCAGTATTGTATGAGAATGTTACATGAGGAGTGGGTGTGAGGGTTCCTAAAGTCGTCAGTATTGTGTGAGAATGTTACGTGAGGAGTGGGGGTCACTAAACTCGTCGGTATTGTGTGAGAATGTTACGTAAGAAGTGGGTGTGGGGGTTACTATAGTCATCGGTATTGTGTGAGAATGTTACATGAGGTGTGGGGGTGGGGGTCACTATAGTCGTCGGTATTGTATGAGAATGTTACATGAGGTGTGGGGGTGGGGGTCACTAAAGTCGTCAGTATTGTGTGAGAATGTTACGTGAGGAGTGGGTGTGAGAGTTCCTAAAGTCGTCAGTATTGTGTGAGAATGTTACATGAGGAGTGGATGTGAGGGTCTATAAAGTCGTCAGTATTGTATGAGAATGTTACATGAGGAGTGGGTGTGAGAGTTCCTAAAGTCGTCAGTATTGTGTGAGAATGTTACATGAGGAGTGGATGTGAGGGTCTATAAAGTCGTCAGTACTGTGTGAGAATGTTACATGAGGAGTGGGTGTGAGAGTTCCTAAAGTCGTCAGTATTGTGTGAGAATGTTACATGAGGAGTGGATGTGAGGGTCTATAAAGTCGTCAGTATTGTATGAGAATGTTACATGAGGAGTGGTTGTGAGAGTTCCTAAAGTCGTCAGTATTGTATGAGAATGTTACATGAGGAGTGGATGTGAGGGTCTATAAAGTCGTCAGTATTGTATGAGAATGTTACATGAGGAGTGGGTGTGAGAGTTCCTAAAGTCGTCAGTATTGTGTGAGAATGTTACATGAGGAGTGGATGTGAGGGTCTATAAAGTCGTCAGTACTGTGTGAGAATGTTACATGAGGAGTGGGTGTGAGAGTTCCTAAAGTCGTCAGTATTGTGTGAGAATGTTACATGAGGAGTGGATGTGAGGGTCTATAAAGTCGTCAGTATTGTATGAGAATGTTACATGAGGAGTGGTTGTGAGAGTTCCTAAAGTCGTCAGTATTGTATGAGAATGTTACATGAGGAGTGGGTGTGAGAGTTCCTAAAGTCGTCAGTATTGTGTGAGAATGTTACATGAGGAGTGGGTGTGAGAGTTCCTAAAGTCGTCAGTACTGTGTGAGAATGTTACATGAGGAGTGGATGTGAGGGTCTATAAAGTCGTCAGTATTGTATGAGAATGTTACATGAGGAGTGGGTGTGAGAGTTCCTAAAGTCGTCAGTATTGTATGAGAATGTTACATGAGGAGTGGGTGTGAGAGTTCCTAAAGTCATCAGTATTGTGTGAGAATGTTACATGAGGAGTGGGTGTGAGAGTTCCTAAAGTCGTCAGTATTGTGTGAGAATGTTACGTGAGGTGTGGGTGTGGGGGTCACTAAAGTCATAAGTATTGTGTGAGAATGTTACGTGAGGTGTGGGGGTGAGGGTCACTAAAGTCGTCAGTATTGTGTGAGAAAGTTACTTGAGGTGTGGGGGTGGAGGTCACTAAAGTCATCAGTATTGTGTGAGAATGTTACGTGAGGTGTGGGGGTGGGGGTCACTAAAGTCGTCAGTATTGTGTGAGAATGTTACTTGAGGTGTGGGGGTGGGGGTCACTAAAGTCGTCAGTATTGTGTGAGAATGTTACGTGAGGTGTGGGTATGGGGGTCACTAAAGTCGTCAGTATTGTGTGAGAATGTTACGTGAGGTGTGGGTGTGAGGGTCACTAAAGTCGTCAGTATTGTGTGAGAATGTTACTTGAGGTGAGGGGGTGGGGGTCACTAAAGTCGTTGGTATTCTGTGAGAATGTTACGTGAGGTGTGGGTGTTCCTAAAATCGTCAGTAGTGTGTGAGAATGTTACTTGAGGTGTGGGGGTGGGGGTCCCTATAATGTCGTGAGTATTGTGTGAGAATGTTACGTGAGGTGTGGGGGTGGGGGTCACTAAAGTCGTCGGTATTGTGTGAGAATGTTACGTGAGGTATGGGATGTGAGGGTCACTAAAGTCATCGGTATTGTGTGAGAATGTAACGTGAGGTGTGGGTGTCCCTAAAGTCGTCGGTGTTGTGTGAGAATGTTACGTGAAGTGTGGGGGTCCCTATAATGTCGTGAGTATTGTGTGTTAATGTTAGTGAGGTGGGGGTGTGGAGGTCACTAAAGGCATCGGTATTTTGTATGAGAATGTTACTTGTTGAGTGGGTGTGAGGGTCACTAAAGTCATCGGTATTGTGTGAGAATGTAACGTGAGGTGTGGGTGTCCCTAAAGTCGTCGGTGTTGTGTGAGAATGTTACGTGAAGTGTGGGGGTCCCTATAATGTCGTGAGTATTGTGTGAGAATGTTACGTGAGGTGTGGGGGTGGGGGTCACTAAAGTCGTCGGTGTTGTGTGAGAATGTTACGTGAAGTGTGGGGGTCCCTAAAATGTCGCGAGTATTGTGTGAGAATGTTACGTGAGGTGTGAGTGTGGGGGTCACTATAGTCGTCGGTATTGTGTGAGAATGTTACGTGAGGTGTGGGTGTGGGGGTCACTATAGTCGTCGGTATTGTGTGAGAATGTTACGTGAGGTATGGGTGTGGGGGTCCCTAAAATGTCGTGAGTATTGTGTGAGAATGTTACGTGAGGTGTGGGTGTGGGGGTCACTATAGTCGTCGGTATTGTGTGAGAATTTTACGTGAGGTATGGGTTATAATCATAAAAAATAAAGTAGTAATATGTGTAGTAACAATTTTAAAATCGCAATACCACTAAACTAGTAAGGTCGTCAAAATATTCCTAATACCAATTAAAATCAGAGCTAGTCAATTTAAATTCAATTACATACTTCTTTGTTTAGTAAATATATGTGATGCATATACTATTAATATTTTTTTTAATGTCTCATACTATTTTTGTGTCTTCATTTTAATGCGAGTCAGAATAAATTTAATCATGTAATATTAAAATCATTGTCATTATCGTTCAAAGTTGTGCATTGTTAGAGCTTCATTATTCACACAATTATTGATTGAACATTAATTGAGAACACGTTATACTGTATACGTGTATGGATTTTTATAAATAATTAAAGTTTGATCAATCTATAATTTAATAGCCTACACACTGAAAAACAACTGAACTATTAAAAAAAAAACCAATATGTAAAAGGTTGTTTATAATGAAAACTTGTTTTAAATTCAAATTACGAACACTTAGTGCAATGGAGTAACTAATGTACCGTGTTTTGTTCCTGCCTGTACTTAGATTAATACTAAGTACTGGGATTGCATATGTATTGCATTTTAAAGTGGCATTAAGTACTTAAATTGCAGCTGGACTTGGCTCACATTTCAATCAATGTGAAGGAGACGTCTAGGGTCACATCTGGGGTCTTGGGGCTTCTAGCAGCTGGTTTGCTCGCACTTACCCCCTCTCGCCCCTCCATGAAGATCTAATTCCCCGATTACAAACGATTGAAAACGCCTGGTCTCCCATCTCTCCACAATGAATGGCTGCATCATTACTTTGGGATTTGAGTTGATGCGGGTTGGATGACGTTTTTTATCCAGTCGAACACAGCTGTACAGGTTCATTTGTGCATATTGTCGTCGGAATAACGATAAAATGCAAACTCTGCATATAACAATTCTAAAATAAAAGCACTACAAATATTAATTTTTAGAGTAAACAAACATTAGATATGCATTTAGATTTTGAAAGTAAGACACTGTCGTATAACTAAGATAAGCGGAGTAAAGTACAAAAGGGTAGGCTAATATATTCATAGAATGGTAATAATAATAACAAATATGGAAAAATTAACAGTATAACGTAATTTAAATGTCTGAGAGAATTTATTCATGAAAAATATTCACAACAAGAAATAATACGAAAAGCTCGTAAAGGGCTTGTAGATGCCGCAACATATTTAGAATGAACAATGTTTGTCTCTGAATATAAAAATTAAACATTACAATACAAAAATCAAACCTACAATAATACATGCCAGCGAGACCTTGGCACAGGAAAACTGGTATGCAACATTTATAGAAAGAAGAAAGGAGAATAATTAAGAAAATCATTTGGCCAAGAAGAACCGAAAATGGATACAGATCACAGAAAACGACAAAAGTTGACGAATATTCTAACGTAGAAACAAACACGAGGGAAAGACGTCATAACTTTACAGCCACTTAATGAAGCTTTCTGATCATAGACTCACAACAAGAATTGTAAAATACGTAGCATCATTTGATAATGGAGGATAAAAGTCGCAACATGTTAAAAGATGTATAGAATCTGCCAAAATCAGAGAAGAAGAAGTTTACTGAAGAAATAGTTTAGGAATGAAATTTTTAAAATAGAAGGTTAAACCAGAGACAAAAGCTTCGAAATTCGGAACAAAATGGAGTGAAAAAGAATAGCTGAATGTTTACAAAAAATTAAAAACTTTTAGGCAAATAAAAAGGACAAGAATTTCCAAAAATACACCAGCTTTACGATTATTAACAATAATATATTACTTAAATGTATTTGTAATACACAGCTAAACAATTTTATTGACTGTCAGAACAGATAAAAAACAACATATTACAAAAAGAGGACGTGAAATGTAGCCCACATATTTGAAACGGTTTATCAAAGTTCATATTTTTG
Organism: Stictocephala bisonia; assembly: GCA_035578905.1. NCBI lineage: Eukaryota > Metazoa > Arthropoda > Insecta > Hemiptera > Membracidae > Stictocephala > Stictocephala bisonia. The sequence continues at coordinate 725,462 of JAQJVL010000082.1, forward strand.
TGTATTTTATTTTGACGGAGGCGTAGAGCTGTGCGCGTGACCTTATCATGATGGGTTATGGGGAGATGAGGAATGGGAGTTTAAATCAATGCATTCCTAAAAATATCTGAGTCGATTCGAATGAAAGCATATAACAGCTGATTGGTGGTTTAAACTGAGTGAAAGCATATAACAGCTGATTGGTGGTTTAAACTTAGTGAAAGCATATAACAGCTGATTGGTGGTTTAAACTGAGTGAAAGCATATAACAGCTGATTGGTGGTTTAAACTGAGTGAAAGCATATAACAGCTGATTGGTGGTTTAAACTTAGTGAAAGCATATAACAGCTGATTGGTGGTTTAAACTTAGTGAAAGCATATAACAGCTGATAGGTGGTTTAAACTGAGTGAAAGCATATAACAGCTGATTGGTGGTTTAAACTAACTGAAAGCATATAACAGCTGATTGGTGGTTTAAACTGAGTGAAAGCATATAACAGCTAATTGGTGGTTTAAACTGAGTGAAAGCATATAACAGCTGATTGGTGGTTTAAACTAAGTGAAAGCAAATAACAGCTGATTGGTGGTTTAAACTGAGTGAAAGCATATAACAGCTGATTGGTGGTTTAAACTTAGTGAAAGCATATAACAGCTGATTGGTGGTTTAAACTGAGTGAAAGCAAATAACAGCTGATTGGTGGTTTAAACTGAGTGAAAGCATATAACAGCTGATTGGTGGTTTAAACTGAGTGAAAGCATATAACAGCTGATTGGTGGTTTAAACTGAGTGAAAGCATATAACAGCTGATGGGTGGTTTAAACTGAGTGAAAGCATATAAAGCTGGTTGGTGGTTTAAACTGAGTGAAATTATATAACAGCTGATGGGTGGTTTAAACTGAATGAAAGCATATAACAGCTGATGGGTGGTTTAAACTGAGTGAAAGCATATAAAGCTGGTTGGTGGTTTAAACTGAGTGAAAGCATTTAACAGCTGATTGGTGGTTTAAACTGAGTGAAAGCATATAACAGCTGATTGGTTGTTTAAACTGAGTGAAAGCATTTAACAGCTGATTGGTGGTTTAAACTGAGTGAAAGCATATAACAGCTGATTGGTGGTTTAAACTTAGTGAAAGCATATAACAGCTGATTGGTGGTTTACACTTAGTGAAAGCATATAACAGCATATGATAACTTGCTTTCGAATAAAAATAATACATCTTATATGTATAGACGTTATTATACCACCTCAACTTATGAAATAACTATTAACAACCACTCCATAATAGTTATATATAAGAGACGGGTCCTTGGTTCATGGGTTACAAGCGTCATGTGTGTTGTAGGGATGTATATTTTACCACGAAGCATAAGGCTTGGTCAGAAATTGTGACGTACTTTTTAAAGTAATAAAAACTATTTGAAAATTTAAGAACCTAGACTAGGCAATAAATTGACTATTACAATTGTTTAAAGTTATTTTTTTGCAATTTGCTAGGACTAGTAAATGTGAGCATGTGAAATAGCAGGCCTACAAAGGATCAAAGTGCTTTTTGTTAGGCAAGTCATGAGCTATGATCTCTGGTTTGTAATTAAGGACATTATCAATCGTTCTTAATAATATTCATATATTTCAACAATATCTACGAATTTAATATCAAATATAATCAGGCAGTCATTTAAATTATTTGTAAATTAAATCATTTATGGAAAAACTCCACTAAATCCGTTATATTATAGTTTATTAATGGATATTATTTATTGTTAATTGTAACTTTATAATTCATAAATATTTAATCATACCATAGTTTATTATGTATATTGTTTTCATACCTAAATATATCACACTAAACAAATATATTATATTCTTAGAAATATACATTTTACCATCCATATTCAAATTTAATTACTGCATTAATAATAATAACCTATACAAACGTTACCATGAAAAATTGCTATAGTACAAGTAGTTAATAAATTGAAGTTCTTTGCTCAATCAAATCGGATTTATTTATTTGTTTTCAAAGTTCCAAGGTTCAAATCAACGTTACGTACTTCAGTTGACGAATTAAGTTGACGCACAGGACTGCAGGCCTACGTAAATTATTGTGTTTTTAAGAATAAAAAATCAAACTGCAACTAATATACAAATCAAATTTATAGTTGGTATTTAATTTAAACATTATGTACTGTACACGATTGAAATACTATTACGGTATGAGTACTAGTGTAACAGCATTGAGGTGGAGCTGCCTTGCTTGTGTTTTATTCAGTTTAATTCTCTGTGGAATTACCGACAGAATATAGAAGTTATAAGCATTGTTCTGGTATTGTAGACGGTGTTAGAACTAGGCAATAATTTATTTAAAACCATTCTGAAAAGAAAAAATCCACTTGACAGAGAAATAGTCAGTACCTAAATTAATATGACTAACTTGTAAATAAATTGTTATTTTTACGGTTACGTGTAAAACAAATTATTACTCATAGCTGATTATTGATAAAATAATTATACTTCTAGTATATAAAGGAGTCATTTTGTATAAGTCCGCGTATAAATATTGCAATAAGGTACATAATGCCTTCGTTCACTGGCTTTCAATTTTAATATATAAAAGAGAAAGATAATTTATTATTAAATGCGAATAGGGAATTACTGGTGAAAATTACTTAGAAAAGCTGTAGGAAATGGCATTTATGTAGGTAAGTTTTACCAGTTGGGATTATACAGTAACTTGAAGTCGCTGATCTCTAGTCAACTGATTCAACAGAACAGAGCAGCTACTGCAGGCTGTGATGATACACAACAATCAGTTACTTCAGGGAAGGTAGAGAGGTGAGCGCGCCTGCCGGCCAGCTGTGGAACTAAGCGGCAGCTGCTGTAACGGTCGGTTCACGCGTCAGTCCGCGTCAGTTCGGTGTGTCGGAAGGGTTTGTTGTCGGACGGATTTGTTTACATACGTGGGCGGCACACCATCTGTAAACTTTCTTGTGTCAAACTTCCCTCCAACTTTATCGCCGAAGAAGATATAGGAATACCCGTCCTGCTTCTGTGGAAAACGACTCTCCGACCCTGCAAAAGTGAGAAAGTGTTTCAAGAAATTGTGAGAGTGCCATTTGTGTTTTTATGCAGCGGCAAACAGTGGATTAACGTTTTGTGTGGATTTCTTGCGAGTTGGGAAACTGCTTGTTGTTTGATCCGCTGCTTTTTTGCTCGAATTCCGAAATGTGGACCCAGTAATCGAAACTATAGCCCACAGTGATCCCAGACGCCACGAAATGGATTTTCTTCGGTGCTCGGTTCTTATTATCACGTTTTCAACAGCAATAGGTAAGCAAATAGTGATTGTTATATTTGACTGCATGTATCCTCATCATAATTTCTAACCTAAATTATGTATCGAATTTCATCATTTATGAAAAAAAAAACATCCAGAATCTCAGCGCTTTTTGACTACAGTAATATAGTGTACATAAAAATTTAAAGTACACTCTAAAGAGTTTCCCTCGCTGTCCTTAAAATTTTCCAAATATAATTTAATGTCAGACCATAAGTGAGATTTCTTATGGTTAAATAGTTTAATTGTAACTTAATTTATTTTAAACAACTATTTCATGTACAAAAATATGTTTAGTTGTTATTATTGAGTTATAATTTGTCATTTTTTTCTGGGGTGCAATTAAAATCAGCGGATTGTTATTATTTAATTCAAGATACAGTATTTTAAATACTGTAAAGGTTGAATGAATCATAGAAAAGAGGCCTTATGTGAAACTGTAAAAACAACATTGAAAAACACATTGCTCCACTTTAGCTTGTATTGAACGAAGTTACACACCTATAGGTAGTTGATTATTATTTATTGTAATTTGTTTAATCACGTATCTTTCAAATGTTTGCATATGTCATAATATGTACATAACACAAATTTTATTATTTAATTTATATCATTTGTTCAGTATTATAATAGGCCTATACAATAATAATTTATTTTTTATGAAATTATTTCTACATCTAGGGTATATGAAAAATGCGAACATTAAAAGGGCTTTTAAAAATAGTTTAAATGTTTATCATTGAAATATTAGCCCTCGTATAGACTTACTTCAATTAGTTTACCATCTAAATGCACAATATAACTTACTGTACCTTGGGCTACATTTAAATTATTGATCTAGATATGATATGTGTAGTTACCGGTACAATAAATTACTTTTATGCCCGTTAATAAATACAGAGATTTTAAATTTATCCAGGTCAATTCAATATAGGTAGAGTTAGTTATCTGGTATTATTTATCTTTTTGTAACATTCGTATAGCTAGAGAAGACATTTAAAAAGTAATATAAATACCTAACTCACTACTTTAATAGATATTATTTAGGGCATTTTTTAATGTTACTATATAAGTTTGTTTGCTGAATGAAACACAGCCAGTAGGCTTTCCTTCTGGTACACATATAGGCAAATATTTAATTTTGTCTGGTCCAAACCTTAAATCAATTACTGGTATACAAAATTTTTATGAATTGCCAAGAAACAGTGATACATTTCACTCAGGGATGGCCGGTAATGTTACAGTTTACAAAACTTACAACTTAACTTCACATAGACGCTCCACAAGCTCGGTGACGCCTTGGGCGTTTTGGGGTTGTTTCCAAATAAAGTTAATTAATTTTATTTCAGGTAGGGGAGGTGTTAATGCTACTATTTTAATTTTATTGTAGTCTTGAAAATATTATATAATGCACCTGAGGTTTACTTTTGTATATTTTACAGCTATCATTTTTTTAAATATAGTTTCAAAAGTTTAGATGTAAGTAAGTATTTAAAATATACATCCTTAAGTGTCCTTAGAGTAAATATTCTATTTACAAAGTAAACAAGTAATGGTACATTATCATGTCCTTCTTTTATTTATAATCAGTCATAAACAGTGGCGATGGTATGTTTATTTTCAAAACAACAATTTAATAACTGGCAGAGGAAAGACTTATGTACCAAAAGTAGTGTAGAAAAGCATAAGATAAGCATGTCAGTATCCTAAGTATTTGGCAAGCTATGGACAACTGAAGTCAAGATAACAGCACGAACTTCTCAATTACAAACTTCTGTCGAAATTCCAGCATTTCGTTCCGTAATTGTCGATGTCTCCCAGGATTTTCTTCCTTTTCTTAGATTAAGTTTATGTGTCCCGAGCACTTCATTATTCCGCCACTCCTCTCCTATTGTAACGCAGCGAAGCGAGGCAACCAATCTTCTCTTTGCTGTTTTTTTAAGCCAATATAAAACTCTATTTTAAGGTTAGTTAATATTTCATTCAAGATGGATTAGTTTAAAATTCCAAAAGGCGATGTAATGAATGAGACCAAATTGAAATCTAGACAAATAATAAATTTAAACATTGTATTGTTGCCTCCAGTAGTAATTCTATCACATCATAATAATATAATAAATAGTACGGTAAATTATACAGGGTGGAAACATATAGAAACGCTTTCACAACAACGTTATTTTTTCCCATAGATAATTTATTTTTTTTAGTAATTAATTATGTTCCATGAAGTGTAATTTTTTATCAGAATAATTTTCTTAAACCCATTAAATAGCGGAGAAAAATAATTGTTCAAATTAGTTACTTTTACGTTCAAACAACCGCTATTCTGGAAAGGAAACCTTTCGAAGTCTGGTTTGCGATCATTTGATTTCTCTTTATTAGACGTTATATTTGATACCAAACTCCACCTAGGCTTACGTTGAAGATTTTTTTTTCAACTCCTCGTGGGCCGTCTCCCTGAAAAGATTAAATGTCACTAATGGCGTCAAAAAGTATGTTCTTTGTAACCATGATTATATACAAATGTCACTTTTACAAGTGAAGTCATACAAAAGTTGTGAAAGCGTTTCCATATTTTTTCCACACTGTATTTGTTGTTTCGATGTATTTTACGATGTAAGTTAGAAATAGTTTTCAGTGGTTAAGCTGAGGTGAAATATTTGAATTTTTTAGCAAATAGGCCTATCACTGTGCACATGGGCTTTGACTCCAAATAGTGGGAATAAAATCAGTAGATATTTAATTACCACACTTAATCAAAGGAAGTTTCACAGGCTCACTAAGGTAGGTTACTCGTTTAATTAGATTATATAATTTATATTAAAATTCAAAGAATTTATTTTACTTTTTTGTGCTATTTGAAAGTATATATGTATCAAAATTACACTAAGGGATGCGTAGGCGTAGTAGTGAAGGCGATATAGGGCGTAGTAGTAGGCGATAGGGCGAGTAGTAGGCGATAGGGCTATACTGACTCGATGCATAACAATATCGACTGACTGAATCGAATTTTTTTGTCTTTACTAAAAAATATATTTATGGTACAAAAACCTAACTTCCGACAATGTGATACTAAATGTAAAATTGAACGCTTATTTTGTTTTGCTCAAAAGTTTATAAAGTCGTAAAAGGGTTTGGTGATTTTTAATTTTAAATTAAATACATTTAATTAGACAGTAAATAAGTGTGTCCCAATTGTTGACTTTTAAGTGTAAAGTTAGATATTTAGTTTGTTGGATCGTTTCCGTTAATCACTACCATAACCATAAATTAGATTAACCTAACATAACCAAACCAAACCTAACACAACATAACCAAACCTAACATAAAATAACTAAACCTAACATAACCTAAACAAAATAGTGATAGTGAACTAACGGAAAAGGTCCAGTTTTTTTAGTTTAAATGCTTAGTCTTTTGGTGATATTGTTTTAATTTAAAATTAAATACTACATTTAGATCAAACATTTTCACGCCTTTTGGTACTTAGTAAATACAAATTTGTTTTACTTAGTAGATGCCTCACACCAATATCTAAAACATCAGATCAACATACGTCCGGTTTGTGTGTTTAACTTTTAGATTTTTAGTCGTCACTTAAGTAGTAATAGCCTAATAATCTTAGGTTATTATTTGTGGGATTTATTTTATCTATTGCACTGATTTTAGTAACCGAAAGTGGTTATAAAAATGTCAATAAATTTATCTGATATTAATTTTGTTTACGCGTGATTAATTAGCTTAATATTTTGTTTGAATTAATAAAATTTTGCTTAATTTAATATTTTTAAGTTAAATTAATATTTTACACCTAAATAAAAATTTTACATTATTCTTCTCTTATGAAAGCAAAGTTGTTTTTTGTAAAACATCCAGCAAAGGTATGATAAATAATCGTTACATAGTAGTAATTATGTTTGTTTGTTGCACAATGTAAAATCATGAACATGTTCTATTTGGAATTATTTATATGCAAATGTTAGTAATGAATAATTGATCCAACACTAATGATTCCTTTGTGTCGTTTGTCACCGACTAATTAGTTAGTTAATTTAATTCATTAATTTCAAATGGAATTAACAATAGTTTAATTTGTGTTATTTCAGTCACAGAGTAGTGCACGTGTCCTCACAGTGGCACATCTTGTTTGTACTATAACTATAGGCCTACAATCCTATTTGTTATATGCCTAGTTAGTTTAAATAAATCTACTTTCCACCCGATAAATTCAGGGATAAGATCTCAACATCGCTTATTAAGCCACTGTTTGTTGTTTTGTTTGGATATTACTGATATTAGATAATTACAGCTGATTTATTTTCTACCAGCACGTCATCACGCGAGGTTTCCTTTAGGCTGGTGAACGAGAAATTTTAGGCTGTTTCTTTGGCACATTGATTAAATATTTAGGTAAGAGAAGCTGTAATATTTTATATAGTTTAATGGGATTATATAAAGGGCTACACAAGTGTATTAAGAATGGGAATTTTATGTGAAAGCTAGTTACTTAATGAAATAGACTTATTTTGAGGAAAGGGTGGGCCTATTTCTGTGTTGTAGGGTACAGAAAGGGTTTAACGGACAATCTGCCAAATTGTTAAATTATCAAACATTATTTTACCTGTTTCGCGAGCAGCCGGACATTCAGCCCAGATGGGCAGAATGTCGGGCTCTCGCAGTTTGACGAGGGTAAAGTACCCCAACCAATTTATCTGGGCAGATTGTCCGGGAATCAGAGAAAGGAGCTAAGCTTATATGGAATACGAACCACGTATTTTATGTTTCATTGGCTGTATTTTTGGAAAATATCTGTTCCTCAAAAAAGAGGTGTAGCCCAGTTACTACCTACTACTATATTCGGCAATCATCTAATAAATACATTACCATTCGGTGTATAGGCTACCCAGTTACGTTCACCGTATATTAAACCCCTAAATCTAATTTCTTTTAAATTCATGTACAACAATTTATTGTCTTAATTTTCATTACTTGACCCTTCAAGTCGTACACTTGTTGCCTGGTGCTGTACTTGGATTAAGGGCGACCACTATGTCATTATTGCCAACCTTTAATGGTTAAAACATGTTTAATAATGTTGTTGTATAAGTTACTGAATATTAAAATTTCTTAGGCCAGAACAAGCATCTTCAAACTAAAAAAACCTTTTCTTCGATTTTATTACATCAAATTAAGTTTATTTTGCAAAGATATTGTAAAATGTATAGCAATTGTCATATTTAAAAAATTCAAATTAATACATTCATACCACATCGAAACATCATTTAAACATACATAATTTTCAGTCACACATTCATTCATGCCTAATTCCCACTCCTGGCGCCGGTTGTCAGTCATCTGATTATGTGGTCTCCCAGTTGCATGCCACCCATATACTCGTCAGCCCTATAAAATGCATGAGACGCTAAAAAGCGTTTCAGATGAGATTTTAACGCCTTGGGCGTTGGTGCATTTTTAATTGAGTCCGGTAATTTGTTGACAAAACGAACGCCCGTGTGTGTGGGTAAGCGTTCGTAGACTACCGTTCTATGGCTTCCAGTTCGGTAGTCATCCCTGTGTCTTGTTTCGTGCGCATGTATATCACGCCCACTTACCATGGAACTTCTACATATGCAAAAGCTGTTGTTTCCAATATATAAAGGCATGACAGTGTCAATAGTTGCAGCTTTTTGAATGCTTCTCTACAAGATTCTTTGAACTTTAATTTTGCAACTATACGAATCACTTGTTTTTGCAATCTAAACACTCTGCTGAACTGATTATTTGTTGAAGCTCCCCACAGCACCACACCGTAGGTGAGATAAGGGTAAGTTAAGCCATAATACGCCGTCATCAGAACCTGAGTTGGGCAGAATTTGGCTAAAGTTCTCAAGACATAAATGCCTGAGGACAATTTTGAGCAAACACGATCGATGTGATAATTCCTGGTCAACCCTCGAGCCAGGTGTATTCCCAGGAATGTTTAACTAACAGCCTCATTTAGCAGGGTATCCCCCAACTAAACGGTTGGTCTTTCAGTGAAATCTTGTGGTCGCAACGGAAACGTTAATACATTACATTTGGAGGGGTTTACTTCGAGATTGAGACTATTGAAATACTGAACGAAATTGTTTAAATCAACAAAAGATTGTTGTTCTAGGATCGGTTTTAATTTGTTATTGAACAAGAGAATCGTGTCATCAGCATACTGTATGAGTCCTCCATGTAGTAGTGCTGGCCCTATGTCGTTGACATAGATAAGAAAAAGAATTGGGCTGAGTATTGAACCCTGAGGGACTCCATATCTCAGCTCAATTGGTTCAGACAATTTATCATAAATTTGGAAGGCTTGGGATCGGCTGTACAGAAAAGAGCGAAGTCACTTGAGTAGCATGCCTCTGATGCCGTAAGATTCAAGTTTGTCAAGCAGCTTAACGTGGTCAACACAGTCGAATGCTTTGGACAAGTCGAACAATACACTTAGTGTGTACCTTCGACCTTCCAATCCCTCGACAACCTTTTCAACGAGACTCACGATTGCGTCGATTGTCGGCTTGCCTTTTCTGTAACCGAATTGGTCATCAGAAATAAGGTTGTGTTTATTTAAAAACTGAATCATTCTAATTAAAAATAGTTTTTCAAAGACTTCGCTGAATACTGGCAAAATTTACAGGCCTATAATTATTTGTGCAATAAGGGTAATTTTTCTTAAGAATTGGGCACACTTTTGCAATTTTTAGGAGTGAGGGAAAAACTCCATGTTCAAAAGATAAGTTTATCAATTTTGTCAAAGGTGAAATAACATGTTTTGAACATGTTTTTACAAGCCACACAGATATCAAATTTATATAGTTTGACTTTTTGGCTGGGAGCTGCTGAATAGTTTTCTCGAGCTCTTCCTCAACAACTGGAGTTAGTACCATTGATCCTTACAAACAGATATTTAATGAAATAGGAATTTATTTGCGCCAGTTACTTTATTGGTTAGTGATGTCTGCCACTGCTGTTCATCATACTGCATTACATGGTCATACACAGTGGACCACAAAACAGCTGCATTTGAGTCTCGAATTTTGAGATGAAAACTTTAGGCTTACATTGGACTGGAAATCTATCTTTGTGTATTTAAAATTAATGTTATTTCTCATTCAGTAAGTAAAATTCTTAAATATGTTATTACTTACAAACAGATATTTCATGTAATAGGATTATCCGTTCTAGTGATGTAGTTAGTTAGTGAGGTCTGCCTTTACAGCTGATTCAATCTGCATTACATTTTACATGGTACTACACTAGCGGTCCAAAATGGGCCACAAATGAGCTGATAATTACAGCAAAATAATTTTGCATTGATTGCTGTGTGCTTACAAAATCAATGGTAAAACGTAGGCCTACGGGCTTTTACAATAGTGTCTTGTTTCCTTTTTAGGTTCTAAGTTCGAAGTTCCTATAATTGTTATTTGTAGTAGATACTTTGTTGTTTGTAATGTCAATGTATCCGTTAGTACTTCACACAATAATTTCAAACAAATATTAAAATATTTCTAGTGTGGCTGGATATTTAGCTTAATGATGACAAAACATTCCAAAATATTGGCCTATAATCTTAGTTGACCACATTTTGGTTGTCAGTGAAACATTATCAGATATTTCATTGCGAGTTACTATAAAAATATATTTTTAGTATAATTAAGTAGCCTTTCGCAGATAGTCAAAGAGGTCAAGACCGGCTTACCTCATGAGGGCCCTTTGAGTGTGTTCAGTTAAGGACCTTCCTACGTTCTCTAGGCCTCTGACAGAATTAATTTGGTATGAGGAAACAGTCATTTCATTGTCCTATATTAGCTCCACATTCAATCTTTCAGGCCAATGCAGGTAATGTAAAATGAAGGTGTTAATTTGATAGCCTATATAGCACAGTACACGTTAAAGTAAACAAAGATTTATATCTTTGTTGCTTACTAAGATTTTAGCGTTGTAGCAATGAAGAACTACCGTGATTCTTTTAAATATTTCAAATGTAAGAAAATCAGTTGGATAAAAACTATATTTAATAAAGGAACCTGTGTAATTAAGGAATATTTGAAAAGTGTGTTTTCAACTATAGTGCATTCAAAGCCCTAAGGTTGAAGTTAGTGACTACATTTTGTAAGGTTATCGGATTTCCATTAACATTTTTAGAATTCAGTAATTTTGGTTTTAAGGCTGATGAAACAAAATGTTGTCATTTTATAAGCTATAAATTATTTAGACTATTTATCAATTTGTATTTGCTGGAATTTAAATTTATCTACTCATTTCTCACAATTTACTATAAATTTAACTTACTCATATCCAACTCTCAATCAAGATACTTTGCAGCATTGGAACCCAGACTTCATGCGAACTGCCAGGCTAGGCTACACGACGGAAGACTATAACTGATTTTTCTGCCTGAAGCTATGAGATGACTATTACATATTTTTATATGATCTAAATACATGTTGGAAAAACATACTGTTTTTAAAATTGAAATATTTAAAATTTCCTCTTGATAAAATGAATGAATGCACATCTGTAGTTGTGTATACATTGATAACATCTTGTCCAAAATTCTGTATACCAGTGGGCCTGGCCTACCCTCCCCCTCCCTCAAATATAAGCCCGACAGTTACATATGTGGAGAGCACATGGGTGGAAACCAATCGGGCTTCAGCATTGATGAAGGAATTGCAATAAAGCAGGCAGCTGCAAATTGAGTTTTATTCGATATTACATTCCACACGTTTGCTGGCGAAACCCCCAAAGTGTTTGATTTGTCAGTAGGTGATTGCCAACAAATTTTGATTAAAATTGTTTAACATTTGAAACCTCTAAAATTATATGAAAAGTAAACTATTGCAATGTAATGTCCTCAAAATATATTTAGAATTCATTAAAAAAATTCGAATTATTAGATTCAAAACATACCTGAATCACAAAGCAACGGAAGCTTTCAAAAAATGGCTTACTAAAAGGGTTTAAAGTAAAGATTAATCCTCAAAGAATAACTATGATAAAACAACGAAAACCGAGGCAGTAAAATAAATATCAATTCCATAGCACAGTCAACAAAACAGGATTTATATAACAGGTTTGAAAATTAAACGGACAAAACAAGATGAACGAAAACAGCTGATATAATTGCATTGGAAAGCCAAACATGGCGCCATACAATAACAAACAGTGCGTTGCGCCGTTTACGTCGCTGCGGATGTGCTTGTCCGTTTGGAATCATTTATTTACATTAAAACGAAACCGCATTTTCCGGCTCCATTCCATCCGGCTTCTGTTCATTATTGTCACAATGGTTTGGTATTGTATATCGATTAATCGAATTTATAGTCGTATTGTCTGCTTTTATGGTTTGATAGTAATGTTTCTTAACGGCACCAAGTTAATTAAAAAGTGTAACAATTATATTGAGAACAAAGCTCTTTTTGTTCTTTTATCGCTGGTTTTTGACCTTGAATTTGTAACAGCTCATTTTGTTGACTAATGAATCACATGAATATATAAGCCTTATGATTAGAAAAATAATATTTTGCTTAAAAACTTGTTCGCAGTTTATTACATCTGATGATCTTTGATTTTACTCTTTGAAAGCAGTTCCTTTATAATTATTAGAGATTTATTTTCTGACACTACTAGATGTTAGTTTGATAAATCTAAAGTCATAAGTTGGCTAATATTACTACTTTACGATATGAAAAAAATATTCATCTGTTTTAGTATTGTTTTCTTTGAAGTGAACATAACTTTGTCTACGTAAGGTTAGAGATTATTATTTTTTTTTCTGATTGGTTATCAAACCTTTAATATTGTAGTTTTTTAGTATCACAGATTTAGGATATTTTACTACCTGTATTGTTTAGATCTTTAAGAATATTGCTTTTTGTGTGATGATTATAGCTTTGCCTTTCGTATCTTGAATATATTTATTTTTTGTGAACTGACGACTAGCTGTTGAGTAGAAATAAGGAAATCTCTAAAATCCTACAGATTTTCATAATGGGTTCATATTTGACTAAAATCTATTAAACGTCTAAAGATAATGCTCTAAAAAAATAGAAAACATTTGTTTTTTTTGCATCAATAAATCTATGTTTTAACCGGTGAAATGAAAACCTAACAGAATGTTCCTGTTTTTTTTCTCGAACCAGCTGTACCAAAGCCAAATTTATGTTATTCAGTTCAATATAAGTCTAGTTAAGTTTTAGCATTGATTTTATAAGCGCGCAGATAGATTTCTCATCCAATGTTAAAAGTTGTGTCTCAAATTATCAGCTGTTTTGTGGTCCATTGTGGAGCGCTAGTGTAGTCCTATGTAAGTGTTATGAAGTTTAAACCAGCTGTAGTGGCAGACCTCGCTAACTAACCAAGTTAATTATTCCTTCAAGTTGAAGTATATATTTTTTGTAAATAATAATGTAATCAAGGGTTTTAGCCGCAAGTAGTTTTTATTATTTACAAATAACGTAAAACAAAATACATTTTCCCTTCTGTTGTTTAAAATGCAAGTGTAAGTAATGAAAATACAAAAGTAATTGTTGTTTGCAGCCAACTTTAAAACTAATCAACGGTGCCAAGAATACTAAATTATATTGCAGAACTCAACAACCACAGCTAGTAAAAATTAATTACAAAGGCGTCGAAAACAAAAGTTTGTAATTTCACCAAGCCGATAACTCTTAAATAAGAGAAGCTACGTTTTATAGAAGATGAGTTGTAACACAACGGAATAAATTAATTGTTATTTTACATCATGGTTTTGTTCAAAACGAAGCAATTTGCATGCAAATATTAAATGAAATGTTGCAATAAAATTGAGATAGCTGTTAAAAATGTCTTTGATAATTACCTAACTAATTGAAATATTTATGGGCCTGTACTTCATTAGCGTTTTCATAATAAACCTTTTTTCATATTCTAAAAATTAATTTGACGGTTTGCCTTACCTTAAACAAAATACAATATGGAGACTTAATTATTTCAGAACGTATTGTTTTTAACATGTCATAAAAAATGAAACTAAATACTACAACGTTTTAACAACTCGAAATAATTTTTTTCACTTTTGAGGATCAGTTTGATTTGCACAATAACAGGACTACATACATCAAAATTAGTTTATTTGCAAACATAAATTGACTTTTACTTAAATTAGTTTACAGTATGTAACTTACATTGGCATACCAGTAAAGTAAGACACATTCATATCGATAACCTCAGGAGTAAAACATTAATATTTGTAAAGTGATAATGAAACATTCAAACTAGTGTATTAAATATGAACTCTCGCTTTTATGGTTAGTTTGAATTATAAACAAACTTTTAGTAAAGTCGAGTTTAAATTCAGTAAACTATTTATCGAACTTTGCACTACCGTGTTGGTGAAGTAGCTTTGTCCAAACCCTGATGAAAAACGAACTGTACCGTAGCCGTTCTTTCCGGGTCGCCGATCTCGACCACTATCAGATGTACAACCGTCAAAACTCAACATTACCTCAGCACAGAATTATTTATTACATTGAATTTGAAAACATGTTGTTTGGATGTTTTAAAAATAAACATGTCCTAAATGAATTATACGTTGTTTCTTAATTAATTAAGTGAACTAGTTTTTTTACACAATTGCGTAGAGCAAATTAGGACTATAAACTATGGGCCAATTTCGCTTATTCACTATTTTTGCTTGAACATTGAAAATATGCTTTATTGTGATATTGATTTAACTGTTTAAATAACCTAGATTTGTTTATGTGTTCGGAAAGATAACAATTAAATATCCTAAACCCTCAAAACAAAAAAACAAAAATAGACCCTACTTATTGTGTAAATTGTTTTAGTCAATAGAGTTCGCTTTGACCTGAGGCCCGCAGGTGTCAAGGGGACCAGTTTGTCGACTGCCCGCATGTCGCTAATTAAGTTTCACATGATGGCTTGCTCTGGAACCCTGCCAAGCTTCCTTACTAGGGTTACAGGAAGGTTTAACGTACGAGAAGATTGTGCGAGAATGTGGTTATGTTATTTTACTCACACTTAACTCAACATTAATTTCCATTAAACGTGTATTAACAAAGACGTATAAAACAGTTCGAAGTTTGGTTTCGCACGGCGTTTAGAACAGTTTCGAAGTTCGGTTTCTCACGGTGTTTAAAGCAGTTTTGAAATTCAGTTTCGCATGGTGGTTAGAACAGTTTTGAAGGTCGGTTTTGCACGGCGTTTAGAACAGTTTTTAAATTGGGTTTCGCACGCTGTTTAGAACAGTTTCAAAGTTCGGTTTCGCACGTTGTTTAGAACAGTTTCGAACTTCCTGTCAGAGATGGACAGTCGTATTGCTTCTACCTGACGATGGTGTTTGGTGTAGGGGATGTGTGCTGAACGTGACTTCGGTTCAACGAGATTCACTGGTTTGTCAGTGCCATGAATAAATATTAGTTGTTCAATCGTTATTTACCGATCAGTATACATTGATGTGACATGGTTAGTACTAGGGCTACATTCACTCACAAATTATCATTTCGTAATATCTTGCTAATAAACTTGTGATATTTCTTTTGAACAGTATTTATGCAAAATCTACTTTGATGTTTAACTCACCGATAAAAAAAAGAACATTTGAAATACGATTTTGAATCTGTGAGTTTGTGGACTACATAGTGCAGACTATATACTGCACTATGGCGTGTGTATTAGCATATAGCTATTGGTATCTTAATGAAGTGAACTAAAATTATTTTTGTTAACAACTGTTTTCAAAACTGGAAAATAAGTTCATAATGAAGGGATAAGAAAGTAAACAAAGCCCGTCTTAATTACTTTCTGTGGGCAGGTAGCCTATTTGAAACTTGAGATGTGAATCTCCTTTAGTAAGTTTTAAGTATATATTTTTTCTTTTTGTTCGTCAGACTTGTTTGTCAAAAAATGTTTGCGTGTTGCTACAATTGTCACATTCCTAACCTTGTTTTTTTAATATATATATATATAATAAACTTTATTGAGTAACTTATTACTTCTTGGAAAATTCAACAGTTGTAGGCTACGTATTTTTACACCTACCGCGGGAATATTTGCTTCCGAAAACTGCGCCGGTGTCTGTCTGTTATCAGTGGTGATAACGCCCAGCTGTTCACGGAATTAGTTATCATTTCCGTTTACAAACACTTCATTCCGCTATCGAAGTCCAGACGTAAACACCGGCGCTCTCTGTCCAGCTACTTACGTCATCTATTAAGGCAGATTGAGTGATTGATATCGGACTTCCTGGAAAAAAAATAGATTTATATGCATGGAATTGCAATAGAATTATCCTGATTGCACTCAGTAGGTATATCATTTGTTATATTCTAATGTTGAAAGGGAGATATTAGATATGACTTGAATTGGAAATTTACGACTAACGTTTCTCAGGCGGAACTGATGTATCTTGGCATATTTGTAAAGTAATGTTGTAACGACCAAAATTAATCGCAGAAAAGAAATTGGCATCCATTTTGTTTATTTTGTTTGTTGTGGCGTTCTTTACTTTATACTAAACAAATTAATATTTACGGGTAGAACGTATGAACACTTTCAGGCCATACAAATGACCTTACACACAATCAGAAAAAAAACTATTAAGGTTCTTATTCTACGGAAAGCTCAAAAACATTCTAAGGCAGTGATTTTCAACCAGAGGTCGGGTATGAGTAAATAATACATTCGAGATGTTCTACATAAAACACTATATATAAATTATATCCTATTATTAGTGATATATTTGTAATCATTTTACATGTGCTTAAGTATTTTAAATTTTTTTTAACTCATCAGCTAGTTTCATAATACCTAGTTTAACCTTATTAAGTTTCATATTGCTATTGTAGTACTTACCATATACGGAAAGTGGTTTGCATTGTAACCTAATTGTTCTTTATAAGAAATAATAATTAACGTGTAACGGTAAGTAACGAGACTACATTCACTTACTACATATCAGTCGGAAAAACGGAGGGTGGTGCGTTGCCCTTGATTAGTCTTTATAACTAGCATCAATTGGTTTGAAACGGTCGGTACCAAGACTACATTCACGTACAAAATACATGCCGGCAAGTTTAATCAAAGTTTGATTTTTACCCTTGTGCTTACGACTGTCAAGTTTTCTTTGGGGTAAACTTAAGTTTTCGTCGAAGAAAAACCGGAGTTGAAGAAGTAACATTATTCTTTTATGAACTTGTAACAAGAGCTGGCGGTTAATATCCAAGTCAAACAGCTGTTACAGCGCAATAGTTGAGTAGAGGGAGCGGTATTATTCATCGGGCCAGTCACTACGGAGCAGTTCTTACCGCAACGGCTATTTGCATTGCTGAGCAGCCCTCACAATGAGACCTTTGAGACGGGAGTAACCTATAAATGGGTTAATCACTTTACCGAGCTTTTAACTGAACACGGTGAAACAAGTTTAGGGCAATTAAACACAGGTGGAGACTAGAACCCTCTCTCAGAGCACTTAATGTACTGCACTTTCCGCCCAGTCCTGGCCTTGTCCCGAGGGAAACTTGGAATAACTTACTGAACTTGTGATAATGGACAAAGGTCGCTTTCTTTTGGCCGCAGCGAACTCGTCGGTGTAAATATATCAATTTGTAGGAATATTTCTATCCTTCAAGATTTTGAGGGGAATATAAGGTGAGGGTCTGACAAGATACTAGCCCTGTCATCGTATGGCAAACTAGAGAAATAACTACTCGAAACACTAACTCGACACACATTCAGCGCACTTGTGTTTCTTTCTTTCTTTCTTTATTTCCTGATTTCATTACGTAAGCATAACTTTGTCCTGAGAGAAACGTTGAATTGTTTATCAAAACATATATATGTCTTGTGATAATACACAGAAAACAGAGACATTGAGAGCTGATAGACTTCGAGCTGTAATGGTTGAGAGAGAGGGTGTACCTGTGAAGGTCTTGGTTATTAATATTGAGTAAAATAAACTTAGGTAGGAATATTATTGTACGAGAGCTCGTCAGTAGTGAGAAATGAATGAATTCTTTAAACCTAAGTACAAATTACCGAGGGTTTCCCTCAAAATGTAAAAAAAATTCGAATATTTAAAATTGATTTTGTGATTGTACGATAATAAATTGTTTTTTGAAAGTTATTTTTTGCGTTAGAAAGTTAATTTTAGTTAATTTATTGGAGATTTTCAACACTAAATGTTTTTTAAAAAACAAACATGACGTTTCGAGCTGTGTGAAACTCCAATCTTCCTCAGATGTTATTCAATACTACCTTAACGTACATTTGGATTAAAACACAGATTAAATGAAATGAAATTATCAAAACAAAACCTAAATTACTTAAAATGTCTTTATTTGTAATCGATGTATTTGTGTGTAAGAAGCCACAGATTTCGTACCCACAGGGTTCAAAAATCAAAATAAAAAATCAATCAAACTTTAGTTTTGGAGACGTTCCTACTTTCAATCAATATAATATTCTGTGTACTGATTAATACATTTACATATGTTATTTCCCAATTTTGTTATTAATGGTTGTTTTAATAACTTATATGATGTAATATAATGTATTATGTACTGTTTTTTTTTTGTTTTTTTTTTAATATTAAAATAGGAAAAGTTTCTGGTTGTTTAAGGATTTTGATATTTATATAGTTTGATTCGATATGAGTATCCTAAATGTATGTTAAGGTGGTAAGTAGCATCTGAAGACGCCCAGAGTTTGTATACCTGTCGAAACGTTGTATTAGTTTTTAAACATTAGAAGCATTAGTAATCTTTAGTAATTTAATTATCTTAATTAAGTGTTATTGAAACTTCGTTTTTATACTTACTGAATGTTAAATACGATAAAACATCAAGTATGCACCCGTAATTTTGCTCTATATAGGTTTGTATGTATACTGCTTATGAATATATAGAATTATAAATCGAGATATATTATAAGCGATGTTTTTCTCTGGTGTGATGACTAGTAACTTCGAAGCCTTCTTTACTTTTTTCAATAAGAACTTAAAATATTAACATTCTGAGGAACAAACCAAGATTAATGATGCGGGTCCCTGCTGCGTGTTAGGGCGAAAATCTGTTCCAGATGGGTAATTCCATAGTAATTTTTCACTTTTATCAAATTAAATTCTTGTCCCTTTGTCACCATGTAATACAATACGGTGGTAGGGGAGGAACAAAGGTGGGGCACCCTTTCCCTTCTTCCCTCAACCTCAGCACGTCTCCATTCTACGCGTAATGTCTTATGGAGGGAGCAATATGTGTAATACAAGGCGATGAAATATTTTGGAACAATATTGTTGTGTATATAGGCCTACTTAATGATCTCCATTTTTAAGGCTTTCATTACAACAAGCAAGAGATTATATGAAATGTATTACAGTTAAACGTTGTTACAACAAACAATATTTTTGTCAATTGTTTAGATAAACGCACCCAGCCAATTTTTTAAAACTTCATCCAAAATCTCTTTTTAGGTTAAGCGTATTCTTTTCGTGATTTCGGCTTTTAGTAAATTTTTCATTTTTAAAACTATTTACTTTTCTGTTTTATAAGTACTTACTAATTTATAGCTCTCGTCATATTCTTTGTGAACATCGCCTTGTACTTGATTTGACTTTATTATAAGAACTAAACGAGTAAATAGTGAGGTTTAATGAAATAATATTTGTTTTTTTCTTTTTATTTTAAACTTGATTAGTTTAGTAATACATTTTGCTTAGTTACGTTAGTTAAATCATTGTAAAATTATTTTGTAAAAAAGGCTTTAATCAAGTTAATAAAATTCACAATACAGTCAGTAGCATATGTCGGTTGCAGTAAAGTTGTAGATTACTTAAGGTATCAACGATTCTATGACATTTCGACCTCAGTTGATCCCTCATAATGCACACATAATGTTAAGTACTATCTTAAAAATCCTCGATACTAACGGTCCTGTCGTGAATTTCCGTCATAATTTGGGCAGACACGGCTTCTTGAGTCTACTAGTTGTTCAATGCCTGTAGATCTAATTTTAGAGGGATTTAAACATAATCTATTGTAACATTTGTTCACACTTTTTGCTCTGCGTATGTATTTAATATGCACGAGCTGTTAGTATTGCCTTAATTTAATTTTTGCGTTTTCTTTTGCATGGCCATTATTTTAAATTGAGAGTAAATTAAAAAAAAAAAACATAAATGCAAATATGTAGTTTTGCCTTTCTGTGGAGTAGCCATCAATCAAATTTCATAATGATCAGTCATTATGTTTGGCTATAATTGAGGTACAAACAAACAAATTCAGATTAAATGACAAACTATCAAACTTATCAAAGATATCGTATGGTATAATAAAAATATAAATAGTAAATTACAACAACAAAAAAACGTAGATTCTAAGGACGTGACCGCTATTATTTTGTTTACATGAAACATTGATGTAGGCCTCCTTGGCCCTTTTCGTTTCAAAGACCTTTTCTATCTGGTAATCCGAATTTTGCAATTTCTCCTTATACGACTCGCCCAGAGCCGTTGCAAATAATACGGCTGGTTTGGTTGTCCGCGGAAACAGCCTGTTTTATATTCATACTTTAGACTGGGGGAGATTTCTGCTGATTCGGTTGTCTTATTCTCCATTGGAACAGATAATTTCTGTCTCAGTGTTTGATTATTATTTCAGTGCCCTCAATGTTTTAAAGTCAAGTTTGTAATACCTCAATAATAAATATATTTTTTTAAACAATTTTACAAGTGAGAGAAGGTTTTTAACTCACTTTTAGCCTGTCAGAGGAAGAAATCGTCAACATAAGAAACATCGTTGGCAATGTTTCAATTAAGTATTTCTATAAAAATAAATACTATAAAATTGATCAATATAAACATGTTAATTGCAATACTAGATACTCAGAGTATTACCGGATATGTATCATTGTTAATACGTATTTTATGGCGAATATGAATGATCATATGAGCGTGGATGACTTTTGTCTTCAAGTTACTAACTGAGTTCGACTTTTACTCAGAAGGGGCCATTTATAAATAGTCAGGGCAACTAAGAGACCTAAAATTGCATGTGGAATCCAAACTACGTAGCAATGGTCTGATTTTCAGCTAATTGACGGTAGGCGGAATTTTGATCCGTGGTGTCAGGTACAGAACGTCATAAATATTCCTACAATCCCTTTGCCGTTCTGGTGTCGTTGATCCGTGAAAGAAAAAGTGAAAGTGGAAGGGGTGGCGAGAGTGAGGGACAAGAGGAATTTTTGGGTGCTTGTCACAAAATACAGTTGCACGTTACCTCTTATAACATTTTTAAACATTTAAACAAAGCAAAGCAAATTATGTACACTGACAGATAATAATAAGCAGCCGAATAAAGTAAACCATTTAACTGCCATATTAGAAGCAAAATATTGAGTCATTTTAGGCGATTTAAATTTTGTTTACACGCTCGGGCAATCCTAAACTATCCTAAACGTACCCTTATTTACGTCAGAGCCTTATTTGTATAGCCCTAATATAGATATAAACTAGTTACAAAATTCAATGTTAAAAATAAAAAATGTTTTTTTTATTTTGTAAATACAGTTTAAATAGGTTTAATTTAACATTATTACAATACTGATCATTTATTTATTTATTTATTCATATCAGTTATTAATTCCATTAAGCGATATTTTTTAATTGTAAATTTTCTTGGTTGTTTGTTTATGACTGTGTAATGTTTTTTTTTCTTTTGTAAATACATGATTCTAGTTTTATTTATGTAGTATTATTAAATTAAATCCTTATTACTGTTTCAAACACATTAAGTAAGTGCATTTTAACCACTCAATTTTCACCGATTTGCGTCAAATTTTATATCACGATTAACAGCAGGCCGCGATGAATAACGTAACATGACTTATATTTCCATAAAATTGAATCTGGAAAAAAATTGTATCGGTACTCGAAGCAATACGTGTGACTAATTGGCTGCCCGCCGGCCTCCCGACCCAGCTTACGGGTGACAATGGCTTCGAAAGGTGGGCTATTAGCGCGGTCGACTGCGTTTTCCGGCTCAAAGTAGGTGTTGGTATACTATAGACCAACGATCACTTTTCAAGCAGTGATCGTTGGTCCAACGATCACCTCCATAGCACAACTTGTTACAATGAACAGTTCAAGGTGTATACTGAAGGCATCCCTGCATACTACATTCTTTTACACGTACTGAATATTATTCATTTGGTTGTTCTTCAACCCAGTTTCCAAAGGAGAATTCTTGCTTAAGAATCTGCAGAGGCTAGCATCCATGTTGAATATATTCCCATAGCAGCATTGTTTACATTGAAACTAAATAGTATGATTGTTTATCATCCAAATTTTGTGAATGAAGTGGCATTTTAAACGCAACAAGAATACAATACCTACTGTTTTTAAAAGCTATATTTTTAATATACATCGTAGTTCGTCTGAAAAAGAGTTAAATTAAAATGTGTTACTTTGAACATTTGTATTAATTTTTCCACTTGTTTATTCCATTTAGTTTGGCTACAAAACATACATAGGAAATTTTGAATTTTTTCGTAATTATTAACTTGTTGTTAAATATGGGTATATAACAATTAAACAACCATTAACTTTAAACATAAAAGTGCTGCCCCACATCGAGGGTGACAAAAATATATTAAGATTGTTATATTTTTATAAAAGAGAAACACTACACGTTTATTACATTATAGTTTCAATATACATAATTATAGAAACTAACTTATATAAATTTCCTCAAAAAATATATACATAAGCCTAAAACAAGAAATTTATACAATCGACTGAAAATTATACAATGTAAATACTTAACAATACAAAAAATCGTGATTTATATAAATTAATTGCCTTAAATTATATAATAAATTGCCTTATAATTTTTGAAATCTTGAAGTGAAACAATTTAAAAAACTTATATGCAACTATTTTTTAGAAGAATGTTTATACAAAATTGAAGACTTCTTAAAAATTCAACTGTAATTTATATGTACCTTTTACTCAACATAATATGTATTATATTATATATTGTAATACCTCATTTGAGGTTTGGATGCAATAAAGATTATTATTATTATATTAGGCCTGACGGGAGTCAAATTATAAAATAAAAATGTGGCGTTTAAGCCATAGTTTAGGATTAATTGTAACTAATATAATACAATTAATTTAATTCAATGAAGCTCAAAATATCATAAAGTAGGTTAGTAGAATTAAAATTTATTGAATGACATTTAAATGGGTCCGTTTTTTTACACCTTAAATTTACTTATATAATTTTATTTATTAAATACAATACAGACGGTAGGCGTCCCTTTACCTAAACGTTACACCTATTTCCTCCCCGTTAGTGGACGTTAATTTTAATGTTGATTTTTACATTTATAAAATTACTATCTGTCATTTAGTTATAATTTAGATTTTGAACTAACGTATATAGATTTATTAAAAAACATATAATGCATACTTTCTAAATTTAATTGCAATGCAACGTAGGATATTTAAAAATAAACCTTATGGTGGTGATTATCATTATTATTGAATGATGTAGTTGTTAGATCAAAAATTACAATTAATTCAAAGCGTTTCATAGCCATTGATCGACAAAGTTGTATTATACATAGTCAATAATGAAATTAGTAAATAAATCACTCTTGAAGTAATCAGGATCAGTTTTAGACATCTAACAACTGTAATAAGAGTCAATACGATTGCAGAGTCAGTATACCTAAAGCAATTATATCTGTCTTTGTTAGGTAAAATGTTTCTGCAGAGTGACTGGCATGTAACCACCTGGTTGTTCACCCCTAAATTCCCCATCTGCTGCCTTCCCTCTCTTTTCGGCAGTGTCAATATCTCCTTCGCGGATCAAAACGCCACCCAGAGGAGCCACCAATTAGGTTGACACTTTAATGACGGTCTGTGCCTGACCTCACGGATCAAAAATCCTGCACCCCTAATTGACATGCCTGATTCTCAATACTCGCCCTTACACAACATCCGGACATTGACTACCACCCAACGTAGACACACCAGACTTCACTAGTAGTGCCCACACCGATAGCAACCATTGAGTGGACGCCATGTCGATATTAAGAGGACCGAAAATAGAACCTATCGTCTACAATCTCCACAAAACGCTATCCCCAAGTAGCTGGGTCACAGCACTTCGACAATAGTGCCGAAGTAATCATGAATGTAATGATCATGTCAAATGTATGAAGAACAATGTTTTATGTTTAACGATTGAATTAACGTATTTTATCAACTAACTCAATCATTGTTACATTTTCCATAAATAAATAAGCCTACTTAGCTATATAATGCACTTTATACGTATTAATACTTTTTACAGTTCAAATAAAGTCCATTTTCATAAGAAGATGTCTTCATAAACTTTAAACTGTGAGATTCGTTGTAGAATTCGTCTAGACTGGACTGAAACTTTTAACTGTTTTTTGTCGATTTTTAAAGTCCGGGGTTGAATGAACAAATTGTGAAAATCTCAAACAGTGTTGTGTCGGTGGGGAGTTACTTTGCCAGCGCTGCCGTGGCAATCTTATTAATCTCGTAGTTAGTCTTTACGATTATGAATACAGCCAGGAAGCAGAGCTGACTGGAAAAATCCCTGGCCGTTAGGTCCACATTAAGGGGCAAATTACTTATGTAATCTTGCCCATTATGTATATTGTGCGAATAAACATTATCCCTCTCCCAATTCCTCCCTTCTCGCCTTCTAACCCCGCATCGGTACTGAATATTTTTCATCTCGTACTTCAGCTACTTTTGATGTGTTTTTTTATTTTTCGCCATTAATGATCCGCCGGGTTTACGGTGATGATGGCTCATTTGCAGAGGCGGAATTAAATTAGAGAAAGCAGTTTTACTGAAAATTATGATTGGATGAATTTCTTTACCGTGAGACGAAAGAATTATGCTGGAGTATGACGCAGTGCTATTTTATAGACATTCATGCATTTCATTACGTGACCACGAAGTTTAGTTTTGAAACTAAGGGATTCTTGTTAACATTTTTTCATTAGCAGTTCATTGCTACAAGACGTACTTTAAACATGAATTAAGTCTTCTAGTGACTGTAATAATGCTCTCTACGTTTTTTTTTTTTCTTTTATTTTGTGTTTAAGCTAATTGTGAAGCTATATAATTGTACAATGAACGGTAGAAGCTCTTGTTCCGATGAGCAAAGTCGGATAATAGTGCCCCATGAAATCCATATAGACGCTATATCACAATATCAACGTACTGTACTTCGGGTATCCTACTCAAATTATTGTGGTTTTTTTGAAACAGTATTTTTTTTGGAAATGTATTTGAAAATGCATTACGTATAGGTAATTACGCCTTTTAATTTACTATCTATAGAAAACATATTCCTCATGATTGCTGTAAGGGTTTATCTGTAATCGCAAGACAAACAAACTAAATCGTATGGAATACTAAAATAAAAGATGAAAAAAAGATTTCGTTTACGATGTTGATTAATTTACCTCGTATTGCTTTGTAAACAAGTCTTAAAATAACACATCCAGCATTCATCTGAGTGGTGATTCGTGCCGCAACCCTTTTGGCTACAAATATACGATCAATTTGTAACAATCGAAACAGGCTTTACATCGAACTCAGTAATCCGAAAGTTTTACCAGAATCCATGAACTGAATTGAATAAAACGTTCTCCTGAAATAAATACTTTTGCGCTTTGACCGTTAAAACCCTTTTATCTGCATCCCACGTCCATTTACCTTGGATTTGCCCCAGTTTGCTTTTATTGCTTGTAATGTATGATCGAGGTAGCCTGAGTTTATTTCACTATGTATATTGTCATTTTTATGTCAAAATAGCCGTATGTTGAGCTCCGGTATCGGATATATTTTACGGCCGTAGAACGTTTGGCACACATTTTTGGCCGATTTGGAATGGCACGATTGGCACAGTCATTAGAGGGGATTAAGAAGGGTCAACCTGTAAGTTTCAGAAAGGCACGATTGGCACACACCGCCCGGCCAGGTAGTAGCAGCCAGGTGGCCAGAATGCGGGAAAATGGGAACTTTTTGCCCCCGCAAATTCCCTGCTGTGGTGCTTATTGAAGTAAGCAACTAACCTAACCTAACCTAACCAAACCTAACCTAACATGCGGTAGATCACAGCTGCTACCCAGGTAGATCACGGATGCTACCCGAGTAGATCACGGCTGCTACCCAAGTAGATCACGGATGCTACCCAATTGGTACACGGATGCTACCCAAATAGATCATGATCTAACCTAACCTAACCTAACCTGCGGTAGATCACAGCTGCTACCCAGGTAGATCACGGATGCTACCCGAGTAGATCACGGCTGCTACCCAAGTAGATCACGGATGCTACCCAATTGGAACACAGATGCTACCCAAATAGATCATGATCTAACCTAACCTAACCTAACCTAACCTAGTGAGGTTTAAATTTAAAAATTTGTTATATCACGGGCAAATGACTGCCACGCAGAGTTGACGGGAATAATACAATTCCCGTTTTCCCTCGTTCGATGGCGTCTACCTGGTCGAGCGACTGTGCCAATCCTGCCTTTTCCAAGCAGGCGAGTTGACCCTACTTATTCCGCTCTAATGATTGTGCCAATACTGCCATGGGCAGAAGGTCCAAAAATGTGTGCCAATCGTCCGATCCCCTATTTTACTGTGTAAAAGTTTGCACGTGTAGCACTTAGCGTTGGGTATGAGTCTCTATACTTCAATGTATTTCGGTGTAGAAAATGTGTTGGGTGCAGTTTTTAACAAGTTATATTTTTTTAATTTCTTAAGAAATTAATTATTTACCAGAGGTAACAATAAAGGAATCAGACTATTTGGTTACCTATTTTTACTTTTAATAAATACTTAACTATAAATAGCTACATAAGCTATGTACTTTTAGTATACGTATTATTATGTTTTTAATCCTTAACAAAAGATCTCCTATATTTAGCGATCTAGGTACTACTGTTCAGCAACAACTTTTGGTAACACATCCTGACATCCATTTATATAATCTTGGAGTTCCACACATTCTTTGTGCACACTGTCATTAAAATATCCTCTTTTGAAATCAACCCCTCATATCTCGACTATTGCTTAGTCTAAACATGGGACATAGAAAAAATGCATAGTTTAAAATTAAATACCCAACTGAATATTCCTGTCTTTTATTTAATATAATTAGCACTTAATAATTATAGTTAAGAATACATAATAAGTAAGAATAGGTGCTATCTAAACCAGTCGATGTTAATTATGTGTTTTTGCTGCCATTATCTCGTGGTAGAAAAGAAGGACGCAACAGTTGCAACATCAGTTTCGTGTGTTGAGAGTTTTGGAACGGAGATTGTGAATGCCACTTGAATAAAAACTTATAACTTAGGCTTAAGCGGCCGGTGTCATAACTAGAATCTATATTTTCCGGTGACAACCGCGTCAAAGTGCTATGTACTTTTTACAAAGTAACCAGACGTTCACCCATATTGTGATGTGGCATCCTCAGTGGTATCTCTGAGACCCACTGAGGATGTAGTCTCAGAGATACCACTGAGGATGCCACATCACAGTATGGGTGAAACGTCTGGTTACTTTGTAAATAATGTACTTTGCACTTTGGCGCGGTTGTCACCGAAAAATATAGATTCTAGTTATGAATAAAAACTGTTTCTTCTCATCAGATAAAGATCACTGATCTTCAATGACTTTTTGATATGATATCGACTTATCGTAGTACGTTCAGAGTTGGTAACTATGGTAGTGATGTAATCGTAAATCATACGATAATACCCTTTAAAAGAGGTAGGGAGAGAATTATCTCCTAAAAATGTGAACATACCCTTACTTAGAGAAGGCTCCAGCCAGGCGGGGTAAAGGTAGGGCCAGCTAACCACCAGTTGCAGGGAGAGAAATGACCAGGTGAACCCGTGACCAATTGGCAACCTTTCTTCTCCGAATCACCTGCCCCCAATCGAGAACAAAATACTTGTTTATTATTTTCCAACCGCCTCACCTGCCCTAGCCGCCAGGTAGATATTGTTCGCCGTCCTCCCTTCTAGCCCTGGCAGGACTGACCTTGGAGGCGGCAAGTCATGCGGAAAACTTCAAGAATAGCTCTGGCCAACCACCCCCTGTTGTTCTCTTTATAACCTCCCTCGCGATGGCGGGATGTTGACACCAATCCTCTATATTTGGGTACGATTTCACTACGTTCCTGTGGGGTAGTTTACCCCTATTCTTGACATATTTATAGATCGTAACTCCATGTATTGTCGCAGTCGTCGTTGTTATTAATTAGTACTATTTGTAGATCGTAGAAGGCTGTGTCAGTTAGTTAACTTTTGTTTGTTTTGAACAAATTAATTCTTATAAGATACGGATTTCAATGGTATCGCTTCACGAAAACGCCAAAAATCATGATTTTCCTCTTTCAACTATTCAGTTCTTAATAATGATCGTTTCGTAACACATGACGTGTCGCTTGATAGGATACAAACTACGAGTATTTTAATGTATCATAAGTTGACTTAAGTAAAATATGTATTTCTTATTTTAAATTTTACAGCTAAAGCTGTGAACTTTTAAATTAATTTCTTGACGATTTAAAATTAAATATCAACTTACTGCTCACTACAATAAATTGGACCTTAAGTAATCATAATTCACTGTAATTCATTATAATAAAAAACACGAATCATACAGTGGAAATATAAATCCATATGTTGCCCGCATTCCACCCCACCGACGATAAGGTTGTATCTACTGTGTATGGCAATTTAGTAACCGTTATATATTTTAACTACAGTATTAATCTATTTTGGTGCTAATATTATTTTATGTGACAGAAGCACAATTTGATGTTAACATTTTTTATGTTTAAACCTAACTTTGGTAGTCGACCGAATGCTGTCGAATTTCTCAGATCATTAACTGGAATTCACAGTTGGTAGCTTATCTTGCGTATGTCTTTATTTCTTATTTAATGTAATTTGTATATTAACAATATCAACGCGATGCGTAGTCTATACTGCAGTAATCAAGGAAAGCCGTACATTTTATGATTATATTATTTTATTTCATAACATAGGAGGTTTAATTTTATGTTTATTAGAAAAGTATTAGATTACCCTTGCGAACAATTCCTAAAATCAGAGGCGTTAATAGAATTTTGAGGGTTAAGTTTATTTTCATTCACATTGAAGGAAATAACTAAAAAAATTAGATAAAATTATTGAACTTTTTTAAAAAAATACTGTGAAGATTGCAAATGTAAGACATTTGAAAACGTAAAAAATAAACTTTTGGCAATTGAAATAACAATATGGACAGTATGAATACGTTTACATACTTTTTGACAGTTATATATTTGTTAATACAACAATATTTTAATAGCAATAAAGAATTAAAGAAATATATAAATCAACATTTTAATTTCCTTACCATGTCACTTCGTTAAACTACATTGAGTAAAATGATATTCTCAGCTCCAAGATCAGGTCTTGTAAAACTTTTAATAGAGTTTAAATGGTACAAAGTCTCTTTGTTTCTCGCCTTTTTACACCGAGGGGGAGTGAGAAGAAATTAATTTCGGCAAGTTCTTTTCCACTTGCCCGCTAATATGAATAATGTGTTCGGAGCTAAGTCGGGTTCCTTAGCGGACATTTATTATATTTTTTAGGTGAAATTTTAATATTGTGTAGATATATCAAGTATATTGTTTTCACACTGATACTAAACAATCGAAAATCCTCAATTAATTGAATGTAAGTTTTCGATTCTTATATATGAGACGCCGACATAATGTTGTGCGTGTTTTAAGGCGGATATGAGTAATTACATGACTTACATGAGTGTGGTTGACCTGTGTAGTCTGGTTACTAACTGAGAATGTGTGTTTATTTGTATAGAAGTTGTAATGTATAAAACTAACTATGATGTCGTATAGTTTAAAAATTGTCGGTAGTGCTGTAACCCAGTTGGTGGGGGGGGGGGGGAGGTTGTAGGCGATGTGTTCTATGCTCGGTCCTCCTAATATCTACACGGTGTCCGCTCAGTAGTTCCCATCGAAGTGGACGGTACTAGAACTATGGACGCGCACACCACTAGAGAAGTATGTGGTGTCCTTGTTGAGTACTAGTCAAGGTCAAGGTTTCCATGTTGTAGAGGGAAGTGAACTGAGTATCAGGGTCTATAGTTAGCTGACAATCAGACCAATTATACGTGGTTCAAATACCACTTGAATCTGTAAGTCCGTTGCTCTGGCTATTGGGATACTAATAAAATAAATGGCTTCTTACAAGGAACAGCCGAACTTGGTTATATAGTCCACAATTCATATTCCCCCATATCTCTACGATTGATGTCATAATGATTAATAATGGATAAAATAACAGAAATTCGAACTTTACACTGATATGTTTTGTCATAAATTATTATTTGTTTAGTTTAGTTAAATGATTATTTCAAATCGCTTTGTTTCAGTCCGTTACTGACAGCTGACAGAAAAACAGACAACGAGTACTTGACGGCATCCATTGTTGCGTTTTCATTGTTGTCAGATGTTTCGATTGTTGTCAATTAACCGAATGTTGACATTGAATTGTTGTTTTCGGTTCCTTTGTATCCGTCCATCGGTTGGTTGACATTTATTAGTGTTTCCCTTTATCACGTTATAGTTTTTCATACATAATTACCAACCCTTTAAAGACAGAATTTAACATTCAGTTGCATTGTTGACGTTTAAACTATTTATCTGTAAAAATGTTTTTTTAGTCTGTCAGACAGTGGCATTTTTAACTTAGTCTACAAACGTTTTTAAGACAACGCTCCAAACTACTTTAGGAAATTTTATTTTTACATTGCTTAAAATATTTTAATTTTTCCTTATATCTTGTATTAGAGAACTCAAAACGAGCCTTATCTCAATCAATGGCTGCAGTCAATTGGTAAATCCAAAATTATAGTTTTATACGTAATTTTTCCCGAACTTTTTAATCTATATAGCCTAATCCAAAAATATCTACACACTTATAATAAAATCTCCGGAACTACTACGATTTTGTTAACATTTTGAGAGAAGTTAGCTTTTGTAACATAGAGACTCACTAAGAAAGGATTTCATGTATCCATTTCTAAGGAGTAGAAACAGCCCCTCACCGTTTCACTTTTTCCATTAACGTAACATCGGTATTAGTTTAATTTAGTAATTTATTTCATACAGCTAATACAAACATAAAAATGACACAAACGGTTGGCTAGCTTAGTTGTTTTCATTGTGAAATGTTTAAGGCGATTTCTATTAACTCAGACATGATTGCACCACTTTGCATCCGCCTAAAGTGGACGTATGGTTTCCTATAGTTTAGACGTTTATCTAGGAGAACAGTGGAAGGAAAGGTAAACAAGTGTAGAGAACCACCCCACAGCGAAGGAAGGGCTTTCGGCTAGATATTCGCTAAGAAGGCTGCAGGCTAAGAGGATCTCCGGAATACGATCTAAGACTTCACCTCAATTGTATAATGATATTCTCTTTTTTTATTGTTTCGTGCTACGGCATTTATTCACTTTGTTTTATAATACAGTATATTAAACATTAATATACATGCAGTTATCGAACTGTTCATATTTTCACAGATTGAAATTAGTGTAAATAGAACTTCGTCAATATTTGTATAGCAAGTTATTTTCTTAATAAGATATTCATCTAGAGACAAAACCAAAATGTTCATATTCGAAACTAGAATTTAACAGTAAATTTTACTCCACTGAGTCTTTCAATTCCACTAATAGGTATGTTAACCAATGATATGTGGATTTCAAGTAAAACGTTTGTAATATCATTCAAATAAACAACGTTAATTTCTGAGTTAAATTATATAGTAGAATTAGTTTACTAAGAAACGCTATCGCTAAGTAGCTTTAACTAGATGCTTACATTTGATTTTCGAAGTCAATTTTAGATTATACTCAAGCTATTTTTGTAACTTGTGTGCCGTTTTGACGTATAAGACAGTTCTTTAGCCACCTTTTAAAAATCAAATCTTTCTGAAGTTAATTTGAAACCAACTACGGCAGATCTTAGGGATTTTTTCATTCGAAATATCTGTTTGTTTCATCGGTAGTTTGCTCTCGATCGTTTTACTAATAGGTCTAAGCATTGAAAGAAATGTCCGAACTATTATGCAACATAAAAATAAAAAGAAGTGAAACTACACTTTCATACCATATTTGTATTCTACTATGGATTTATCAATGACCAAAGTGAAGTACTACCGTCATCAAATTAAATAACCACAATCGACACGTCCTCAGCTCGTGTGATTGGAATCACGATAACTTTCGCTGCTATATCGATCTATAGACTCTTGCCCACCATAAACAACAAGTTGTCGCAATCGATTCATCGCGTGACCAGTCGTTGTAAGTTAGTCTATAATTAAAACGAACGAGTACACTTTATGCACGTGTCAATACAATGGTATATCGTAGCCCGACATGATAACGTGCGGCATGACCCACATCCCTATTGCGTGTCCGTGCCGATGTGATTTGAATGAATAGAGGTTTATCCATACGATTTGTTATCACAGAACGGTTATGCGTGTCTAACATGCGGTATGAAATTAGCTTTGATTTTGCAAGGTTTTAAAACTGCAATATATTCTGGCTTCGTTTGGCGTTTTTGTGTTCAAATTTGTATTATAGGCCTATTTCCTTTCTCCATGCCGTTACAAAAATGTATTATTTAGTTTGTTTTCACAAGAACAGATTTTTTAAAATCAACAAAAGTGTTCTAACGTTCGTATTGCCGGCGTCGGACTGCGAATTTCGTCCTATGTTCGAACCCCAACCGACTTTACGATTGGTTCTTCACTTTCAAGGAAGTTCACGTAAAAGCCTGTGGGCTATATGAACTAGAGAGAGATCTTTTTTCCTTTTTTAGAAGTTGTTTAAACTTACAAGAATGTTCAGCATACAAGCATTTAGCTTACAAGATTGGCCGGTGTAGTGGCTCAGTGCCTAAGGCTTCAAACTCTGGGGTGAGTGTCCAAGGTTCGAATCCCAAACTGAGCTAATGGTCGGTACTTCACTGTTTGAATGAAGCTCTTGCTCAGGCCTATGTGAGCTGGTGAGTGAAATTTTGAAAACAAAGACTAATGGATTTTAGGGTTACTGATAAAGTTTAAAGAAAGACTGAGTTTTCAATGTTTGATGGTGTATTTAGGAATGTCGTTGATTGACCGAATAATTTTCTTATCGTAAATTGTATTTCCATAAGAACGGTCTTCTCTTGTAATTGACTAGGTTAAAAAAAAAAAAAAAAAAAAAACAGATTTCAAGACATGAATAATGAAACGGTAGAAGATACAATAATTAATTTCCTCCTCCGGGTACATAAATATGCATCAGGGAGCCTGCAGTTCAAGTATGTCTGCTGTTGTAACCTTCAAGATGTCTTTTTCTGAAAAAAATAAATTAATTATTTCGTTCTTTTTAACCATTTATTTCAATTCATTTTGGTATAGGCTAATATTTTTCTATTTGATCAGAACTGTAAAAAATGCAAATAAAATATTTTCTAATAATAATTGTGCTTCTCAATTTTACTTTATGAGAGATAGAAAGTAGGCCTAAGTGATAAAGACATTTTATAATTAATTCAAACGCTCGGCTCAAGTCAAAGAGAGGAATGACAGAACAATTTTCCACTTGTTGAAAAATAGCGTTATTAAAACATGAAATGAGAACCATTATTGCCATTTATCACGCCTGGTTAAATTCGTTGAAATGTCGAAAGGAGAGGTAAAAGTCAGTAAAGAATAATGGGATGGGTTGAGTAGGAGTGTTCGCGATTTTCCAATCAGAGAAACGGAGCTGGAATTAGTGATAATGATTACAGCCCCGTCGAACTCCTGATCTAATTTGGCAAAGGTAAATCGGGCTCTTTCCGCGTTAAGTGTAAATATAATCGTTGCCTTTAAATCTGAAATTGTACATATTTTTTCTATGTTGCGTTATTTATTAGATTTGTAGTGTTTGTTGGAAAAAAATAGTGTCTTAGCCCATTGTGAGTTGGTAAGAATATACGTTACAACACAAATGTACAAATATTATGGTGATTTCCTTAATTCCTCTGTGAATCCATTTGACCTGAAGACCAGGTGATCTGGTGGTTTATCTTTTATGGGTTGATTTAGTCGAGTCTTACAGATTTTTTTCTTTTTCAGGTAAGTCACGGTGTATCCTCAATTTAGGTGTTCTGGGAGACAATGGAGGAACTTGGTAAGGACATTAGTCGATTCATTTGCATAGATCGTTATCAAACAACTATCGATCGACGATGAAAGTCGATTATACTTCTACAGTTGTAAACTAAATAACAGAGAAAAAAGATTTTCTGTGACACGATTTATAGTTGGTGAGTCATGAGAAGTCCTCTTAACTGCATGCCTCTATGATATTGAAGGCGCTGATTTCCATTAAAACAGCACAGTTTTAATTACCTTTTGTAATTACTAATAATGATGGCCTATGTATGGTATGACTTGTGCTGTTTCATTGGAAATCAGCGCCTTCAATATCACAGAGACATGCGGTTCCGAGGTCTTCTTGTGACTCGCCGACTAAACTCCACCCCCCGTTGGAACACTAGTATTTCTTCATTTTTTTTTTTATTTATGCTAATGAATTAGCGTTCATTTGTTGTGTGCAATTTACTTTACCTGGTATCAATATCAGAGATTAGCGTTTCAATTGTATTTAACAATAAATAAAACTAATTAACTTTTGTCAAAGATATAACATGCAAATCAATGGTGTTATTTTGAAACATTTTAAGGTATGTGTAGTAATTTTTATAATTCAAGTTACAAGATTATTTCTGTACAAATATTTGGAATCACTATATTGCCTAAACAGTTTGTACAAAACAGTATGGTGTAAAATATTTTGCATATTTCATTCAGCCAAAAAAGCACTATGTGCGAATACAAGGGAGGTTTTGTCAGCAATACCTAGAAATCTGGGAAATTCCAGTGAATTTTTAACTAGAATCTACATTTTTCAGTGACAACCGCGTCAAGGTACTATCTTCAATATTTACAAGATAACCAGACGTTTCGACCATACTGTGATGTGGCATCCTCAGTGATTTCTTGAGTGTCAGATAAACCACTGAGGATGCCACATCACAGTATGGGCGAAACGTCTGATTATCTTGTAAATATTGTAGATAGTACCTTGACGTGGTTATCACCAGAAAATATAGATTCTAGTTATGACAACGGCCGCTTAAACCTAAATCCAGTGAATTTTTGTCTGGAAACGTTTGAGGAAGCCAGGATATTTTAAATTAAGTTAGGATATTTTCTTTAATTTATTGTATTTAGCGTTACAAGGATACATTCGATCACAATGTGTCGCAAATGGGTAAAAAACTCCCCTCTTATGATCCCAACTTAGAATATTTACATTATTTATTATGTTTACCATATAAAAGAATTTAAGTTTTATTACTTAATACATTTATTTAAAATTTTTTATTTTATATGTTAAAATGTAAGGTTATATAACCAATGAAAGTTTAACTTTATACGAAATTTAATTATTATTAATCTAATCAAACATATTTTTAATAGCAAGCAATTTGTGTATAGTAAATAATGTTAGTTAAATGATTTGTTCTATATTTCAAAATTATCCAACATGTTATTTTTTTTTTTTTAATTCTTTCAAAGAATATAAGGATTTTGTTGTTAGGTAGTTTTGTATCTAGTTATAAAATTAAAACAGTTTTTTGTGTTTTTTTTAGGTTACCTGGCAATGTATTTTAATATTAGCACCCATAATGATATTCTCTTATAAAAAATTCTAAAATACATGTGATGTAATAATAAAATCACACAATGAAGTAATGCATTTACCAAACTGAACCACAAACAAGGGAAGTGGCTTAGTTTTAACTGTATGGAACCCGACCTTCCGACGACATATGTGGCCGTAAAAGAATGGGGAACGTATATAAAATTTAGCAGGCCGTGCAGCGTTTTACCCGGGCAGAACTCGGCGGGAAAATTGTGACGTACGACTTGTAAACATCTTACTGCAGACGTCGTTGTTTTCGGTCGTTCGCTTAAAAATACAACACTTTATTTTCGCGTTTTTCGTATCTTTGTATAGACTATCATTTTAAACATCTAGGTGTAGCCCTATATAGTAGGGAACTAACGTTGCATCAATCTATTTGACACTTTTTCCAACAATCAATATGACAAAAATAAATGGATCATTGTTTTAGTACCTATATTGTTATTGTTTTAGATTTAAATATTGTCTAACATTTTACCCGTAAAATCTATAAGTGCTTATTGTAATGTTAGTTTGCATTTTATAACACAAACACACTAAACATAATAATGTAAATTAAAACAAAATGGTGAAAAGTGTTTTACCACCTATAAATAATAAATATTGAAAAAAATACCTGTTCAGTAAATAAATTCTTAAATAAAATTCGTGTTGTTTATTAAATACAATGCAAAGATTGTTTGTCTTTTAAATGATAACAAAATTTAAAAATGTCAATTTACGGTTAGAACGGTGTATTTTAATCATTACTCTCTAATATGCGTACATTGTGAATTACAAAGAATGTAAAGATTTTTTGTTGTCACACAATTTCAAAACTTGATATAAAACTTATTAGATGTATTCATAGATATTTTCATGTGGACCACTTCTCTTGAGCTGCGTCGGTTATGTGAGTTTAGTGTACTTAAAAATTCGTAGTTTTTTCCAGTAATACTTTTCTAAGGAATATATTATATAAATATTATTTTCATTTTCGTCCGGTCATTAAGTACATTATAGCAAAATTGAATCAGACGATCTTACCAAATATCATTTGTAAAATAATTTTATTGTAAATTGAACGTAAGTGAAGGCATGCAAGACGCATCAAGAATTAGATTTCTTATAATTACTTTTTTCTGAAAATAAAATTATTTGAATATCATCTTGCATTAACTAACATGTTAAAAGTAAGTATGCTGACGATGGCATGTTAAAAATAGTTGTCTTAGTCAGAAACAGTTGAGTCGTGAACAGTTTATGTAATAGCAAACTTTAAAGTTTAACAATTTGCAGGAACAACGTCTTACATTGTTAAAATATTTTGAATGTAATTCAGTTCTTTACCTACTTCACCGAGAAGGAAGAAATAGGTTGCATCCAATAGTGCGCTGAATGTGTGACGAGTAGTTTTATTTCTGTAGTTTACTCTGCATTGCAGGGCCAGGACTTTGTTAATACCCCCCCCCCTCCCCACATACCAATGAATCTTCGAGGATAAATGTGGTAATTATTTATTGCCACATATGTTGAAATCTAGTATTTATAAATGCTACTTAGGCGTACGCTGAAGTCGTAAGAAACCTACCTCTGTTTCGTTTTTCTCTGTGGTAACATGTAACCTAGCTTAATTCCTAACTTTACATTCAAGTGGTGCAATCCTGTCATGTAAATACCCATATCCACGTGGTGCTTTGTACCACTCGTTCTCATCATCAACCAATCCACAGTGCTGCAGGACGGATTTAATTATATCCCATACATCAGCAATTCAAATCACAAATATGTCCTGTTAGGATTTACTCACATCTCTCCTAATACTGTCACATCCCATGTTATATCTATAATATTCTATAGATTATATTGACAGTGAGATTGTTGTCGATTTGATCTCATATAGACTAGAATGGATCTTTGGAGGCCAATGGCTGATCACTCGTTGGCCGACAATGTTATTTCTTTTAGAAGATTAGTGTAACTTTGTGTTATCTATAATCTTACTTCCTACTTCTTATATAACGAAAAGTTGTATAGTTTATTGCGTTTGGGCGCTGTATGCAAAGCAAGGCATATACTTTTCTGTACGTTTGACCAAGACTCGGACATAAAAACTAACGCCTTACATTGAAGATGTATCTTTAAGTAGATATTGGCGATTGATTTTGTTAAAACACGTTTACCATCCTCAGACCAAATCTATTTACAAAGGAATGAAAAGTGGAATTTTGTGAACCTTTCGGTGGCGAATTGGCACATAATCTATCGAGCATATTTCTTGCTAATGGTCAGCACTTCGGCTTCGCGTGGAGATGTTCACGGTTTTTTAAACTCAGGGAGGTTCACTTAAAAGTTACTCAAGGGTTTGGACCGTTAACCCTTAGCAACGTTGGTAGACTAAATTAAAAAAATACACTAGCGTAAATAAAATATATATCCTTAAGCCTACATGCTGTCTTGAACGTACTGTTTATTAAACTTGTTTTGTTGACAGTTTTTTTTTTTAATAAATTAAAAATTTAGACTCAAGATTACAATTTTGAAATAAGATTTACGTCCTGGGTACTTATATGTAGGATTTAGTAAGGTTTTTTTTTAATTTAAGTATTACATTTGTAAACGTAAACTAGAATTTTAGTACCGTATGATTTTTCTTACGTAGTCGTAGAACATATCACGGAACTGATGTGTTCCGGTCAGTTCAATGTTGATTAAGGATTTCGTATAATCACTGGAATGAATCGAATATTACTTATATATTAAATCAAAATTATCGACTTTGCATTAAACAAATTAACTGCATATTTGTTTGCAGAGGAAATTGTTTCAAAACAAAGAGAGTGTTTTCGACATTTGCTTTTAATCGAATTCATACGGTGAATTCATCTACAACTACTGTATAAGCTTGTTTATAGTTTAAGTAAACTCGACTTTATCAAACTTTATTTAAACTCCTGAATATAAAACTAAATAATGGAACTATTCGCACATTATTAGTGTTCATTGTTGTTTTTCGTTTTGTGTATATCAATTTATTTTTTAGATCGATTGTGTTTAAAATAGATGCAAATAAAGGCCTCGCTCGTCCTATAAAGCGACTGCTTCTGCCTGTAGCCAGGGCTACGCAGCCCTCAAGCTGGCAGCCCTAATTTAAACTTTGCACTGTTGTGTTTTAGGCTCGCCGAGAGATGTGTTTTTTATCACCACAAGGGCCTTGTTTGAAGGAATGAGGATATTTCCCTTAAGCCACTCTAAATAAGCTGTGCGTATTTAGAGCAGGTTAATTATCCTGGAAATGTATTGTTTTTCCCATCTTTTGACAAAAAATAAAAGCATAATTGTTTCCCATATAATTTTAAATATTTTTAATTTGATGTTTTTTATGTTTACTTGTACGTGCTTTTGTTCCATTATATTGCGTTTTTGAAAAGTTGAACAGTTAATAGACTGATTATAGTATCTCAGTTATGAAGTTTTTGGTCATCTTTTTTATCAAACAACACTATGAAACTTATTTGTCTGCCAGCCCAAGACTATAAAGAGTGTTCTCTTTACTAGTCTTGTGCCTAGTCCACTTCAAATTGAGTAGTGCACTTATGACAATTGTTGTTTTATTAAATAATATTGAAAATGTGGTGGTAGCCAGATATATTGTTTTATTTATAATAATTCAAATTTTACCTTTTATTTGTTTTAAAAAATAATGCTCAATTGCATAATTCCAATGTTAATTATAAAGTACTGCTATAAAATACTCAGATGTATCTTTCTCGCTGTATTTAGTAGGCCTAGGCAGAAGCTATCCCGAAAAGTAATTTGAAATCGTGTATACGCCAACCCTTGCTACAGATACAGTATATTTCTGAAATATGTGATTTAAATTGAGTTATAAGTTAGTCGACAGAGTAGTTTTAGCCAAAGGTGGCATTCCATAGAAAGGAAAGTGGAATATAATCCCAAACAGAAACCCGGTGTTGCAATCTTTCGGTGAACGAAAACATGTAAATTCCTTGTTGAGCTGTTTACATGTTTTGATGCCTGCTTATCGTCGAATTTCACATACTTTGCTTGTTAGGCAATGATTTGGTACTAACCAGTCCGTGGAAAAGATAATAGGATATAAATAATTGTAAAACTGAGTTACTGTTTTATAAATTATGCAATTAATTACGTATTGTAAAATAATATTAACGAACGACATTGTTGGGTACAACTGTAAACAATGTTCCCTATCGAAACTAAAATTGTGTATTCGATAAATCTACTACTTTGATACAGAGTTGAAATCTTGAAAATATCTTATTTATTTTAAAACATACAGAAGTCACGCAAAATTATATTTTTTATAGTAGGCTATAACTACTATTAATTTTTATAGTATATAAGAACATGTATGATTACTTCCAAAAAAAACCATACAAAAACATTATCTACAAACGAATGTTGATACAGCCATTCAATAAATCTTGTCCACAATGTATCGTGTGGCCAATAAAATATTGGAATGTGATTAGATCAGAGCCCGTTGTTAAATCAATATAAAACATCTGGTCCCGCCACTGACTTCTGTAGTTTGGCAGTCGGAGTGACAGCTGTCAAACCTAATGTCATAGTAACACGCTGGTCACGTCAAACCGGATATCCCGTCACCGGTTGGATACATTTACCAATCAGCGAAGATTCAGTCATGGCCAATCGTGGTGGCATTGGCGGATTTTGAGGTTATGTTTGCAGTTCATAAATGTTGAGGTTATGTTTACTTAGGTGTAAATAATGAATTTTTTACGTTTTTAAATGCTATTTTTTTTATTACATATGCCATTCAAAGCATGGAATAACGGCATTAAATATACCATTAAATAAATTTATTTTTATTAATGAATAATAATTTTAATATGTAGTTGTCTTATCAGAAACGTAACATTGTTGAGATCTAACAACAGTGAACAATGAACATTTAAAATAAATCATTAGTGGTGAACTTGGATGTGTTTGTATCATGGCTGAAGAAAGGGGGGGGTCATACGCTGGATTTATGCATTATTACCGATGAATACACATGTAAAGATGTGTATTTATTCTTATTACATATGTAGAGTTTATGTACGGTGCGTTTTTCGTGACGATAACAATTCTGATACTAATGAGATTTTTTTATATTTAAATTTAAAAAATTGATTAGTTTTAAGTAAAAAATCCCAATTTCTTTGGGGAAAAATACAACATGATGATTGAACATATTTGCCCTCTCAAACGTTCAGGAATCTTGTTTGCCAATTGCAAAAACAGTAATTGGAATTTCATACCAACATTTCGTTTTTACTCTACACTTTAGAGATTTGTTAAAAATTCATTTACTTTAACATTTTGTTAGAAAATGTCAATAATTAGGCCTACCATTACTCTAATTAGTAGTGTACTGTAAAATTACTTCCCTAACACTAATTGCGTATAGCTTGCAACTAAAATTTTAAAACTGATTATGTGTTTATTTTTTTGCTTAAAAACATCTTCACATTCGCCACTTGATTTATTTTCCACAACCTACTGTTAGTAGTGAATGCTTTCAACCCATTTATAGGAAATACGACATTAAAGTTCTACATTACATTGTGCAACGGTCTTACGAAATCACAGCCCCCGGCACTGCCAAGCAGGTCCGCCCACGCACAGGGCACTGCCCTCAAGAAAGTCAAGCC
Organism: Stictocephala bisonia; assembly: GCA_035578905.1. Classification (NCBI taxonomy): domain Eukaryota; kingdom Metazoa; phylum Arthropoda; class Insecta; order Hemiptera; family Membracidae; genus Stictocephala; species Stictocephala bisonia. The sequence continues at coordinate 767,387 of JAQJVL010000082.1, forward strand.
GGTTTTTAATTTCAGCCCAGAGTTTTCAAAGTTTATTATTAAGTTTCTTTCTTGAATTTCCAGTTTTTTACACGTAGTAATGTTTAATTTTCGTTTTTATTAGAATTTAAAAATTTAATTACGTTTGCAGTTGTTTACTAAATATATAAGCATAATTATAATAAATGATAAATGTTTAATAAATTAATGGATCATAAGTGTTTTATACAATGCGTATGCTAAATTATTTGTTCGTAAATAAAAAAAAGCACAGTAGAACTCCGTTAACCTGGACTATCCTGGACCAGCGGCTGATCCTGATTACCGAAAATCCGAATTATCCGGAGGATGCAGGAAATTATAATCAACGTACGTGAATTTTACTTGAAGGAAATTATAATCATGAAGTGAAAATTACTTTTGTATATTTATGAACACAGTGTGGTACTGATGTTTCAATATTTGCAAGAACAACTTCAATTATTTGCACATCAATCACAAATATCAATGAAATAATCTGAGAAAACGTAATTTTTAATATTCTTGTATGTTTACCCCCGTCCAGGTTAACCGGTAAGAGATTCGGATTGACTAAGTCCGGATTAATGGGGACCGGATTAACGAGTAACTAAAAAGTAGCCTAAAAGGTTCATAGAATTATTTAAAAAGTTCACTCTTGGGATGATTATATAATAGTGAAAACCTTGAGCTAGTCCAATAATTAATGAAAATTGATTCTTTTCTGAATACTTTAACCTGATTAATATGGAAATGTTAGTCCCCACTTTACATAGAATGCATACAATTAAATTCAAACCACTCGAGCGAAAAATGCTGTAATTTCAAAAACAATGTGAGACTAATACATATTTAAATATTTTCAACACCGTTTAAATTAATTATGCTGATTATCATAAGAGCTTTTTATCTGTGCATAATTTCATATATTCACTCCCAATACAGAGCACAACATACAGGTGTTATGAAGAAGGTGTTATTGTTCACGTTTAGAGGCTGCCGCAGACCATGAGTAGAGGCCAGGTGGATGGAAACTAATGATTGCTGAATATTGTTGGTCGGTAGTTTTTACGGCAAAAATGAGAACACTTGATTTCTCTATTTTTTTAAACCTTTCACACAAAAAAAAAAAATAATAATAAATAAATAAACTCGTCATATTTTAAAAATAAAAATATTTCACTCCCTTTAGAGAACACAATCCCTATGTTTGAAGTTTATTAAGTCGGTAATATTTTGCATAAAGCTAGGATAGCTCTTATTTTTCTATACTATTGGATATATATATATATATATGTGTGTAATATTTGAAAATAAAAATGACTAACATGTGTAGTTTAAGATTTAACTATCACTCGGGTCTATGTTAGGCTAAATAATGTCACGCTGATTGCCGTGGGTCTAGGACTGTCGCAGCGTGTTGCGTGGTATGGGAGGGTGGGGGTTAATATAGTTTGCGATTGGCTCTTCTTCTCTGTTTATTATGGCAACTTATGGGTCTGCAATAAGAATGCATGCTGCAGTTGAAGAACGTAAGTTTCGCCTATATCAGGAGCAATCTGTGTATAGAGTATAAGTATACAACACGTCAATGTTCTTCAAATAATCGAACAATGTGTATCGTATTGTATGACATCAGTGTTGTGTTTTGAGATCTCTCAACAATTCATTATTTTTATTTTTATGAATTTTGTTCTGACTTTTTCTCTTGTACCTGATAGAGACCATTGTGTGGTCGTCCAGTTGGCTGTCACGTGACCCTTGTACTGGTTATGTCGGACGTCCCCCATATTACGTTACATTGTCAGATGTCCTGGCTCTGTAGGCTCATTAGAGCTGCCGTTTTGACTTCACTCCAGACCCCCTAATGAGGGGACAATCCCCCCACTACCGTTGTTACCTTACTTCCGCCGTGAGCCACCTGCAATCCGAGCTACTTCCGGCCCTTCCCACGCCACTACAATGCTGGGAGTCTCCCCGTCATATCAATTATAAACAAAGAATGGCGATTGAGTTCGCAAGAAAGGTGCGTGTTGTCCGGGAGCAACAGTCGCTAACCTTTAGGAACACGCCATGTGCAGGGAACGACCCGATTTTTTGGAAAACCGGGTTGCTCTGTGTTTCCTTTTAAAGTCCTTCCTTGAGGTCTAGCTCATCAGAGAAGGCAGTTGCGGAATCGTACGCTCTCATTCGTTTTACTGCCAACAGTCAGAATATTTTTTTTCTTGTTTTGAAATTTTACCTTTTTGTCGTTTTTGTTTTTCTCTTGTTTTAAGTTTTTATGTTGTTTTTATTGTTTTTATTTATTTTTGTTTTGATAAGTTAAACATAATCATCAAAATAAAAGTAGGCCCTACTTACACGTCTTTTTACTTAATTTTGCTTTTTGTGCTATTTTTCCTTGATTTAAAACTATAAAATTGTCCAATCTATACAAAAGCGTTATTGCGACAACGCCACAACATAAACTTGGACAAAGTATTGCGGGAAGGTGCCTGTAGCCTTTGCCACGGCTTCAAGTTTTTTATTTTCGCGTGATTCATGTTGCGCATAATGCTAGTACTTTATGTCCACTTCTCTCTTGTTCTGTGATTCATTTGCGTGCTGTAACGGTTCTTTAACAGTTGGTTGACTTCTTGAAAACAGCTAATTGACTTAGTTGTACAACTATCTGTCCGGTACTCTTACACTTTGAAATGACAAATATTTATCTGATGTATGCATACAAATTTAATTGAGCTAAAATGTTATGTCTCAAATTATAACCTAAAATTGGTCGATATTAAATGTTAGGTAAAACGATATGTATAATTTATTTAATAGCTTATATGCTATTGATGTTTGATTTAAATATAGTTAGAAACATAAAAACCCTTCTTGTAGGCCTCCGCATTAAAACTTAAACAGTTATTTTGAATAGTTTAACTTAAAAGAAAATTATTTTTTTGCTTGCGTTTAGAGGAGTAATCGTGGAACTAAGCTGATAACCTTTTCTCTTGATAAATATAACAAAATGAAGCTGATTCCAAACAGTATTACAATTCCTTAATTGTTTACAATGAATATCGAATGGCAGTTTTCCAACTAAGACAAGTTGTAGCTGATGCAGGCCATGACAAACAATTAAAATACCTGTTACTGTATTAACTTCATGATATTTTTTTTGTTTTCTGCGAAATTCACTTAACCTGACGTGCAACTAAAGACGTTTTAGGGATACAAGTTAAGTAGAGCGATTTGAAGTTTCCTCACAATCTTTGCTATGGTAAGTCACAGAATGAGAAATAACTGTGTAGTGGATGGTAATACTCACAGTTGATAAATAATGCATATACATACATATAAAAGTACGTAAATTAAAAATTCACTTTAAAAAGCTGAATCTAACAAAATTTTAAATTACCATTTATACTGTAACATCCTAATCCGTTCTGAGTTAAAAGTTTTGGTTTGGTTTCAAAGTTTGCAATTTGAATGACCTTCCTCTTAAATTATTAGGCTATAGCATAAAAAAATTCCAGAAAATAATTAAGCCAACTGCTTCTTTTGATTGAACAGAAAGTCTGAAACAACTCTTTAAAATAAAATGTTTGGTACCTCAAATTAATATATAAAAATCTTGATATAATATTGAATGAGAAAGATTACTCTTTTTAAAAATTCTCTTTAATGTAAAGTATTGTTTAACATAGAAAATTGTTTTAAAATAAAACTTACTTTAACACAAAAAAATACTGTAGCATAAAACGATTCTTAAACCGTTCCTGTCCTCAGTATTTAAAGAAAAAGACAAAAATGAAACCTACCAGGCCACTTAGTTACGTCATTAGTTAACTATTTAAACAATCCAAGTTAGGTTATTTTAGGTAGTTTAATGTTAAATATATTTTCGGAGGTTTTTCTTCGTTTTTTTTCCTTCAAAATTGAAATATTTAAAATTTTCAATTTTATTTTCTATTTCTGAACAATACACTTCATTGTGGCAACAAAGTATTTATCTTATTTCCTTGGTGGGAAAAGATCAAAAGGATATATCAGAGCTCTTTCCCGTTCACCGGAAGGGCAAATCCCACCAGTGACAGATTCAATAAGCTGACCAGCTGGAGTTATAGAGTATTTTCCAACACAGCATCACGAGGGTGGGTATGTGGGGGATGGTAAAAACCTCCGACCACACCACGACTTTTGTGCCGTTCTTTGGAATCTCGCTGAAGAATTGAACATATCTGACAAGTCATTGAGGTAGAAACTTTTCAGGAGCTGAGGCGATTGTGTCCAACCCCTGACGCAGGACCCTCCCGACAATAAAACGATGCACGGACATTTTCTTTCTCATCTGTTGCCTATAAAGGGCCGGGTGCACAAAGGGCGGCCCAGGTACCTCGATCTAACGACCTTCGATAGCGACCCTTCGCCATCTTCCTCAATTTGGATCCGACGTCGGTTTAATGGAAGACCCTTGTCCGGCTGGTACTTCACGCCCCATAAATCCGCCTTGTTTATTGAATCCAAATAGAGAACTCTGTGTTGAGTTTAGTACTGAGTCCTGATCGACACTGCCTTGCCGTCCTGTTTTAATTTAGTGCCGATAACTTCGTAAAAAACCCGTTTGACCTTTTTATTGACTCTTGTATTTTACGCCTGTGTTTATTTTTGTTGTTTTAATTAAAGCGTTTTTGCTACGTCTCTTGTATTGAAACTGTGTCGTTCTTTTATTCGTCTAGTTTTTTTTACAGTAGGCTATGCCAGTAAAATTGTAACGTTGTATTGTTTTCTGGATTGTTATAAAGCACTGATGATCTAAGTATAAAGTATTCTAAAGTTCTCTTTATAATATCAATAGGATACTATTTTTTTAAATAGTAAAATACGTCATCAGCAAATTTATTTTCACCGGTTTACTCTACAATAAAGGTCTCATACATTTTTTATGTTCAATTGTTTATAAAACGTATATTCGACTTCAAAATTAAATACTATAAAGTAAATGTTGGCAATCGGTATGTAATAAATGACTACTTTTTAATGAAGAAAATCTGTTATTAAAATATCTGCAATAGTGAGATAGGTAAGCTCTGTATGAGGTAACTTATAATTGCAAAACAACGACGACACTATTTTAAAGGCTGAGTGTGTAGTAACCATCTCATTACCGCAAAGTCCCCCCTGGCTCCCCTGACGCATCAATACAGACAACATTGTCCCCTGGAGTCGAGACCTTGCCGTATGAAGTAAGCCTGAAGTTACGCACGAGTGTGAGTGTGTAGTAACCATCTCATTACCGCAAGGTCCCCTTCCTGCCTCCCCTGACGCATCAATACAGACAACATTGTCCCCTGGAGTCGAGACCTTGCCGTATGAAGTAAGCCTGAAGTTACGCACGAGTATGAGTGTGTAGTAACCATCTCATTACCGCAAGGTCCCCCCTGGCTCCCCTGACGCATCAATACAGACAACATTGTCCCCTGGAGTCGAGACCTTGCCGTATGCATTAACCTGAAGTTACGCACGAATGTGAGTGTGTAGTAACCATCTCATTACCGCAAGGTCCCCTTCCTGCCTCCCCTGACGCATCAATACAGACAACATTGTCCCCTGGAGTCGAGACCTTTCTTGTTTAGGCCAACGACATGGCCGGGCCTTTTTAATCAGCGATATTACAACGGCTACACACACACGCGTACGGATCTATAACAACCCATTGTAGTGGGAGAGGTGCATTTTACTCTCATTCTCATGGGGTGGGTTTCTATTGAAATGCCTGGTAAAAAACCTGACAATAAAGTGTAGATTACAAAGGTTTTACAGTGGTGTGCTTACAACTGTATGTCGTGACAAATCCGGTACGGAAACTCCAGGATACCACTGTAACAAATATTCAAAAAGTGTTTTCCAAATCATACCTATTTATTAAAATTTAGTAAAATATGAAGAGTGTTTTATTGAAGAGTATATTCCAGCGTTTAGTTATAATAATGACAATTCATTTTAAATATTCTATTCCATTTACGCTGTATTCATACAACGTACCACTAAAACAAAAAATACTCATACACATCAATTTGAACATTGAATTTTTGTTTGAATTGGATTGTTCATGATTGGAAAATTTTTGGAGATTTCCAACTCTTCAATTGTTTTATGAAATAAACAAACGTTCGGCAGGTATAAAACTACTGCCATCTTCACGACTTGGGCTACTTATCTCCTTAGCCTTCCTTTTGTTATCGTCACTATCCATCGCTTTATCCCTCATAAATTAAAAAAAATGTATATTTGAATTTTGTCTTACGCATTATTGAAGTTAAATGAAATTTAAAATGATAATGTTATTTATGAACGTTATGCGGGGTTCAGTGGGTTTTTTTGAGAAACTTAACGAATGGCGCAAAACCCCAAAAAAGTACATGGGACTTAATATATCACAATAAACAAAACTGTGAGGGAGGGATTTATATTGTTGAATAATCACACAAATTTGTTTTATTAATGTCAGATATTATATATTATATAAACACAATCTAATGGCATGTCACACCTAATACACAGTTGAAGTGTAAAGCTTCATAGAGGTCAAAACACGAGGTGGAAGATTACCGGTTCGATTCCTGCTATTGGTTGTGTCGTAATCCCAGGGTACAGTGTCCAATCAAATTGTGATAACTAGCTGTAAGCCCAGACTAGAATCTGTGTCCGCCCCAACCATCCACCCACCCACCCCTCCCACAGGCCTATGGTGTTAAATTAGTCTCACACCCCGTCCACCTGCTTGTTCCTAAAATACCAGTTTTATTTACTGCAAGTATATGCTTACTGGTATGTATAAAAGCGTGTCCCGCAACCAGTTGTACAAACTTTACCACGTTGTTTAATAAGTCAGTACTAAACAATAATATAATATAACACGTACCCCATCTCCATTAGTTTTTCCGAGTCTGTATTTGTTTTTACAACAATCTAATTGTATCAAAAACGCTTGAAAATAAAGTACTGAAAATCGTTCAGATTATTCATCTAAAAAGATACATTTTAATGGATTTTTTTTGCCATAGAAAAATTTGCTTCAAAATGAGATCAATTAAAATATTACGTTACTAATTATAAAAACTCGTCTTTTTTAAAGCAGATGTTTCCAAACAAAAATTACCAGTAATATATATCATATTTAAATAAATATTCTTACCGAGTTTCAGTATTTTATTATAAACCGTTTTTGAGATATTTAGATTTTTGTAAAAATCACAGACAGAAAGAGAGACAGAAAACCAATCGAGATGGGGCTAGTATCGACTACTGAACAATGTGGCAAAGTTTGTTCAAATAGTTCCAATACACTCTTTATATTATTTATTATTATTAATTATTAAGACGTCGATCGGCAAGATAGGGGCGAATGAGTGTGATGAGTGTAAATTAACGAGTGTAGTCATTATTTACATTTAATTTACAATTAAAATAGTGTCCTTGTCGATGGCAACCATTGAACGGACTCCGTGTCGGTATTATAGACCGACACGGAGGACCGAACATAGAACCTATCCCCTACACTCTCCTCAAGAATTTGCCCCCAAGTTGCTGGGTTCCAGCATTTCGCCACCAATGCCGACTATATATTTATCCCAATTTGTTATTAAAGGTTTTTCTAATTATTTTCACAAATTAGTTGTGCATATTTTATGGAACCTAGCTTGGTGAACTAGGTTAAAGAAACCTAGTTGCTAGGTTACGCAAAAAAGTGCTCTCTTTTTTCTCACTTTTGCCATATTATGGTAGTAATCAAAATAAGTTATTGTATTTTAATATTATTTAATATTTTATTATCTCTGTAACGCAAACGTCTACTGTTCAATAATTAAATGTAAAATAATTATTAAGCTTAATTAGATTATTCTGTCTTAAACTATTTGTAAATTATCTTGGACATGTGAAATTATTTATATAAAACCCAAACAGAATGTATTATTGTAAATTCTTGAAAGTATTACACTTTAATTCTTAGTGAGTTTATTGAATATAGTTTGTTGACATGCTTCATATAATAATTACAACTTGTAGTAGTAATTATCATTAATTTATATAAAAAGAAAATTAATTGGCCAAACACACATATTTAAAAAAATATTTAAACAAGTACAAAAAATGATTTAAATAATTTTTTTGTTGTGTTACATATGTAAACGTGCAAGCAATTTTTGAATACCATGTTTGATGAATTATCTTGCATCAATTGAACTTGCAGCTATCAATAATTTAATAAAGTAAGCTTTCAATGCAGTAACACGTGTTTCATGTTTGGAAATCAGTTTTGAAATACCTTTTCCCATTGAAAGCTTACTTAAACTGAACTGGCTTGTACTATAAAAAAGTGCGTATTGAAGATAGCAGTGTAGTTACGTAATAATATATTACAATATTTACATAATACAAGTGAACGTCACACAACGAACGAATCAGAATATAAGTTACCTACAAAATGAACAAATATTATGGTAATCGATTTTAGCAAACCACTTGTTGGCCTAACTTCCTCAGAACCTTTCCTTCCCTGAAGTAATTTTGTGTTGTGTGACGTTAACTAGTATGGTATTCCTACCATCACGTAGTATGCTACATTCCTCAGAACCTTTCCTTCCCTGAAGTAATTGTATGTTGTGTGACGTTAACTTGTATGGTATTCCTACCAACACGTAGTATGCTACATTCCTCAGAACCTTTCCTTCCCTGAAGTAATTTTATGTTGTGTGACGTTAACTTGTATGGTATTCCTACCAACACGTAGTATGCTACATTCCTCAGAACCTTTCCTTCCCTGAAGTAATTTTGTGTTGTGTGACGTTAACTTGTATGGTATTCCTACCAACACGTAGTATGCTACATTCCTCAGAACCTTTCCTTCCCTGAAGTAATTTTGTGTTGTGTGACGTTAACTTGTATGGTATTCCTACCAACACGTAGTATGCTACATTCCTCAGAACCTTTCCTTCCTTGAAGTAAGTTTGTGTTGTGTGACGTTAACTTGTATGGAATTCCTACCAACACGTAGTATGCTACATTCCTCAGAACCTTTCCTTCCTTGAAGTAAGTTTGTGTTGTGTGACGTTAACTTGTATGGTATTCCTACCAACACGTAGTATGCTACATTCCTCAGAACCTTTCCTTCCTTGAAGTAAGTTTGTGTTGTGTGACGTTAACTTGTATGGTATTCCTACCAACACGTAGTATGCTACATTCCTCAGAACCTTTCCTTCCTTGAAGTAAGTTTGTGTTGTGTGACGTTAACTTGTATGGTATTCCTACCAACACGTAGTATGCTACATTCCTCAGAACCTTTCCTTCCTTGAAGTAAGTTTGTGTTGTGTGACGTTAACTTGTATGGTATTCCTACCAACACGTAGTATGCTACATTCCTCAGAACCTTTCCTTCCTTGAAGTAAGTTTGTGTTGTGTGACGTTAACTTGTATGGTATTCCTACCATCACGTGGTATGCTACATTCCTCAGAACCTTTCCTTCCTTGAAGTAAGTTTGTGTTGTGTGACGTTAACTTGTATGGTATTCCTACCAACATGTAGGACGATAATTAAGAAACTAAGTTTTTTTTTATTTACTACAATTATGTGAGTGTTGTAAAAGGTACTTTAAAGATTTGTTAAATTTGTATATAACTTATTTTGCTAAACCGTCTAGATAAATAATATAATGTATTTTGATTATATATTTTGAATGCTATTTGAATGAAAATTTACCCAAGTTTATTGACTGAGAAGCCGTTTAAAGACCTTCTTATTATTCAACAGGTTCTCGGCCCAAATCAATTTAAAATAAAAGAGATGTAATGGATCTGATATTGAGCTCCTGCTGTTCATTTATTGTTACTAGCAGTTTATATCTACCTTAGTTTGTAACATAACACTTTCGTTATTCGTCTATAACCTCATATACATTTAATTGACCTCATAAACATTCGTCTATTTATTCATAAACATTTAATTGTTGACGATTGTTTAGAGAATATACAAATAAAATAAAGGGTTAAATTAGAGTCGACTCTTGCAGTCAGCAAAATATTTTCATGAGGTAATACCCTTACTTTTTGTTCGGTTTTTTATCATATATGGAATAAGTTTAAGAATTATCATATTTTTATTCTTTTTACGCAACAATTTTGACTTTCAGCAATTTTGAAAACATATTTTTGCCCAAAGAGTAATATTAGACGTAACAAGTCAGCGATATTTGTTTATTTCTGATAGTTTTTTTCTTTGACTTCTTTTCAAATTGGACATGAACAGTAATTATTTAGTTAACTTAATAACACAACACGCATGGACTAAAATAAGACCATAGAAAAATATCCGATGCCATAGAGTAGTTACAAAACAACCGGTGCCATAGAGTAATTAGAAAATTTAACTGGTACCATAGAGTATTTAAAAAAAGCTGGTGTCATAAAGTAATTGAACAAATATTTTCACTCCCTTTAGTATATTTATTTGTTTTTTTATAAAGTGCAAAATAATTATTTATTATGTATTACTAAACATAACACGAATTAATGTATGTTTTAGTTCGGTTATAAGCAGTATTTTTGTTTTATTGGAAAAGATTCGTCATAGAGTAGTTACACAATATCTGGAGCTTTATTGTAACTGTACAAATATCTGGTGTCATAGAGTAATTAGCAGAATATCTGACGTCATGTAAAACTCAAAAACAAATCAGGTACGATAAATAAATTAAGATAATATCTGTTGTCATAGAGAAATTAGACAAATATCTGGCGTCATAGAGACATATCCGGTGCCATAGAGGAATTAAGAAAGTATCTTGTACCATAGAGTAATTAGAAAACTATCTGGTGCCATAGAGTAACTAGAAACATATCCGGTGCCATAGAGGAATTAAGAAAGTATCTTGTGCCATAGAGTAATTAGAAAGCTATCTGGTGCCATAGAGTAACTGATGTGATTTATTGTTGGCTACGTGTACAGTCTGTTCACGGTGTACGTAAACAGTTTTTGGGCTCAGCAAGGACAATTAGTTTTTGCCGATAATCCAGGATCCGTGCTTGGCGAGCGGTTAACCGACTTACCGACAGTGACCCTCCTTTATTTGGGTGATATGCTATAACTTTGGCCGACACCTAACGATTTATTCGTTATTATATATTTGGTTCTTTCGTCTAACCAACTATGTGAGGACAAACATATGACGAAATAATGAGGTCAATTTACTTTGTAAGGTGAACAAATATTTTCTGTTTCTCGAAAAATGTTATACTGTTGCGCAAAATAGTCTTAGTAAAAAACGAATTAGTTTGTGTATATTTAGAATCTTGTTATTTAACATAAAGTAAATATTATTATTTTTATAATGTAATGTACATCGTATTTCAAATAATATACAACGGTAAAAAAAGAATAAGTATAAAAATGAAGAAACACACAGTTTTGAAAAGGGTCAGCTGATAAACACTAGCAAATCGGTCTTAGTTTGTAAGATAGACGACATTCGCTCGTTTACACTCTTTCTAAAGGTATATTCATCCATATATTATCGATTGCGTCTTAAGAATAAATAAATATCTTGTCAGGTACAGGAACAAAGAATGATCCATATCGTGTAAACGTATAAGAATATTCATAAACAATGACAGAAACAGAAGGCACAAACAATGAGAAAATATTTCATAAACACAAATGTTTAAAGCTTTATAATCATGTGGAATACAAATGGACTGTTCTCTAAAGTAATACTATTCGAAATATTGTTTCCATTTTTGCTATCGGTCATAAAATAAATGCAACAGCTTTATAAACACTTAACCATTTTAAAAGTTACTCTTACATACTATTTGTCTAATTGCAAGATACAGATAAGTGCTTAGTAAAATTTTTAATCGTATTCAACATAAAATGTGCGACAACTACAGGGTAAAAGAGTGTGAAATAATTTAACGGATAAAGTAAAATAAAACTATCGCATTGAACAAAGTTGAGCTGTTTCTCTATTTACGACAGTAATAAAAAATGTTAACCCCGTCAATAAAACCCATCACACCATTAAAGGAAATTCTCAGGTCATCAAACTCGGATGTATCCTTGAAGGGGCACCTCCATCCCGGATTCCAACTTTGATACATGTGAATGCCAATTAAACCATCATATTTTTAACCGGATCCGGAGACCGGATGATTCGCAAATGCATCGTCGATAAAGTGCTTTAAAGTGATGGCAAACGCAGTCGGGGATCACACGATTCCATTTCAATTCTTGATTTAATCGGTTTCCCGTCCGGACGATTGGGTCCGGTCTATTCCATCATCTCTTGCTAGATATTTCTGAGGAAAGTTAATTGAGTATTTGTATTAATTAATCTTAAACCAATTATATGCGTTTTATTCATATTACTGATTTTGCATACTATTTTAAGTGAATACTAATTTAGAATGTTAAGCTATTTAAAAAATTGAATTTTTAATAATAATAAAATTCCACAATTACGTTTTTGTGATCGGTGTTTTACGAGATGTGTAGTTAGCACACATTGAGTTCGGGTGCCGTTAGTTCCTGCGTTCGTTAACAGGTTCGTTAGAGGCTTTTAGGGATCTGTGGGGAATTATCGACTACCGACTGGCCTTTCACATATCAGGGAAGAACTTAGTCCAGATTGCGAGTTTGATGGTGTACTGTTGTAGAATTCAATAGGGATGTGTCGATCTGTGAGGGATGATTGACTTTCAACTGGCCACTGGCCTGTCACATACCAGAGAGGAACTCAGTTCAGGAGGAGAGATTGATAGTTTACTGTCGTAGAAGTGAATAGGGATGTACCGATCTGTGAGGGATGATCATCTTCCCACTGCCTGTCACATACCAGAGGGGAATTCAGTCCAGAAGGAGAGCTTGATAGTGTACTGTTGTAGAATTGAATAGGGATGTACCGATCTGTGAGGGAACATCGACATCCAACTGGCCTGTCACATACCAGAGAGGAACTCAGTCCAGAAGGAGAGATTGATAGTGTACCGTTGTAGAAGTGAATGTGTCGATCTGTGAGGGATGATCGACTCCCGACTGGCCTGTCACATACCAGAGAGGAACTCAGTCCTGAAGGAGAGATTTATAGTGTACCGTTGTAGAATTGAATGTGTCGATCTGTGAGGGGTGATCGACATCCAACTGGCCTGTCACATACCAGAGAGGAACTCATTCCAAAAGGAGAGATTGATAGTGTACCGTTGTAGAAGTGAATGTGTCGATCTGTGAGGGGTGATCGACATCCAACTGGCCTGTCACATACCAGAGAGGAACTCATTCCAAAAGGAGAGATTGATAGTGTACCGTTGTAGAAGTGAATGTGTCGATCTGTGAGGGATGATCGACTCCCAACTGGCCTATCACATACCAGAGAGGAACTCATTCCAAAAGGAGAGATTGATAGTGTACTGTTGTAGAAGTGAATGTGTCGATCTGTGAGGGATGATCGACTTTCAACTGGCCACTGGCCTGTCACATACCAGAGAGGAACTCAGTTCAGGAGGAGAGATTGATAGTTTACTGTTGTAGAAGTGAATAGGGATGTACCGATCTGTGAGGGAACATCAACATCCAACTGGCCTGTCACATACCAGAGAGGAACTCAGTCCAGAAGGAGAGATTGATAGTGTACCGTTGTAGAAGTGAATGTGTCGATCTGTGAGGGATGATCGACTTTCAACTGGCCACTGGCCTGTCACATACCAGAGAGGAACTCAGTCCAGAAGGAGAGATTGATAGTGTACCGTTGTAGAAGTGAATGTGTCGATCTGTGAGGGATGATCGACTCCCGACTGGCCTGTCACATACCAGAGAGGAACTCAGTCCAGAAGGAGAGATTGATAGTTTACCGTTGTAGAAGTGAATGTGTCGATCTGTGAGGGGTGATCGACATCCAACTGGCCTGTCACATACCAGAAAGGAACTCAGTCCAGAAGGAGAGATTGATAGTGTACCGTTGTAGAAGTGAATGTGTCGATCTGTGAGGGATGATCGACTCTCGACTGGCCTGTCACATACCAGAGAGGAACTCAGTCCAGAAGGAGAGATTGATAGTGTACCGTTGTAGAAGTGAATGTGTCGATCTGTGAGGGATGATCGACTCTCGACTGGCCTGTCACATACCAGAGAGGAACTCAGTCCAGAAGGAGAGATTGATAGTGTACCGTTGTAGAAGTGAATGTGTCGATCTGTGAGGGATGATCGACTCCCAACTGGCCTGTCACATACCAGAGAGGAACTCAGTCCAGAAGGAGAGATTGATAGTGTACCGTTGTAGAAGTGAATGTGTCGATCTGTGAGGGATGATCGACTCTCGACTGGCCTGTCAACTGCACTACCTGGCTTGGCTTTATCCAATCCACTAACGACGGCTATAACTCAACGACAACGAGGAACCATCAACCCCCCAACCCCCTCCCTCACTGCTATTACAGTAATGGCTATCACGGCATCTCGCCATATATCCCTCAGATCTGCTTAATGCTGATATGCAAGAACCTCAGCACCTTAATAGCTGCTTTCCTCCTGTTTTATTTACTGGCAATAAGCCTTTACTTTACACAACGGTTTCTTACATTTTGGTTCGTTATTTATTCATTCCAGCTAGGTGTGGTTTTTTACTATATGCAATTTATTAAGTTTTATTGGTGACATTTAATTATATTAATTAATTTCATTTTTAATCCTTAAATCCCTACCTGGTCTGAAGAAGTTAAACGTGGAAAATTTGATTATTAAAGTTGCTCTTAAATTGCAATAAATTTATGTTCACCTATACTGTATTATTACTGGTAATATTTTACCCTTTTCTGTTTTTTTTTCGAATAGTGCTCATAGTTTGATAAAGTGTAATTTAACGTCGTGTTTTTTTTTTTTTCATATTTTGTTGGTAAATGTGTGGTGTCTGTTATTTTTTTGTTGTTTATTAATTTTAGTTAGTTTTATTGGTTAGTTACCTGTAACTGTTCAGAATCATTTGTTAAGCCACTCTTAGATGTAGGACATATTTTATTTTTGTCTGTTTCTTCTAATGGATGGTTCTAGTCTATGCGCCTCAGTTCCCACTATTTGTAGTGGGAACTTTTGTGCCATCCCACACTGCCTCTGTGCTACTCGAGTGGTGAAAACCCTGTACAACCATCCCTATTATAAACATATCACAATACAACTTTATTTCGGAAAGATACAATGAAGATAAACTCACCCCCACTCTGAGAACCCACAGTAAACAGAGAATAGCCCTTGGGATAGCCACAAAAACATTCTGGATGTGTGGCGACTTTTTGCCATAACCAAACATAACCAATGTAAACGAATATGAAAGCAGTTGAATTCATCCCGGGGATAGTTTAAATTTTTTGTTTTTATCGTTGTTTTTTAACATTTGAACCCTTTCTATATGACTTAAACTTCTTGTTTTTCGTTTCCTTACATTTTTGTTTTATTATAATTCTCTAATTAATTTCGGGATTGGTTACCATAATTTTTCATATTTATGGAATATTAAATTGTTTCTATGATTATTAATAAATATATGGTTAGTTACATGTTATTAATATTATATACTATAAGGGTATATAGCGTGTCATATTGACATGAGAACAATTTAAGTCATATTACTAAATCAAAGTTTAGTAGATAATAATTTATTCTAAAACAGGAATTTGTTCACCTATTTTTCCTGATACTCCCAGGTTCCTCTTGATTTCTCGAGGAACTTCTGTAAACATTACTAAATGGCACAGATTCCTCATGGTGTAGGGAAAATTACTGCCAGGAACACACAAGAGAGATGCACGTCCGGCGTGCTGAATTGCCAAAATAAAGGCAGATTTACAAAGTAAAAGCACAGTTCACACACTAGTATTGTCTACCGTACATTAGTCAGTGGACTAGCACAGTCTGACAACTGCGCTCAGTCCACAAACGTTCAACGTGCTGCCAAGCGGTCATTCCACGAACTACAGAGCTTAGCGTGGCTCTGTTTAGCTTGGTTAGCTCTGTTTACCACTTGTCTCTAATTTTCGCGTCAGTGGTTGAGTGATTGAGAGAATGGGAGGGAGGGAATCAGAGTGAGAAGAGAGATAGAGAGGGAGGGAGATATAGGGGTAGAGGAAAAATGGGCTTAATGTTGTTACAAATTATGTATGTTTTGTTACAAAAAAGAGAAAGTAAATTTAATTTTTTTTTTCTCCTACGTATCAGAACTACGATAGATTCATATTGTCACTAGTTAAATATCCGCTGTCATATTTTCTTTTATAAATGAAACAGATATAAGTACAGAGACAGGACTTCATCCTAAGCCCCCGGAGAACTGCGACAGCTGTCTGGGGTTATATGTCCAGGAGTAACTTGTTCCATTTACTCCATTTGAAAACTCGTTTGCAACCCTTAAAGCCTTGTCGCCGGCGGCCCTACAAGGGATGAAGCTGCGGTTAATTAAATTTAGCGAAACTGTTGAAACACAAACACGTAAACATTTCTCTTTATTAAGAGGAGATTCCCTTTGTTTTTTTGTGTGTTTTTATTTTTTACACAAGAGAGTACAACAGTTTCTGAACTCTTAAAAACATTTAACACGGTAAGTCACCGGGGTAAGCCGAAAAACTGAATGAGGTCGGATACTTTATTATTCTTTTATTGTTTTTTCGATGTTTTTTTTTTATAATGCTCAGCTAAGCTTCTGGGATTCCATTAACAATTATTGTACTACAGTATTACTAAAAATGTAATAAATATTTTGCCTTGAATAAAAGAGTTTTGCAAGTCATGTTTACTGTAAAATGCATTAACACATATGTAAGCTTCTGAGTACATAATATGTTTAACCAGCATGCGTATTCCTTTGTAAATGTGGTCTACAAAAATGTATTCAGGACATTTATTAACACAAAAATCATATGAACTCTGATATGATGGTGAATAAATTTATTATTCGAATATATTTGAGAGTTTATTACAGAGTGATATGAATAAGAACCGTAACAACCTGGTCTTGTTAAAGGAAGAGAGCTCATTATGAAAAAAAGAAACGTGTGATCAAAAATAAAAGCCAAATTGACTTAATTGCGTTAGCTTTATTTCCCGTGTTCTGATAGGACTCCTGTGTAAGTAATAACAAGTTATTTATTCGGATTTCTGCACTAGGAATGACCCTATGTCAAATATGAAAGTCAAACCCAACAGCCACTTATAGTTTGTCTAGGGGATGTAGATAGTCTGCCTTGAGTGAGATGAGTAAGTGAGTTATATCTCTTCCTCTGTTTAGAATAGGGGTGGTGGGGAGGGGGTAATAGATGAAGGTTAAGAGGGGAACGAGTCATGTCACTTTAAACCTTAAAAACGAATTTTTATTCAAACTTTTAATACCCCTTAAAAGTTGAAATGACAAATAAAAAATAATCCCTCTTGTTTTAAGAAGGGTTTTCAACCCTTTGTGAAAATATTTGTTATCTGAAATGTAACCTGATCACTCGTAGGCCAACGAACTCTCAACTTTTAACATTTGGAATATGACACAAAAAGGAAAGACAAAATTACAAGAGTTTGTCACCTTAACGGAGGAATTCGACTGAATACCTCCCCCAACCCCTCACGTCTTCCTTTGTCTCTCTATCCTTCAAGCTCGTGTCACTTTCTGTAAAGAGCCACATGTTGCTAGTTTGTCTTCTTTAGGTTGAACTTTTACACTTGGAAGGTCGACCGAGACATTTATTTAGCGGGTTCGTAACAAGTTCTAGTTAATCAACTTCTTTCAGTATGTTATATTAAAAAACTTTATAAATACAGATGCAATCTTATTTTAATGTTGGATGTATGTAACTGCATAATTGTTTGTCATATAGTTTTATTTTAAATCTAATAATTTTTTGCATATTTAGTTTTTTTTATAAATACAGTAATTATACAAGATGGATTCAGAACAGTAGTACGTAGTCACAGAATCATATACTTTCCTCGATTGCCCCAAAAATATCGCAGTAATTAAAAACTCGACTTGTTAATAAATATGATTATAAAAACCCACATTCTTAATGATATTAGACTCATAACGCACTTGTTTAGTTTATTATTTACATTATTTGTACTGTCAAAAGTTAAACATTTAAATTTATGTTTAACGTCTTCAAACTTGAAAATTACATACAGTTTTCTATTTGGAAAAAACATGTACATAATAATTATTTATTATTAAAAAAAGGTTTTGTTTGTCGTCGTTGGACACTTCATTATTGTTAATTTGCTATAAATTTTCTATATCTCTAAACGGTTTTTTTCGGGTGGGGGGGGAGCAACAACAAACGTTTCGACATATATAAAAACTACTTTCGTCTGAAGTTATGGCCTAGGTACTATTATCCTACATTTCAATCAAAACTATATATCTAAGTCGAACCATATAACTATCTAAGTCGAACCGTATAACAAACTATCTATCTAAGTCGAACCATATAACCAACTATCTAAGTCGAACCATATAACTAACTATATATCTAAGTCGAACCATATAACTATCTATCTAAGTCGAACCATATAACTATCTATCTAAGTCAAACCATATAAATATGTAAAAATTGGCGAGGACTACGGAGCCAAATATTGAACTGAATTGACCATCAGAAAATCGTGCATTCTCAAAAACTACTACAATATATTTTTTATCTACTCTTAAGACGCCGATCGTCTAGTTATAATCGAATATGGATTTCGAATGAGTGTGATGAGTGCAGATGAGTAGAGGAGATCAGTGCAGATGAGTGACGTAGTCATTGTTACAAACTAAGCCCAATTAAAATTACAGCGTGGGATTATCAGCTGATACCATTAAAAACTTATTATGACTGATCGGGATCGAACTGAAAACCTTTAGCTTATGAAGTGTTTTAAACAAATGAAATATTTATAATGCTACAGAATACAAAATTATAATTACAAGGGAATGTAGCATTTTAAAATATAATAATAGTAACAAGAAAAGAAGAAATTGGCCTACATTCGTTAAAATTTACTGCATTTTATACTTATTTTTGACATTTCGTCTTTGCTCTTATTCTCTTAGATATTACACGCCAACACAACTTTGTGCGCATTTTAAGGCGATTATGAATGATTATGGATTGTAGGATGAGTGTGGATTTATGTAGTCTTGTTACTGAGTTCTACTTAGCTCAGATACGACCACTTAATAATATACCAATACCCAGGAAACTAAGGAACTTATCGTTTTAACGTGGAATCAGAACCAGGTTGTAAAGGTCTGATTTTCAGCTAGTTGACAAAACCTGATACTCAGTTCTATCTACTACACAACAAGCGGACACTGACAACCACCCAACACGGATACCCCAGACTTCCTTGGTAGTGTCCACGTGAAAATGAACAATTGAGTGGGCGCCACGTTGGTATCTATATCCACCACACTTGGTCCCCATTGTGCCCATTTGTGGGCACAAAGCGGTGCTGTGATTAATGATGACCACACTGGAATATTCTAATATTCCACACTGTGACACACTTAAAGCACTGCGCCATCATTTGTTGCCACTAGTGGTTCTTCGATATTAAATAATAGTTCTTTTCAAAAGTGCTTTATGACTTCGTGATGTGTATCCAAGCATTCTATCATTTTCTGTTTTTTATGAATCTCTTATTACACCTTTTACAGTAATGGTTAATCAAGTTTAAGGGTGTTAACAATACAAATCCGACGCCAGGGAGCAGAAAGCATTAGCTTGCTCGCGTCATGTATTATAGAGTGCACCGGGGTGTCGAGTGTCTTCCGCTAGAATACCTCCCTACGTCACAAATGTTAACCCCGCCACATCAAAGCTGTTCACACCCTCGCAAGCCCTTTATACACGCAGCGCAGCGAGTCGTTAGTGAGCCGTTCACCTGGAACTGATCACCGGAGCTTTCAACTTCAGAGACCAACTCAAGTCTCGAAGGAGTTTGTAATAATGTTCTGTGAATAGAGAACTTTGAGGACATTAAATTTCCATGAAAACTACGAGAAGTTGTTTTATTATTTATTTTGTTTACTTTTATTAGGACGATTATATCAGTTGTGTTTTAAGGAAACGTTATAATTTATTTGCAAGTAAAGTTAACTAGTCTCAGTTAGATCCACATCAGAGTCGTAACAATTTTGAAAGGGATTAGTTGATAGCCATCGCTGTTTATTTGTCATCATTGGGCTATTAATTATTGAGACTTTCTAAAGGAATAATCTGCCTTGTTTGTAGCAATAAATGCGCTCATCACACTCATTCGAAATCCAAACACAAACATATCTTGACGATCGGCGTCTTAATAATATACAATGCTAGTAATTAAAATGTCATGTTTTAACACCGGTAATATCAGAAGACTTGGAAAATAATTTGGAACTGAAATTGTACATATTTTAATGTTATTTATGTTTAAACGATCAAATTTAATGAAATTTGTTCGATGAATTTTGATCGACGAACTATAAAATAATTAAAACTACCACTGTTTTGAAACAGTAATTTAGATTTCAGGACTAAAAATATTTGACAATATGTCAACTTACAAAATATATATGATTGATTTTGTTTCATTCCATATGAATATAGTCGACAACCAGTACTCATATCGATGTGTGATTTGTACGACTTTGATCTAACGGTATTTTTAGTTGTATGATGACGATATATTACATTAGTACTCGTAGTTGTGATTTCCGCTTTACATATTTTGTTTTAACCGTCGAAATGTAATATTCCATATCCGGAGAAATCTATCCGGTTAAGGAAACCAAACTTGTTTCGGCGTCCCAGTAACATCGTCTCTATCAACTTTCTCCAGATGCAGATCGGAAACTTGACTTTGATTTACGTGTAATATGTAATGTTTTCATAAACTGTATTGTCGGCCTGATATAACTGAAAGATGAAAGAAAAGGGCTTGAACTAGTCTAGACATTTTTATTGACAATTATCAAGTGTTGTCTTCTTATTTTATTGCTTTTTATTTTATTTTTATTTATAAAACATAAATCAGAACTTTCAGTGGCTTGCATGCACGTGAACTGATTCGTTGAGTGTAGTGCTGACCGCCAGCTCAGTGGGGACTCCAACCTTCGACTTCTGTCAGAAGCCGACATCCTTAAAACTGACTAGGCAGGGACGAGATTGAGATGGTTATCGTTTGCTCTTGATGATATTATGATAAATTAATCTATTATTAATTAGCTAATATTAATTACTGTATTATCCAGTCTATTAATATAAACAACCAAAAAATAAAACGTTGAAAAAAAAATTATTATCACCTTGAGTGCGTGAGTGGGTCATTACCACCGTACGTGTAGACCTACATGCACTTTTTGTAGTTATATTTTATGTTATTTATCTGATGACATTTTAAATTTATTTGCCACATAAATTATACTCAATGAATGATATAATTATTATTTATTATAAAAATACTTTAAAAACTGCAACATATTTCTTGTCCCATATCCATTCAATCTTCCAAGTAAAAAAAAATTAAACTTACATATTTTGTAGTTTTTACATAGTTATTTAGCTTTAACGTCTAATAATAATATATTTACGTCTGGTGAACAACAACTTAAAGCGCAGATAACAAACTTGTGATGCTTTGCTAAACATATTAAGTTAGAGCATATTTTCTCTAAAACAAAGTGTGTGCAAATTAGAATTGACGTGTTAACCAGACAGCCATCGAAAACTTGTTTGTTTTCATCTGACTTTCCTAATAATAAAATGTACAACTATTGCTTTGATTAAAGATAATTTAAAAAAAATCATTTGTCTATGGTCGTAGTAAGTCTTTCTTGTTTGTTAATTGTTAATAGGAGTTGTTAATAGGTTCCAATATTCTAATGTATAAACATTTTTTGTGAAGTGAGTAAGCATGGGATTTTTTTACTCTTCCACCATATACGAAAAGTACCATAAAATAAAAAATATGTTATTAAATAAAAGTGACTTTTCTCTAAAAATAAAAAAAAAAATACAAGTATATAAAGCAAAGACAAGTATTTATTCTAAAATGTATATAGGCCTGATATCACATTGTTCTATTCTTCTCCCAACACATTGTACTGTACAAACAGCATCACTATTCTCCAGAAGTACGTATGGGTGTGATGGGGATTTTTGTTCATATTTCAAAGCGTTGACGTTTCCCAAAGCCAGATTTATGAGTCTTTATTTCCACTCTATGTCACGTATTCCCTTGTCTATTTGTTAATTAATTCTTGAACTGTACATTTTATAGCTCTTCTTCCATTCGAGTTTTGTATGTAAATATGTCTCTGTACTCGGCGTTTGTAAGCCTCTAGTGACAAACTTATTAACTCCGTACATAATGACAAGTCTTAAGACGGCGACTCGGTGTGGCGAGACGAAGAGTTGTTCTCTTGAGACCCGAGCGGCCATGTTGAATAACAATAAGCAAGCCAGGTGCTGCGCTCCGCTGGCTTTAATGATGGAGCAGTGTTGCCAAGTCTACCTACATGTTATCAACTGATTGGGTTGTTTACCTCATGACGTCAGCGGCGGAGGGTAAACACCAAGAGTGGACTTCGGTGTTCCTTCTGGGATGAAGTGTTTGTCTCCCCGGCCTTAAGTGTCATCTTGTGGCCTGTCTGTATTCTGTGTAAAAGTTGACAACTATTCGAATTATATTAACTAATTTGTTTGTAATATTTTGGAAAACATTTTGACCTTGGAAACTGGCGGTGTAGTTTTCTTAGAACCATGAATTTTGTTTATGTTAAATCCTTATATTCTCTTATATATGAGGCGCCGACACAACTCATATTTAAGGTAAATATGAATGATTACATGAGTGTAGGGTGAGTGTGGAGGACCCGAGTAGTTTTGTTACTAATTGAGTTCGAATTATGCTCAGGAAGGGTTATTTATATAATCAGTGCAATTAGGGGTCTATAGTTTTACGTGGAATTCGAACCACGTAGTAGTGTTTTCAGGCATAAGTTTCTCATTAATAATGAAAGCATTCTTATTCTTCCTTGTCTGTGAGGCTCATTATCTCGACTACTGTAACTTGGCCGAGCAGTAAGTGACCCGAGTGTTATATTTAGCTCATGTAGGGGTTCCAGCAGCAGAGGGGATCGTTCCACCTCTGAGCTGTCTTACTTCACGGGCGTAACTAACTCCTGCCTTCAAGTGTTCGAAAATATTTTAGTCGTTCCCAACTCTAATTTATATTTTAAATGCTAATTAGATAATTGTCGATATTTTAATTGGGCATGATATTGCGTTAAATTATAGTTATAAATAAATAAAATAGGCCTAGTACTAAAACTACACTAAAATCAAAGGGTTTCCGCGACACAAAATGTCAATCGTATACTTTGTAATTAGAATTACGATTTTCAAATGAGTTAACAAAATTAAAAGCTCATTTATAAAAGGAAAATTACTGCCCTCTAACTACTGTACGACTTGGCTTGCTTGTCACGCGAAGGAAGAAAAGTCGTGAAAGGATACATAGAGCACTAACAGCCAACAGTTCTAAGAGCTCTCGACTGTTGAGAATCTGTGGCATCATTTCCATTTCAACTTACCTCACCTGTTAATAATTTATAAGTTCACTTTGGTATTAGGCTGGAAGTTACCTGTACCAACTGTGTATTTCGTTTAGTACTCGTAGGGTGGGTGTTTTGATTGATCGATGAATTGTTTCTTTTGGTTTGTCTTTTTGTTAGCATTTTATGATTACAGATATTGAAATTTCAATAATAAATGTCTAAGACTTTGTAACTTAGGCATACACGTTTAGGTTTTATTGATCATCAGCTGTTTAAAGTGTAAATGGTATTTACTTCTTACAAAAACGTATATCTGTAATTTAATTCCTTAATTTTTGCTCTTAAGATCATTATAGTCCTCAAATCTTCGTAGTACGGTATTCCTGATTGTCTTATTTCGTTCTAAGTTCTTTCATATCTTTCTGTATTTTTTTTATTCATTTGGATTTTTTGTCTTTAGTTTGCTCACTTCTGTTGTGATTTGTTAAGTTAGAATACTCATTTTATTTATGATAATCTTCCTTTACTAACCATGAAACATCCCAGAACCTCGGGAAAATGTTTTTACTCAGGAAAT
The DNA here is from genome assembly GCA_035578905.1 of Stictocephala bisonia. Lineage (NCBI taxonomy): Eukaryota > Metazoa > Arthropoda > Insecta > Hemiptera > Membracidae > Stictocephala > Stictocephala bisonia. The sequence goes on from JAQJVL010000082.1 coordinate 791,549, forward strand.
GAAGACAACATTACAATATTTTATTCATAGTTCAGGTATAACAGTTATAGGGCTGTTATTTGGTGTTTATTTTGTGTGTGGACTGTTCGTTATTGTTAAATTCATGGGAGAAATCCAACGCTTAAGTGTTTAGAAAACAAACACGTATGGGCAGATATTTTGAAGTCTTGTCGTCTTCAGGATTTACTCAGGACCTACATATTCAATATCTAAAAATGAGTCAAACAATCCAAAAAACCATGAAAACTAATTACTTTACCAACTTAAAAACTAAGATTGACTCCATAAGAAAATCGTGTCTTCCTATAACGCAAATAAAATAAAACATGAAAGTAAATAACACATATAATGTAAACAATAAAATATCCAATTTCAATATGGATCGACACATTTTGTAAAGAAATTGTACATTAAAAGTGTTGGAAATCTCCGAAAAATTTAACCATTATTGGACTTATTAGGGTTTATATACACCCCCGCAAGTTTTCACATCCAATCAATATAAAAATTGTTTCTAAAGTTTTACATATGTGCTAAGTGATACAGCTAACAAAACAGATTACTATTTGTTGTGTATAAGCACTTAATTTATTTCATGTTTTGCTTGCAGGTAAGCCGTGGCAGACTCATGCAGTAAGCCGGTAAGGAGCTAAGCTTGATGTTAGTTAACCACAAAAGGATTAATTTTACATCACCATTGTCATCAGTTATAATGGAGTCGAGTGAATGGAGCCAACATGAATACACTATGAGTGCAAGCTTTGTTAGGCACGGGAGGTGAACCGGTCGGAAAAGTAAACTTTAAGCCTACTTTACCTGAAAACTCATTACGTTGTGAGTTTTAGGTAAGTTTACTGTTTATTAAAAAAAAAAGTTTGCGTCTATTTGAACTGAAGTCCACAGAAACAAATGGAATAGAGGTGATACTATTATTTAATGTTTTATGACTGAAATGTTGCAATATTTGCTGTAAAGTAACAGTTAGTATATGCTCTGACGTAATAGGTATTAAGTGTAACGTGAAATGCATTTGCTGTAATTTAATTTTTTATTTGCCGTAATGTGATAAGTTCTTCTTGTAATATAATTGTTCAGTCGCAACGTAACATATATTTTATGTACCAAAACAGGTAATTGCCGTAACAAAACGGGTATTTTCTGGAACTTAATTTATTTGCTGTAACGAAACAGGTATTTGTTGGAACGAAATAGGTATTTGCTGGAACGAAACAGGTATTTGCTGAAACGTAATTTGTAATTTGCTGTAACGAAACAGGTATTTGCTGGAACGTAATTTTTTATTTGCTGTACCGCAACAGGCATTAGCTGTAATTTCGGAGGCATTTTATTTAACCTTGAACGTAATTTGTTATTTTAAGTGACGTAACAGGTATTTGTCGTACCGTAATTAGTTATTTATTTAAACGTAACAGGTGTTTCCTTTAACGTAATTTGTTACTTGCTGTAACGTAACGGATATTTGCACGTAAGTGATATTTGCTGTGACGAAATTTGCTATTTGCTGTAACGAAACCGGTATTTTCTGCAACGTAATTTGTTATTTGCTCTAACGAAGCCGATATTTTCTGTAAACCAATTTGTTATTTGCTGTAACATCAAATGTATTTGCTGAGAGGTAACAGTTATTTGAAGTAACGTAACAGGTATTGGCTGGGGTCCAACAATCAACAAGGTATTTTAATTCTACTAACCTACAAAGATTTCGACAAAAACACGACAGCGTGGAAAATTGGAGCGTGCCACATTTGTAATAAGTGTTGCTATTACTGTTGTCCTCACGCAGAAATGTACGCTATTCCAACTGTAAGAACCGTTACGGTCCTCCAGTCTAGACGGCGGGCATTTATATTGTTTAATTACACCCCATACGTGTTGCGTTATGACTTATACAGTAATTAAAATAGTTTAATTTAGTCCTACTACTCTTTTTTAGGTTAGTTGTAAACATTTACGAAATATTTATATCACTAGAACATACACTTGTCCAAGGAAATGTTATCAAGTCTTTCAAGTGAACAATTTCAAGTGACAAGCCTGTCATAAGTTACAAGTTGAGTGGGGAAATGATTCTTATCAAGTTTTTCAATTTTCGTTACATCCTGTAACAGTATTTGTTTTTTTGTTAGCGATACTTTTAAGATATACAGTAATAGAGTTAGTCTATTTTTAGTTACTTTTCATTGTTCGTAGATTTATTTATATATCGTATGGCTGTCAATGTCAGCCACGGTAAAAATGGTCTTAATAAGATACAAAAATAGATCTTATGAAGAAAAAGTTACATACTATTTTCGATGTACAATTATGTATAGAACTTTTCTTATTACGTTAGTTCACTTAGTTCGTTAGTATAAATAGACATATTTATTCGAAGTAAGTATTATTTTTGGATAATCTTATAATATAACAGGAGAAAGGCATTCCTTCACTATAAACAATATGATTTGCTAAAACAATTGCAGGAGAAGCATGTATAGGCCTACTTGCCATGTCTATATAAATATTTTGAGTGTTCCTTATGCTTAGATTAATAAAAGAATTTCAATTTTTACAATATAAAATAATACATAACTTTCATTGTTTGCACAATTGACGTATACGGATGATGATTATGTTGCCCTAAATATTGAAATATTTACTGAGCATGTTTTAAAAATATATTAAATTTTATAATCTGTAACGTTTTATACTAAGTGTGGCTGGACCACTCAGGGACTAAGGCATTGCATGCCAACACGCAGACGGAATTTTTTCATCATTTTTTTAACCTAAGTATTCTTCTAAGGCCAGAGCAGCCTGGTGGTACTGGTGCGGTGCGTGGTTTGGCAGATGCAAACCATAGTATAGGGTAGATTGTGTAAATATTGTAATCTGTTTTGATTTTGACTTAAATAGGCCAGAAAAGCACAGAAATAATTTTATTTTCATTGAAACTACTGTATATAGGACACTCATTTTCTTATTATATTCAACTGCTCCGAACTAATTTTTATTTTTGTGTGTGATGGAACCCCTAAACAGACGAATCAGTCTTAGGGGCCCTATTTTATCTTCTTTCTTTCGTGTATTATATCAGCCTGGGAAGGAAATATATGTTTCAACTAAAAATGTATTTGTATCTTTTTGTAATGAATTGTACTCTATGAAAGAAAGAAAATAAAGAATTTATCTATCTATCTATCTATCTAAGGCTCAATAGATTAGAGCCATTTGGATTGCTACATATAATTATATAGACCTACATTTCAAATAACCCTTTAGGAAAATGGGGTTAAGGTTTTATTGAATAATATTATTTTAGGTTTCTTAGTTTCCACAGATTTCAAGTGTTCTAATTCAGTAGCAAGTTTTAATTATCACTTAAAGAAAATTAAGTTGTATAACAACTTGTAAACAAAACTGCGCCATGAGTTAGTTAAGGAAGTATGCAATAGTTTAAAAGCAACTAACAACAATGATTTCCTTATTTATCCTGGATGAACAAGTGCTGATTTCAATGACTCATTCACCTGGGAAGTTTGCCTTTGACGTAAGTCTTTGTAAAAATTCATGCGGTAAACTGAGGTTTAGAGATTTGGCTCAGAAACATAGGATTGTTCATTTTACATATGCTATCCAGCTTATGCATGTTTTGAAAGGTGCATATGAATGATTGCATGAGTGTGGATGACTAAGGCAGTGTGTGCGTGCGTGCGTGTGAGAGAGAGGGGGAGAGAGAGAGAGAGAGAGAGAGAGAGAGAGAGAGAGAGAGAGAGAGAGAGAGAGAGAGAGAGAGAGAGAGAGAGAGAGAGAGAGAGAGAGAGAGAGAGAGAGAGAGAGAGAGAGAGAGAGAGAGATTATTAGAAAAGGTTAAAATACCTGTAAAAATTCGTCTTCAATTCTTTGATTGCATAAATCCAATTGCAATTTCATGACAAAGTCACATAAAAGAGATATTAGCAGACGGTGTGACAAAAACTGATATAGTTGATGCGCGCTCTCTCTAACACTGACTTGAACTGAAAGACACTCCGCACGATCTACCGAAGACTAATGAAACTATCGTTTTCAAGATCTGTTGTATGCTCATTTATAATATGAGGTATTTGTACTTCTTATGGAGATTTATATTCATCGCTCTTCTCAGAATAGTGGATTTTTAAATAAAGAATGTTGTAGGCTACTTTATAATTTATTTAAGAAATCAGAACTAGACAATGAAGCTAGAAAAACTGTGTAAATTCCTTGTTGTAAAACATTTTTATTTTACGACTAAATTAAAGTTTTGTTTATCCGTTATTATCTAACTTTCGATATTTTCGATAAGATATTTTTATTATACTATGTGCTGCAAAGACACATTAATCACCGGCGTGTAGTCTAATACAAGTAACACCGGTGTTAGTTACAGTGATTAACGGTAGAGTTCACCTTTGAGGCCAACTCAGCCAGGTATCCCACAGGCTGCAAGTACACGCGGGTAGTAAGGATACCAATTGATTAATTGGCAATTATATAACCTACCCCGCCTCGTGTGCTTATGGCGCTTGTTAGTGTACATTTCAATTAGTGATTAGAGAATGATGGTCTTCGGAGAATGTCACACTTTATCGACTGCTGTATCGTATTTATCGTCTGCATTATCGTATGTATCAGAAAGAACCGCGTGCGTAATAAGAATACGGGGTTCTTTACATAAAACATATGCATGTCTCTACTTTATGCTACAGACGATCTATTTCATCTAATACAAAACTTTAAAGTAGTTTTTGTTATTCTTCGAAAAAGTGCAGTGTTTATAGAAACCAGTTACGTTCATTTTTTAGTTTCTTTTTGAGCTTACCATTAAAAAAACTATTAAATTCTGATGCGTCCGCTACTCGTCATTATTCTATCCTCACCCATTTAAAAAGGTACTGTAGTTTGTCTTTCCTATTCGGATTTCAGATGCCGACATACCTTGTGGGTGTTTTACGAGCACATGAATTATTACTTGTCTAGGATGAGTATGGATGACCCGTGCTAAATCTATATACGAGTATATAATAATTAACACTGTTTGAGTCACTTGACTGTATATTTATTTAAAAGTAGTTAGTGAAAGTATAAAATAAATTAAAATTTTTTAGTTCCAGCAGTCCTTATTCATACATGAATTTACGACCTATGCCTAAATTTGTTCTATAAGAACCTGATCATAAATGGTCTTTATGTAATTTCGATTGTGTACCTTAAATAACAATCCTCATTAACACTGTCCGTTATTCATTACGGGTGATTTAACACTTGACTTTAAATTATGGGGATCGGACGTTTGGCACACATTTTTGGACCTTCTGCCCATGGCAGTTTTGGCACAATCATTAGAGCGGAATAAGTAGGGTCAACTCGCCTGCTTGGAAAAGGCAGGATTGGCACAGTCGCTCGACCAGGTAGACGCCATCGAACGAGGGAAAACGGGAATTGTATTATTCCCGTCAACTCTGCGTGGCAGTCATTTGCCCGTGATATAACAAATTTTTAAATTTAAACCTCACTAGGTTAGGTTAGGTTAGGTTAGATCATGATCTATTTGGGTAGCATCCGTGTTCCAATTGGGTAGCATCCGTTATCTACTTGGGTAGCAGCCGTGATCTACTCGGGTAGCATCCGTGATCTACCTGGGTAGCAGCTGTGATCTACCGCAGGTTAGGTTAGGTTAGGTTAGGTTAGATCATGATCTATTTGGGTAGCATCCGTGTTCCAATTGGGTAGCATCCGTGATCTACTTGGGTAGCAGCCGTGATCTACTCGGGTAGCATCCGTGATCTACCTGGGTAGCAGCTGTGATCTACCGCAGGTTAGGTTAGGTTAGGTTAGGTTAGGTTAGTTGCTTACTTCAATAAGCACCACAGCAGGGAATTTGCGGGGGCAAAAAAGTTCCCATTTTCCCGCATTCTGGCCACCTGGCTGCTACTACCTGGCCGGGCGGTGTGTGCCAATCATGCCTTTCTGAAACTTACAGGTTGACCCTTCTTAATCCCCTCCAATGACTGTGCCAAACGTGCCATTCCAAATCGGCCAAAAATGTGTGCCAAACGTTCTACGGCCGAAATTATTGTGGAATAGTTTTCACTTAGATCTTTATTCCGATCTCTCCGGTTTTTTTTGACAAAAACAATTCCTGTATCCTTTATTGAGAACGCTAATCGGCTAGAATAACTAAAAAATATTCCTATATTTCTTGGTTAGGTTAGGGTTTATTAGACTACTCTCCGTTCACACTTTAGTTGAGACTGTGGGCGCTGAATTGCTCATGCAATTGTAATCGAGCTTCCGCGCTACTAGCCAAGTACAAAACATTCACAGATTCTGAATTTATATCAGACAAACATACTTCTACGTTAGTTTTAAGTAGTTTTTTGTTAGTAATTTGTGCGTTGTAATAAATTACCAACTATTAAAAATATATAAAATAAATCAGTAATGTTGTTTTAATTTTATTTACAACGCTGATTATAACTACAACAAATATTTACTCAAAAAAATCTTCGTAATTTTCAAATAAAAGAAATCTTACGAGTATTTTATAACGTGTCTATTGTTTTGTTTTGATTTTTACGCTCATATTTTTTAGTGTTTTCAATTTTAATAAATTAATGACAAATTATGTTGCCTTTATTAAATACAGTTACTGAAATAGATATTAACTGAGCTTTAATAAATACTCTGCTGTCGATATTAATTAATCTTAAATTAATTTACATGATTTATGATTCCCACTATCGATGACAGTTACACTGAGAGCGATATAAAACGTTGTTTTTTTATATGTAATGTATTTAGGATAGACAGTAGCGCGGCGACCATCCATAGCCCACACAGTCTCAACTAAAGTGTGAACGGAGAGTAGGAAGGTCAGCCAAGTTAAATGTATATGTTCAATAAAAACAATTTTTATCGTATTTTATCACCAAAGAACATTTTGCAAAACTACTGACACAATACAAAAATATCCCTTCATCAACAAAAACAATGAAGCAAGTTTCAACCGTGATTCATCCGGTAAATCAGGAATTCGGATAAACTCCTCCACACGTCCGTATTTCACCATGTTTGCCCCATTTATCGACTCATCCAAAGGTGAAGGATATGACTCAGGAATGATCTGTGAGGCAAAGTTCGCGGAACACTGTCGACGTCATAATTTAAATGCTTCCAGCTCCAGGACCGGCTCCAATCAAGGTCACGTCCCCGGAATCTGGTTGGGCGTGGCGCTGCCGAGCCGCGGCTTTCTACTCAAGCCACTAGTGTTGATCCTTTCACAACGCCAAGGCGTAGCAGTTGAATAATCCAATTGTGAAATGTGTTATTCACTTCCGTGTCAGATCTGGGGTTTACTTACAGATTCCTGTGGGTGTTCTTGCTGGTTTCGCTTCACGACTGTCCAAATAAATGGGTTACTATTTCAACGATTCGGTCCGTAATAATGATTGTCATTTAACATTTAAAGTGTCATTTGATAGGTGAAGACCTGATCTAGTGGACCAAAAGACGATTTAAAAAAATTAGTTTTTAATTTTGAACCTCATAATATCAACTAGGTCCTTAATAAACTTAACAAGATTAGACCTTAAAAAGGTGGAACTTAAAAAGGTCCACTAGATTAGACCTTTTAATCATATAGTTTTCACTATTATTATAATGATAAAAACGAGCTACGCCTGGACTAGAAAAGCATGTTTTATCCCGTTGACAGAACAATATAACTGCTACCGTGGATTAAACATACACTTGATCCCTGCTGCTACTTAAGTGCTACCCATTTATCAGCGCTGGCTTAGCGTTTGCGAAACGATCTTCTTGAAAAGAAGTTTGTATTTTAAAATGTCAATTGTATGCCAAACCATTAATTAAGAAATTAATTTGGAGGTTAATTATTAGTGTTAAAATCTAGTTGTAAAACATTAGTAATCAAACTAACTAAACAATACCCTGTTAATAGAACAATAGGCCCTACTACTTTCGCTGCGTAGCAAGTTAAGAACCGACTGTAGTAAGCCCTTGTACATAGTAACTTCATTTACTAGGAGTGAATCATCGTCCCTTTTCCATATGTAAGGCACATTTTACTGAACCATTTGTCTTTTCTCAGCTACAGCTTAAAAAAAGCCAAACAGGAAGAAGTTTTAGTAACAGATTCAAGGAACATATACAAAAAAAAAAAAAAAAAACAAACATCATAATTTATCAACGTGTGCTGAACATTTATTTCAAGAAAACCATAGTATTTCATCAATTGAAGAAAATTTAGACATTATCCATTTTGCACCTAAAAGTAAGAAACTAGATGCTATAGAAAAATTTTACATATACAAAACACAAAAGAAAACCCATCATTATTACTCAACGATGAAATAAGATTTCACTCAAATATTATGTTTGATTCTATTATGAAGATGCAAAATTATAAAATTTAATAAGATCTAAAACTTATCCATCTACATTTTTATTTAAATTTGTATAGTATCAGCTGTTGAATTAATTATTCTAAAGTTAAATACTTTTATAACCTTTCTTTATTCTGTTCAACTGAAGATGGTCTTTCGAGCCAGAAATCGATTTTGAATATTAAAAACACAAAAGATTGCTAAGTGTTGTTCTTTGTATATATTAAAAGGTATTTATGTAGTTTCTTGCCACCAAACAAATTTGGAACATTTTGCTTGAAATGGGCCTAGAATTGGCTGTATTTTCAAGAGATATGCTTTTTATTCTGCGGAAATAACGTATTTTACCGAAAAATTCTAAAAACCCAATGTCACAACTTTTAGTATTTTTGTCATATTTCCATTAATTTAAATGGTATTTTAATCATCTTTTTTTATTTTGATGTTTTTGCGCTTAATACAAATTTGAAAACTATTTTGGTCTATTACAAATATTTCTCGAGAAATAAAGGAAAAACTACAATCGTGGCGGATCGCGATTAGCGGCCATTACGCGATCATTATATACAACTATTAATCACAAAAACCGAATTCACCTATATTCCCGCCGGAGTGACGGCCGGCAGGCCGTCACGGAGACCAAACGCTAGAATTTAACGCAAATTACGAATTTTTGTTAAGAAAAAAGTCAATTAGGATAAGTTAGGTTATGTTTTGTTAGGTCAGTAAAAAATGAATTTTTCGAACTGAAAAAATAATTTTACTACAAAACCAGTTGTATATTTGTGTTTAGCATAAAATAACACGAGAAATGAAAACAAAATTTGTCGAAAAATAGCGATTTTTAAAAAAGTTGGTTTTTTCATTATTAGATAAAAAACTAGTTTTTCGATTTTTCGGTAAAAAACGAGTTTTCCGCGGATGAAATCAAACTCCTCAAGAGATATAAACTCATTTTTCACCACTTTTTAAACATGAAATCGTATTTTGAGAGGTGGCAAGAAAGTGCATAATTACCTACTAAAAAAAGAATTACTCATTTATTGGCTATATTCCCCAACTTAACCACAGAGGAACTGAGATATAATTTAGTTTTGAATGGAATAAATTTAATTGATGTGCTTGGAACGATCAATAAAATTTAATTTATGTTTTGGGACAAAGTATCTGGTATAGTGGAAGAAAGAGAGCTCATGGTGAATGATGGCATAAACGGTGAAGAAGGCAAACGAACACAAAGTAAGGCCAATTAATTAAAAACATCGTTTAGTGTTCTATGCGTCGTCTGATTAGACACATACTTGAATAATTATTATATATTCATGAGTGAGAGGATCGTGATAATTAGGGTGATTCACACCAGTCTCAAAAGAGATTCAAATGATCTTTGTGTTCATACTTACATTGCCGTTTATTACAACAGTTTAAAATGTTGGTTATATTCTTCATCTTTCACCACCAAATTAATAGGTAAACTTAGTGTGTTTTTTTTTTTTTTTTTTACTTCCAAAATATATTCAACTATTTAATCAAACTTGCTGTTCACTATTTAATGACGAAATAAGTGGAATACTTTCAGCGCACCCTAAATCCCTGGGGTGAAATAGTTTTCCAAACACAAAGTGACACGTGAGAAATTCCTGTATGATTTGTAATTAAACGCGGGGCAGGTAGGGTTGGCTTGTATGGCACTGCGGTCTGGCCGCTGGAAACAATAACTAACGCTGTGGTAAACTGCACACATTCACACCACAACCCTTTGTATTGGATCTAATATGTTTGTTGTAGTGATACTGGGCCGATGACTATATTGTTGGGCTGAAAACGGCGGCTTTCATTTGAACCTTGTCGGTTTAGTAGACAATTTTCAATTAATCAGAAAAAAGGTATTGTAAATACTATTGAACAAATAAAATACCATCGATAATGACATGAATGGGTTTTTATAATAAGATTATTTGAACTATGAAACTTTGCCGATCCTTACGCCCACCCTTACAGAATGAAGTGTATGCCTCTCTCGTCTACACACATACACAGAGAAAAAAACAATAAATAAATATCTTTAAGAAGCGAAAAGAAATAGAGGAATAGTCAGATTTCCTTAAGCAGACGAAACGAACTTAGAGCGGCTGCCAATACGCAACGCTGGTTGTCTGCCGTTTCCTATCTCTCTCATACTCATGGCAATTTTTAATCTTCCGTCTCTCTCTAGGTTGCCGCGCAACAAGCTCTACCTAGCAGCAGCCGCGCTAAGATAGCAAAGTTATAAAACGTGTTTTTACTTTTAACATTGGCATTCGCTTCTTATAGATGTGTATTCATTGGAAAAAGGAAACCGTTGTCGCTTTCTTATGACTGCAGCGAACGCCTCATTGGTGGTTATATATAGATCACAACTGATGTACATCTTTATTTATCTGTTGTAATAATTACTTCGTTTATCCTTCAGAATTTTGGAGGTGTAAGGGACGGACTGACAAAGTGCTGATCCTGCCATCGCATGGAAAACTGGAAGAATTATTAGTACACATTCAGCGCACTACTAGATGTGACGTCTTTTTATTTATTTTTTGTGACTCAAACAAACTACACCTACTGCTCTCTCAGTCACTTAGCCTGGAACAATGTTGATGGATATTAAACAAAAATCAAGTATAGGTGTTATTTTAAACAAGATTTTGTCGACGTCTTCACTGATGGAAATTATTCTGATTAATTATATTGCATGTCAATGTAATTTTACATTTTTACCATTAAAATTGACAGCATCATTAAAAACATCCTCACAGTATAAAATATCGTCTCCATTACATACAAAGAAACATTGGAAATATATTTTGAGGTAATGTTATTTGGAATCCATGAAATATTTACATTTCCGTGACACGGATATACTCTAAAATGTTCTCTTTTATAGTTTTGAATAGTTTTGTTCAGAATAAGCTACATAGTTAGGTTGACAATCTACTAACAAGACGCAACTTCTAAGGTTTTTCTCACTTCCAACTAATTCTAAAATATGTTATTTATAGTTTCCTGTTGATGATTGTGGTGGATACCTGGAGATCTTGCGGTGAAACTGCTGTGTAATTGTGACTCAGATATGATTCTCGAGTGTAGGAATCCAAACTATATTCACCTAGAAGGAAACATTAAAGTAGCTATGATACTAATTAAAGATTGACGTAACAACAACCTCCCACGTAAAAAATGAAACGCTACATTAGAGATAGTAAATTAATTCTATCTTATCGCATAAATTACCAGAATTAATAGGCACTCTTCGCACGAACACACTGTGGTAGCTGCTCAGCGTATACATGATTTGACACTACATGTACAGTATCATCCCCTTTGTGAGTAGTTAGGAGTTAACATCCATACTTCTTGATTCCAAAGATTAGATCACAGTACTAGATAATTGACGCAGCATGACCACACCATACATTTTTAATTAAAGTTATATTAATAATATTACTTGAGAAAACTTCTTTAAAACGTTGATTTTTTAAAGTTTATTGATATATGGTTATAACATTGTTATAAATAATCCGTTCTGTTCCACTCAAACTTTAGGAAGTACGGAATTCGCAATTAAAACAGCAACTAAAGTGAAAATGAAGATAGGTTAAATGTATAGTAATTTTACTATTTTTGGCGATTATTATTAAATATCACAAAGAATAAATAAATAGAGATCGTATCAAATAGTGTGCGGAATGTGTGTTGAGAATCCCACCCTCATCAAATAGTGTGCGGAATGTGTGTTGAGAATCCCACCCTCATCAAATAGTGTGCGGAATGTGTGTTGAGAATCCCACCCTCATCAAATAGTGTGCGGAATGTGTGTTGAGAATCTCACACTCATCAAATAGTGTGCGGAATGTGTGTTGAGAATCCCACCCTCATCAAATAGTGTGCTGAATGTGTGTTGAGAATCCCACCCTCATCAAATAGTGTGCGGAATGTGTGTTGAGAATCCCACCCTCATCAAATAGTGTGCGGAATGTGTGTTGAGAATCCCACCCTCATCAAATAGTGTGCGGAATGTGTGTTGAGAATCCCACCCTCATCAAATAGTGTGCTGAATGTGTGTTGAGAATCCCACCCTCATCAAATAGTGTGCTGAATGTGTGTTGAGAATCCCACCCTCATCAAATAGTGTGCGGAATGTGTGTTGAGAATCCCACCCTCATCAAATAGTGTGCGGAATGTGTGTCGAGTAGTTAGTTCTTTAGTTTGCATAGGAGGGCCAGCTCCTTGTCAGTCCCTCCCTCATCCTCCCAAACTGTGAAGGATAAATGTAGTAATTATTACTACATATGTATAAAGATGTACACTAGTTATATAATCAATTTATAACTGCCATTGAGGCCTTCGCTGCGGAAATAATAAAGCGACCTTGCTTCTGTTTTCTCTGTGTCCTCTGTTCAAATATGAACTTGAGCTGTGTATAAAAGTTGAGCAATGTTAAGATATTTAAGTGTTCTGAAGAAACTAAATATTGTGATGGAATTGTTTGGGGTTGGGGTTGTATTGAACAATCAGACCTTAAAATATCGTGTAAGACATATAAGTCTACGGGCGTACTTCCATTACCTAAAACACATCTCAGATAGGTAAACAATTGAGACAGCAGGTGATAAAGAAGATTAAAACCCAATCACAGGAGTTTGCAAGAACGATCGATAAAAGGCCTTGAAGGCTTAAACTGAACGCTCCACTGTTCTTAAGAATCTGGTAACTTCAATAAATAATGTTCATGCGAAAATCATATAATGGTTATACATAAAAAATAAATGATGTTTTTGTTTTCATTGGCGTTATAAGGCAACCATAAAACGGATTTCAAGGATCTTTTTTGAAATTTAAAGCAGCTTACCTTTTCATAATATGGAATTTTGAAGCCGAATTTTGAACTTTCGCTTTGTTCTTTTGAAAATTCAAACATCCAATATAAACGTCTAAAAGTTTAAAATAACTTATTTCTGAAATTTATAAGTCAGATGTTCTTCATGATTTTAAATGACGCATTTAATGACTTTACAGGTCAACTGTTTTTTATGGCATTAAATTCTGTATTCCATAACTTTATAAATCAGTTGTTTTTTCAATTATTTTTAACTACGCATTTCATAACTCTACAAATCAGTTGTTTTTGTGGTTTTAATAGACATAGTCAGAAGTATAAAACAGCTGCTAATGAACCATTTTTACTTTCAACCCTTTCAAAAACTGATGGCATTAAATTATTATTTTATAACATTACAACTCAGCTGTTTTTAAATTACGTATTTTATAACTACAAATCAGACGTTTTGATGGTTTTAAATGACGCATTTAATTATCTTACAGGTCAACTGTTTTTTATGGCATTAAATTATGTATTTCATAACTTTACAAATCACCTGTTTTTGTATGATTTTTAATTACGTATTTCATAAATCTACAAATTAGTTGCTTTTTATGGTTTTAATTGACATAGTTAGAAGTATAAAACACAGCTGTTAATGAACCATTTTTACTTTCATCCCCAGTTTTACAGTTCTTTTTACGAATTTAAACCTTTATATAAAAAAATAAAAATTGAAATTATAAATTTTGTTGTTTTTAATTTAAGTTATGTTTTCGGGTCAAAAGATCGATTCTATGTATTGATCTTGTTTTTACATAGAAATACTCAAATTTAACCTTCTGTGTTTTTTTGTTTTTTGTGTGTGTTTTTACTGTCTTTTAGTGAAAATGGTGATTGGTGATGGTACACATATATGTGAGGCATGTCAAGTGGAAGTGGGGCGTTGAACCAAACAAATGAAGCTTCTTTTAGTATATTTTTACGGTTAATGTATTTTAAATGCCATAGAAACTTTGAAAATGAGTGCGCTGCCCCCCTCCCAATTAATTAGGAATAAAATAGTAAAATAACAAATTTACTAATTGGTGTAAAACAAATCGCCAAAAATTTATGTTTTCCGAAACTTTTAAATAAAGTTATTATAAATTATTCTTTATATAGAAAACGTAGGCTTCCTAAATAGAACATAACCAAGCAACAGTAGCCGCCGTTTATTACAAATCTTCCCCTAGATGGGATGATTAGTGAAGTAACAAATCAAATACTCGTCAGATCACATTTTTGATGACTATCCAGGAACAAATCCGGGCCCAATATGTCTGGGATGAGTGCCCACACAATGAATGGTGCATTGTTGTCACATATATAGACCACGTCAGCTGTCAGCAGGGTAGGGGGTGGGGTGACGTCCCGTCACGTCACCCTCCCTGTAGCACTGTGGGACAATGTACCTCTAGGCAAAACTGTGGACGGAATTGTGACGGTTTTCATTATGATAGATGGAATGCAAGTAGTTTTTGCAACGCACTAAGGCGTTGAAAGTTGAATAAATTAAAAAAAAAGAACTTAAATATTAAAGTACTACTGTATTTCTACCGTATGTTGGCTACTTTACCCTGGGCAAACAGTGAAGGTCGAACATTTAGCCTGAATGGTTTTAATCTTCCGATCAAGGAAAAGAAGTAAATTTTTTTTATATTTAAACCATTTGGGCTGGTTGTCTGGGCAATATGTCAGCTTAGTGGTTTGGTTTCGTACTGTGAAGTCCAAGATGCGAATCCCTGACTGAGTTGACTGTGGTTACTCTCATCATTTGGGCTGGTTGTCTGGGAAATATGTCAGCTTAGTGGTTTGGTTTCGTACTGTGAAGTCCAAGATGCGCAAGATGCGAATCCCTAACTGAGTTGACTGTGGTTACTCACATCATTTGGGCTGGTTGTCTAGGCAATATGACAGATTAGTGGTTTGGTTTCGTACTGTGAAGTTCAAGATGCGAATCCCTGACTGAGTTGACTGTGGTTACTCACATCATTTGGGCTGGTTGTCTGGGCAATATGTCAGCTTAGTGGTTTGGTTTAGTACTGTGAAGTTCAAGATGCGAATCCCTGACTGAGTTGACTGTGGTTACTCTCATCATTTGGGCTGGTTGTCTGGGAAATATGTCAGCTTAGTGGTTTGGTTTCGTACTGTGAAGTCCAAGATGCGAATCCCGGACTGAGTTGACTGTGGTTACTCTCATCGTTTGGGCTGGTTGTCTGGGAAATATGTCAGCTTAGTGGTTTGGTTTCGTACTGTGAAGTCCAAGATGCGAATCCCTGACTGAGTTGACTGTGGTTACTCACATAATTTGGGCTGGTTGTCTGGGCAATATGTCAGCTTAGTGGTTTGGTTTGGTTTCGTACTGTGAAGTCCAAGATGCGAATCCCGGACTGAGTTGACTGTGGTTACTCTCATCGTTTGGGCTGGTTGTCTGGGAAATATGTCAGCTTAGTGGTTTGGTTTCGTACTGTGAAGTCCAAGATGCGAATCCCTGACTGAGTTGACTGTGGTTACTCACATCATTTGGGCTGGTTGTCTGGGCAATATGTCAGCTTAGTGGTTTGGTTTCGTACTGTGAAGTCCAAGATACGCATCCCTGACTGAGTTGACTGTGGTTACTCACAGGCCTCCATGCAATGTAAACTTACAAGCTAAGAATTGAAAAATGTTAAAATCACTATTGACTTGATACATTTTCCTTAAAGTCTATTGTAAAACAACTTGTCCATCTTGCAGCTTTTCAATTTGTACGTAGATAATGTAAAAATGTCACACAATTCATAGAAATATTTTACTTAAAGAAGTTACTTTTGTGACTTAATGCGCTTCCTTCAGTTAACGTCGTCATTTTGGTTTGTGTGCTTTGTTTTTAATATTTTAATTACGCAAGTAAAAAAACACATTATTTAATAATACATTAACTATAAGCAAAATATGCACATTGTACGGATTAGAGCAGTTTAAAAACTTAAAACTGTTAATTTAAACTTCGGACTAGTGTAATCATATTTCCATATTTTATCTTTACATTGTTACCAATAAATTACAGTATTTAATTCAATTCCGTACATATGTGCGTTAAACGTCTTTATTTCTCATTCAAGAGGCGAAGTTCGGATTGCAAAGCTCTTTCAAACACTTAACCTCAGAAATTGCGCGCTACTTTGTGTCTTTGTTCGTATACTAGAATTATTTTTCCATTCAATAGAGGAATACTAATATTTAAAATAAAAATTTCTTATCATGTCATATTTGTTGAATGTTTTAATTTACATAGATCATACAATAATACATATTTTGCAGTATGCACAGAGCACTTCGTTGCAAAGGCTAAAGAAATTTACAGCATCGATAGTAATATTTCATTCGTATATACAAAAAATATACAAAACACAAATTAAATAAGAAAACTGCAATAAAATCTAAATTCTATAAATTTTCGTTTTTTTTAGTTTTATTTTTTTTTCATATATTTTTACCATTTCCACACGATCGGTCATCGGGATCAGTATAGTTGTACAAATGTGTCACGCGATAACTGTTTGACTACCATGTCTGTTTGTGTTGGTAATCACTGCTCCATCACGTACACCGTTTATGCCCAAACAGTTTGACTGTCAAAGTTTACCATCGATTACCTGTTCGCCATAAATATCTGGCTCTAATTCCTGGTTTATGTTAAGCGATAAAACGGTAAATGTTGTCCCGTATATACTAGCTTGGTGGATGACGCAATACGGGTGCTTTCACCCCGTGGTTGTAATCTGGGAAATGCTTGTTCACATGAAAACCATTGTTGACTCAGAGCCCTCCCACATGATATGGAGTTATGCAAAAATGTGGGAACAACCTCTGTGACACTTCACTGGAACTTGTAAACACTTCTATGGAAGATAGTCATTTTATTGCACTAGATACAGTTATATCTAGTATTATATTGTGTTACACCACAGAGAAAAGGAACCAGAAGTCGCTTTCTGATGCAGCAGCGAACGCCTCAAAGGCAGTTATAACTGATTGCAACTGATGCACATATTTATAAATCTGAAGTAATGATTACTACAATGTGTATTTGGGGGGAATAAGGAAAGTACTAACAAGGTGCTGGCCCTTCCATATGCCTGGAAAATATTGAACTAACTATCTTGACACACGTTTATCGCAATATTCAAAGCGATTTCTTCTTATTTAAACCTCTGATTTCTTCTTCTCTGTGGTTATACTTACGACATGATTGCGCTTATTGGGATTTGAGTGTAGCCCTGACGTGTGGTGTTTCCAAAAGTACTTGGGGTGACATACGATGGACAACAGTTAATTGTTGAGGTAGAAATGTGCTTGAAAAGGCGATTTTAATTGGTTCAAACAATAACACAGTACATATTTAAACGTTGGATTTTCTGTAATTGCCTTAATGAAATTTGCAATTTTCAGTTTCTGCATAATAATAATAATAATGTACAAACTAAATAAATGCTAATTTAAATACATTTCGTGCAGATTCTTTCGATTGAATAAGTGGGTTTAACCATTGTAATATTGAATAGGACTTCATAGAACTATTAAAACTATCTCAGAAGTTATAGTCCAAGTTTTAACTATGAAGGTGGAAAATATCCAAACGGAATAGTATTTTTATAAAGGTGTAGATATGGTTTCTTTAATAGGCTTTATAGCTGTGATTGACATCTTGGGGAAATTCATATTTTAGAATGTGTATTTTATTATAATTGCATTTGAACAAATGAAAAATCAATTAATATTTAATAAACTTTATCTATATTTTTCTAAATTAGTTTTAGGACTTTTGCTAAAATTTATTAAAGTTTATTAAAGTTAAATTGAAATGGAAAAGCTATTGCTTTTCCATTTCAATTTAAACACAGAACGATTCATCAGTTGGCTACAGTATCTTAATGGTTGCTATTGACATGGACACTACTAGAGAAGTTTGGGGTGTCCATGCTGGGTAGCTGTCAGTGTCCCGATGTTGTAAAGGGGAGAGTACTGAGTATCAGGTTTATCAGTTGGCTGAAAATCAGACCAACACTACGTGATTCGAATTCCACGTAAAGCTGTATATTAGGTCCTTCACTTGCTCTGGCTTCTGGGCTATTAATAAATGGCCCTTTCTGAGCATAAGTCAAGTTATGTTAGTAACCAGACTACACAGGTCACCCATTCATCCTACCCTCACGTAATAAATCACATTCCCCTTAAAATACTGTAGGGCCTACACACAAAGTTGTGTCGGTGTCTGATATCTAAAAATCTAAGACAAAATCTAAGAATGTCTCTTCAGTGATAACATTTACAGATTTTTCTGAAAATGTTATTTACTTTATTAAATAAATATTATTTTTCAGTTTTCTGACAAAACAACGGAACTTTTTTTATCGGAGGGAGAATGCCCTGTTACAAGAGCAAAGAAACTTAATTAAAATAAATTTTCTGAAAAGTTAATATCCTAATTAAATATCTGCCAGGACAGGTTATCCGACATGTTAATTAAATTGCATAATTTATCACCGCCCTCATGAAGGGCTGATTTCAAACCGGGTAAATTATATGCCGGGTTATTCAAACTTGCTAATGAGTCGGATTACTGACCCGTTGTGTTAATATTTTATGTACGTGGTGATTAAACAAGTAATGGTAGTGTTCGAGATTGGGTTATATAGGTTTTATCCATGCTGATGGTTTTCATTTTGATGACATTTGATTAAATTATCGGTGCATATTTGATGTTCAATTTGTATGGTAACTATCCGTCGTCCATTTAAAAAATTGTAGTTATATTAATAATGTATGCATTATCAGTTTATATTGTAATAAATTATATTGTGCTAAGTGAACAAAGTGTGTTGTGTTAAATATTCAGTTTAGGTAAAAATTAGATATTGGAATTGTTTGTACAAGCTATTAATTACTTCAGGACCGATTTAAATGTTTTAGGATGATTTTGGTTTTTATACTTACAATATTATGCTTAAGTAAATTTATTATTTATTCTCTAATTATGATTTTTCGTACTTTAATATTTTTTTAACTAAAACTACTAGTCTGTTTAAAAGAGCCTGAGCGAAACCTTACTAAACTATGGCTCTATCATAATTATTTATAGTTTCTGTAAAGTTTTTTAGTTTGTACTTTTCTCAGTTTCAGTTGTAAAAAAAAATTAAATAAAACCGAAATAAGTAAGTTAGTGGAACAACGTTTAAAATAGAAAAGTTAGTACTTTTGGTTTGGTCATGTAGCATTGTTTTTCTTATTTGAATTTAAATACATTTTACGTTACAAAATAATATTAAAGATCCATTGTTGAATAGGTTGCTTTCAGTAAAAAAAGTTTAAAACTGTGGTATTTTGTATTTTTTACGAATAAACATGTTAACTCTTTAAATAAATTATTAGGTACGCCAAACGGGAGAAATGTAGACTACACAAAATGAGTAGGCTTACCTAGATGTATTATGTATATTTTTAATACTTTCGACGTTATAAAAGCGCTGAAGAGGTCATTGAACTCAAAGTCATTAATATATTTTCAATAAAAAATCATTTCCTCTCAATTTGCGCAAAAACTAAAAACAGTCCCAACTTTTTAACGAGCTGATTCAGTGCGGAAGTGATACTTTTCTCGCTGTTCATTCCCCAGCTGATTTTAATGAGAAAAATTTAATTAATTTTCTCACAGCTTTCCAGCTGCACTATAGATCTCACGTGAGAAGGCAAGAGTGTGTCAAGCCGTACCCTGAGGCGCCCCCCCCCCCCACGCTCATCGCCGGGTATTCAAAGACCGGATTGGGCCTACTTTCCACAACGGTATGGCCCAGGTCTTTGCCACGTAGCCACAAGGCCAATATTGAGGAACTTTGACCTGTTGTTTTCATAATATTCTCTTGTACTAGATTAAAAAAGTATTCTTTTAAAATATTGGCAGATTTTAAGTTAAAAATATTCTTGTATTTTAAAAAAGTTTTTAATTTAACGTGGTTAATCACAAAGACGGTTTATTTTCAAAATCCATCTCTTGTGTTATTTTATTGGTTATTGTATGTAATAAGCCGCATCCATTTTTACCAATTAAGAGCACAATTTAAAACAAATTACCTTAAAAATCAAACTGTAAGCCTAAGATTATTTTATTGCATAATAAACACATTTGTGCATTGCAAATAATTTTTTTTATTTTTCATACATTCTTCTAGTATGCTACAAATAAAATATCACAATACCTATCAAAATGGATTTATGTATTTAGATGCCTTGTTTGTATCGTTTGAAACTGGTTTATTGCACATTTTTTCAGTTAATTAACTAAAAATTAGTTTGTTTAACTGAACACAAAATACAGACTAGTAGATACCTACTGTCGACTTTAAATCAATAGATCGAACGTGTTAGTTTCTATACGTGTCAGATTTCTTAATAAATATTGATAGGTTTACAAATAGAAAATAAATTGCACTAATAGAATATTTTATAAATTGTAGACAATATGAACATGGAAGCATATAGCTATCCT
The DNA here is from genome assembly GCA_035578905.1 of Stictocephala bisonia. Lineage (NCBI taxonomy): Eukaryota > Metazoa > Arthropoda > Insecta > Hemiptera > Membracidae > Stictocephala > Stictocephala bisonia. The sequence continues at coordinate 812,403 of JAQJVL010000082.1, forward strand.
CTATGGTAAGAAGACAAGTATTGTGGCTCAACATTCCTACAGAAGTCAAATTTGGGCATTTTGAACAAAACCTTTTACAAACTTATTTTAGTGGATTGCTGTAAAGTTTATTTTCTCAAATAACTACCCAATTTTGAAAATGACATCCTCTAACAACTTTGGTTCTATTGTGAGCTATAGATAATTGATAAAAAAACTCGAACAAATAGGCTCGTCATTAACAGAGAAACAAAGAATATTGTTAACAATGAAGGGAAAGAAAAAACGCAGAGGTAATTTGCGGCCGTGAGAAGAATGAACAGTGGTTCGGCGACTCAGGAAGTTGAAATGTTCCTTTGTTGGAATAAACTAACTTTTCTTCTGCTGATTTGACGGAACAACACACATCGGTGCCTACTGATTTATACTACTGTTTATTTTAGCCTAGAAACTGCTTAACTAAGAAACTTTTCTTTACTGTCAGATTCAAAAAGTACTGTACTCTAGTTTGAACCACTGCTACAAAATAAATACTCATCCGATTCCGTTTTGTTTTACACAAAAATGTAGCTTATTTACCTCTACGTAAATTCATATAACTTAAACATTTTTTTAAGACTAAGAATTTTTTATAGGAGATAGAATACATAAACACGAAATTTAATCACTTTACGGAGTAAAACGTAACCTTAAAAATTACTAAAACACAAAGTACTAACGATAAGTCAGTGAAACTTTAACCACATGTGAAGAATATAGTTTTCAGTAGTATTTCCAAATTCTAAAATATTTCCTCTTTAACAAAATGTTCTATTTTAAGTTTTGTAAACCCTTGCAAGTTTAAAAATAGCTGGTCATACAAACATCCAAAACGGTTCAAAAATACCGAATTGAAAAATAAAATATGATTATAAAACGGTAAGTGTGATAAAAAAAATCTTACGATTTTTTATCACATGATAATTCAACAGACATTGATGTGCGCTTATGTGTAAGCAAATCCCAAAAACAAAAACAACAAAGCAGACTACAAAAACAACCTTCTTCACATTTGGTTAATGTTTCACTGTCTTATCGTTAGTACTTTTTATTTTAGAAATTTTAAAGTTGAGCTTTACTCCAAAGTGCTAACATTTAGTGTTATACCTGCTATAAAAAATTCTTAAACTCTTCAAATAAATATATAAGTTATGTGAAGTTACGTAGAATTAAATAAGCTAAATTTTGGTACAGAACATAACGAAATCGAATGAGTATTTATTTTCTAGCAGAAGTTCAAACTCGAGTAGGTACATTGCTTTTTGAATCCGACAGTAGTCACATAGAAAGGGAAACATAAGTAACTTTACTAAGGAAGCAAAGAACGACTCAGTGACAATTATAAATATATTACAACTAATGTACATATTGTATATAATTAATAAGTACTACGTTTATCTAAGGGAGTGACTGACAATGTGCTGCCCCTTCCATTCCCCGGCAAACTGGAGTAGGCCTACTGACTATTCGACACACATTTACTGCAATATTGATTGTGGTTTTTGTTTATTTCTTCTCTGTAATTTAGTAATCGTAATTTTAAAATTTTTGCTTTTTTGCAATACTGTGTTTGAACTTGTTTATTTCTTCTCTGTAATTTAGTAATCGTAATTTTCAGATTTTCACTTTTTTGCAATATTGTGTTTAACCGAGTTTATTTCTTCTCTGTAATTTAATAAACGTAAATTTCAAATTTTCTAAATATTGAGTTCGGCCTTGTTTATTTCTTCCCTTTCAGTTTCACATTGTACGTTTCTTTTTTGGATCCTCTCAATTTTAATTATGTTACGATGCAATAATTTCAAGTTATATTTTGCTGTAAGAGTTACGACTTTAATTTGTTTCCAACTTATCTTTATTTCTACAGTATAACCAACCTAACGGAACATATTGGCTGACTATTATCAGATAGGGTATACTTAAGTTATATTCATTTTTTGCCGACTTGGTGAGTGAAAGGAGATGGCATGGTCCAAGGTTTGAATTCCCAATTGACCTAACAGTCAATAGTTCACTCACATGCCTGCAGGTCCATATAAAATGGAGAAAAGAGCTAAAAAAGCCTATAAAGCACATAAAATCCGAGAGAAAAGCTTGGAAAAAGTAACACCAGTTAGGATCACGCTACTAATGTGGTTACAACAATTAAATAAGGCTTAATCCTTATAATAAAAGAACAGTTCAGCCTTTGACTCGGCCTAGCACTAATTGTCCTACCAGTAGGAGGTAAACGTATCACTGCCATGACATGAATAATGTAGTAGAGGTAAAACGTTATACTGTCCCTTTGCAAAGAGAAGACAACTGTCTTGGGCCTTGGCCTTGCTTACACTTGCAGGCGCTACTCCCGGCTGTGAAGACAGCTTATGTATATTGTAGCCTATTACGCAGAGTACGTAGTCTGCCACTTTTACTGTTTAATATTATTACTTGGTGTTGATTGCATTATTTGTGTTATCTAGCACGTAAAAAGAAATAGATGAAATAAATTGTCATGTATTCTAGAATTCTAAGATTGTGAGAATGTACGAATAATTCAGGTGCTTTATCTAATATGTCTACAATCTTAATACATATCATTAAGAAATACAAAGGGCACACAGGACTTTACTTCACTAATTTGTCGACTATAACAGACACAAGTAGTGTTTTGGTAATTAACACGTTTTTATTATTATCATATAGGCTAAACGTGTATATTTGCTTATGTCCTATGAATCATAAATTAAAAAAATATTCACAATATTTTGTATTGGAAAACAAATGAGAACGAAGCATTTGATTTATACATATTTGGATTTAATGAAATAAACCGGTAATTCTCTATATATAACAGAGGAAGCCCTCACTCATCAATACTAATTCTCCCACTTCCCGTAAGACTATAGAGCTAAAATTTGGTAGAAATGTTTGTTGTAGGCCAAATAGGAAAACAAAGTATTTTTTTTGATTTTGATTTTTTGATATGCCAAATACTCCTTAGACGTAGAAACCGTCATTAAATGACTGTTCCATAAGGATAACATGTTGAATTTAGTAAATTAATAATAGCGGTTTTGTAAATAAATAAACGTGTTTATTTTGTATGTTTAACATGTATCCTATTGAGTTCAGAGTTTACATGTTTTTCATGTACATTCAGAGTTTACAATTAATTACACTTTTTCTATATTTCTAGATATATATATATTTTCAATATATTTACAAAATCAATTGAAATGAACGTGATTGAAGGCTGAGTAATATCATTGGGTGTTTTACTAATAAATATGTAGCAACACAAGTAATATGAGTAATATACTGAAAATAAAATATAATATTATGATTTTACTTAATACAATTTAATCACTAATATTCGCTGTCAAAAGTCACTTTCCGAGCGGAGCGAGTGACGGGGTTTGCGAAGCGTGCAGTTGGTGTCCCATAGTATTTGTGTATATATTTCAAAACCATTTGACCACTAAGCATGCAGAAAAATACATTATGCAAATATAATATGATTTTATTAAATAAATGTATGGTTACTTTCATGAGAGGTTCCTTTGTAGACAAAAGTTCAATGAAAGGATATAATATTAAGGAACGCTTTACAAAGCTCACTTCATTACAAACAGTAGTCTGTTTGCTTACTATAACAAGCAAAGAGGCGATTGCTTGAATGGAAATAACAATTGTAAATCCCTATATTGATAATTTAGCTAACCTATAGATATTATATTTTAACCCCGTAAGTTAATTATTTAGAACGCTTGCCACGTAGTTTTTATACTGCATACAATTATATGCTTTATGTTTCTTTTCCAAACGCGTTTTTTTGTCGACTACGTCGTTCAATAAATATATATAAATGCAATGTAGAGTTCACAAATGCAGTAAATATGGAACATTAGGGTACCATCTAATTTAACGATTTTTTTAAAACTTGTCATATCAACCCCACAAATATGAATCAATAGAAATACTGTTTGAAAAAATGAAATAAATAAAAAACAATTTTACTCCAAAAACTATGTATATAACATTAATAGTATGTAATTTTCCTTCCTATACACGAATATCACATATATATCTTGACACGCAAATAAAAACTTATATATTTAACAAACAGGTCAGGTTAGTTAAAGTTAGGTTAGGTTAAATAAAATTAGATAAGCAATATGCATTAACCGTCAATAGATACTAATATAACCTAACTTAACCCTTTTATTAATACCTCTGCTATTAATCGTTGTATGTATAATATAATGTCCTGTTTGTCTTCAGGACAAAACTACGTAAGATAACTGTAATATAAACAGTTTTTAGTGCAAACATGTTTTTATTTTTCCAATTTTTTTTCTAAAATCAGTAAAACAGAAAAAATGTATTTCTGTCTAAACATTTCTATGGATATGTGTCCGTGGACGTAAAATTGAATACTATATTTTAAAATAAATAAATTTTAAAAAAATCGTGAACATCGGGTGGGAACCCTATGTTCCGCACTCACCAATATTTTTTCACTACACTACTATGAGTTCAGCTGTTTTCGTTATGTGTTTACAACCTGCGAAACATCATATTTTCAACAGCTGTCTATTGTTTACTACCGAAAGTAACATTGTTTACAACCGAAAATTTTCCACAGTCAACAACACCTGTTTTTATTCCGTAGTGTAGTGAAAAGTATCGTTCAAAACTCGAGTGAAAGTGTTTTGTATGTTCTCGACCATTTGAAGTGCTCGACAAGTCTCGCACTTCAAACATATGGTCTCGAACATGCAAAACCCCAGTTTCCACTCTTGTTATGAAATATACTATATTTAACTCTTGGTGGGTATTAACTGATTTCCCCAAACACGTAAATGCTCAGTGGTAGATAATAAATAATGTATCCTTATATTTGTTTCAACTGCGCTTTAATCCGTTATGAAGAGCGCTGAAATGAACGCTGCAATAGTGCAGAGGCAAATCCGCACGGGAAAATCAAACATTTGTATTTGAACGCAGACAAAAAAACATGTCGTCTATTTCGTGCCAGCAAGCTTGCATAGAATCTCTGGACTGTCAACATTGATTTTGGTTTGTGTCGACGGTTGTTTACAGTACATTCAGCAATTTTAATATTATTATCTTAAACTATATGTTGTAGTTTAACTTATATATCGACGAAAAAATAATTACCCTTACGTTAGGATTATTTATTTATTTATTTTTTTTATGAAGGTCGTTTCACTCCTTTAAATACGACTAAAACATGGAGTTATATTTCAATGGTTCCGTCCGAAATAATGAGATTGGTCGGTAGCCTAGTTGGTTCAATCCCAGCTTCATGAGCTATAGGTTCTCAGTTCGATCCCAATCAGAGTCAATACATTTTGAGAAGGATCAGCTGATAACCACCGGCTGTTCATTTGTCATTGGGCTATTAATTAATGACACTTTCTAAGGAATAGTCGGCCTTAGTTTGTAACAATGACTACATTCGCTCATCTACACTCATCAAACTCATTCGAAATCCATATTCGCCCATATATTGACGATCGGCTTCTTGACGATTTTAAACAAAAAACGCATAATATCAACTAGGTCCACTAAAATGGACCTTTAATAATCACACAATGTCCACTACAACGCAATATAATACTAAACACGAACCATACAGTTAAAATGGAACATGTTTTGGCTCGCTAGTGGTAGGATTGTATGTATGTCTACTATAGGGGTGTCGACTTCCCAGTAGTGTCTTCCCCAGTATACACAGGTAGTCGCCTTATTGTATTTATATCCCATAACAGCAGTGTTTACTTTTACAGTGGAAGGTACAGCACTGTAACTTAATAACGATTTGTCGGAAAATCATAGTTTATATACAATTTGAAAAAGCGTAAAGGTTTCTAGGTCGTCCAATTTTTATTTTTGGTTGTTTATATCCATAAAAATCATTAACTAATATTCACTATTTTTATTTTATCAGAAATAAATGTTTTGAAAATTAAAATGGCGATTAACTAGTAAACTATTAGCCCTTTCACAGTGAACAAGTAACATATGTTTCTTTCTTATGGCTACAGCGAACGGCTCAGCGGCAGTTTTTTGTAGATTAGAACTAACACTTAACTTGACACAAATCCAGCGCACTATTGCGTGCGACATCTGTTTCTTTCTTCTCTGTAGCTATTTTCAACAAAGTAAAAATTATATATTTCTGGTAAATCGTAAGCCACAGTGCTCTCCTGTATTTCATAACTCAGAAAATCTTTATTTTATACAGATACATCTGCATAATTGCGTCATAATATTTACATTTTTCACATTTTTTTAAAAAATGACTAAAACTATTTTTACACTGGTTTAAAATTAAAAAATAAAAACAAGATTGCAACAAAAGCATATGAAAATTCTTAATTACATTAAATTACCAACTCTTAAAGGTGGCCGTCTCCCAACTAACTATAACCTATCAGATGTTTTGCAGGACAAAAAATTCCCTACACTGTAGAAGGATTTCTCAATGAGCAAATATTTTACCCCTCTCTCGAACCTTTTAAGGTCAGGTATTTAACATGATCTTATTGGATATAAATAAAATATTGGGGGAACAGACTATGTAGATCCTTACACACATGTTCGTCCCATTATTCTTACTGACTGATTTCCTCGATCAGATCAATAGTCTATTAAGGGGAATGGGCAGATTAAGGTAAAGAAGGACTCGGCATCCCCCTAAAAAAAAAGACAAACCTACCCATGTATTCCGGAGAAGTTCATTGACATATATTTATCAATCTATGGGCATCAAATAAATACCACCTTCTTCCGACTTGTAAAAGTTACAGATATATGTTAATCAACAAAATAAATTATATTACTACGGTCACCCCAACGGCTTTAAGACCTGTGGATGAGGAAAATGGGGCTGGCGAGAGGACGAGGGCGTTCTAAAGAGGTGATGAGTGCTGAAGCAAGACATTACTGCATTCAAACGATCCTCCACTTCCAGTCGTAATAACTGAAACTCCCTACCCTCTTATTTAAATCAGTTTGTTCAATTCCTTCCTATGTTTACTTTCATTATTAATTTATATAGAGTTTGAAGAAATTTTTGAAAGGTAAATATTTGTATTTATTACTATGTATTTTACAACTAACAGTGTTAACCGTGTAAATCACTACACATTACATTGACTGTGGAAAAGGAATGGGAAATACGCACTTTATGTTTCCGTTCGGATCTAAATAAATGATTATTAGTGCTTTTAAATAAATGATACTTTTACTTCAACGAAAATCTACAAAACTGTAACATTTAAAAAATGTTCCACCCTTATAACAACATCTACCAGTCTAATGATTCGTGAGTATAAAACCTTAATGGTTTATGTATCTATAGATTATATTCAATTCCGTAAGCAAACCGCTCCTTATGATAATTCTCGAGCAAGGAAGAAGACATTATATATTTATTTGATTCATTTTAAGCTTAAGGGCCAAGGACGGTGGTAAAATATCAGATATGTAAAAACATACCTGAGTTTCGTCTCACGGGCCCTAAATATCCAAGGTTTTTTTAATCACAGTAGTGTTTTTATTTAAACATATAACATATTTTTAGTTTAATCTGTAATTTTATCTAAATATAGCGTATTTGTAGTTTTTACAGTCTGAATTATTAACAAAGCAAAAAGAGCTTTTAAAAACATGAAAAAAGCTAAATATATGTCATGCTGTTTTACAGCCTCATCTGACTGAAAATGTCACTAGTCCGACCGAAGCCGAAGAGCACGCAAAGCATGCAGTGGTGTCCCCTGATTTTATTTTCAGTTGTTGCCCCTTCATGACAAAAGTTTCACATATTTCATAAATGAAAGACAAAAAAAAAAAAACAGTTTAATATCTTATATTTGATTTTTCGTAGAACTATCGTAAAGTTCCACGACTTTACAGCGTTATATAAAACTTATTTTTTACATATCGAAATCTAAAATTCAAGGAACTTCTAGACCGTAAACAAAATCCCAATAAAACCCAAAACTAGGGCCAGTTGTTCTCCACTGACTGCAGGGCTGGATAAAAAATTCAAATATTCCAGAGCCCTGTCCACATCTTCCCCTGACCCTTTCGTTAGAGATCAATACAAAAGTATTAGTTGCGTGTATTTCGCAAGTTCAAGTCGCTGTTCACTTGTAGCACAGAGTATAAACTAACTATATAGTCTGTTTATATACATAGAGTTTATTCATTTACTATCTGCTTTTAGTCTACTCATTTAATCTTTTCTCAAGTGTTCAATTATTTTTCAATTTCTCTGTTCTCAATTTGTAGTATGATCAATTTGAGTTTTTTTAGCCAAGTACGCTTCTTTAAGTAAGGTTTAATTGTATCGAAACATTATTTCTTATCGATTATCGCAGTTGGAGACGTCTTTTTATGTTTACTGCTACGGGATACCCCTGCACGCTTCATGTTAAAATTCCCATCACTCGCTAAGCTCACAAAGATAAACTGTACTTAGTATAGTGAATCTGAAAAATATAGTTTTAGTATTATTTTTAACGGTATAGTTTATATATTGCCAATGTTATTCTTAATAGAAGGAAACAGTTCTGTTAAGGGCTGTTTCTACCCTTAGGTGTGGAATTTTGACAAATTCTCTCTTATTATTAAACTATGATACTATTGGGCATGATATTATGGAGATCTCGTAAAAAGTCAGTATGTTAGTGAGTTCGTGATTAATATTTCATGTATCCCCAAATTGGAAATTTTCTTTTTCATGGACAGTCATGTTTTTTTCCTTCGAGTAGCATTAAATATGCTTGGATGGTAATTTATGATTAGATGACTAACCGTAATGATTTTTAATAATTTTTTTGCAAATTGTTAGCTCCATAATAACATCCATTTTTTAGCCCCTGAACTGTTGTAATTAGACTAAAATAGGTATACCTTCACGTCAAACAGTTCACAGTGTGGATGGTGAGAATACCAACTACATGTTTCGCCGTAAATACGGCATCTTCAGGTTAAAGAACATAAAAGATAAATAAGTCCCATTGGGATGCGTCACAAATTAATTAAAAAACACAGTTTACACAAAAAAGGCCTACCAAAAGTTTCAATGTTTTATGTTTCCGTGTGTAAACTGTGTTTTTTAATTAATTTGTGACGCATCCCAATGGGACTTATTTATCTTTTATGTTCTTTAACCTGAAGATGCCGTATTTACGGCGAAACATGTAGTTGGTATTCTCATCATCCACACTGTGAACTGTTTGACGTGAAGGTAAAGTATACCTATTTTAGTCCATAATAACGCTGTACAACCGAAAATAAATATCTTAAATTACATATTTAAGGAAACAGAAACCCCAAAACCAACTGCAATAAGTGTTCGATTTCTCACTCGATAACTTTAACCGTCCGCCGTTGTACAATAAACCTATCTGGATTGTATTCGGTTGTGTTCAGGAACAGTGTTAAAGTATAGCTCGTGTTGTTGATCATAGATGAATTAAAAACGTGCATAATGCGTGCAGTATGTGTTGAATAAATGAGTTTCAATGTACTCAATCATTGAAACTCATTTATTCCACACATACTGCACGCATTACTCAATCATTGAAACTCATTTATTCCACACATACTGCACGCATTATACTCAATCATTGAAACTCATTTATACAACACATACTGCACGCATTATGCACGTTTTTAATTCATCTATGATCAACAACACGAGCTATACTTTAACGCTGTTCCTGAACACAACCGAATACAATCCAGATAGGTTTATTGTACAACGGTGGACGGTTAAAGTTATCGATCACAAATATCGACACTATTAACCAGATCCAATCAAACTAATTGTTATTGTCAGCGGATAATTCAGTACTCCCGTCCATTTGCACCTAAAGCCACTACTCGTCTCTTGACAAATCATAATTGTCCAATATTGGTAATCCATTTCCCGGATCTACAGTCATTTGATCGAGCCTCTGGATTAATACATTAGTAATATTGTGATTTTCATGTGAGATAATTATTTCGGTGTGTAATGTAATTGGTCGTGAAATACGAATGGCGGCAGTTGGTTTAGCTGTTTTGTTCAGTCAACAATCCAACACCAACAAATAACATCAAAACAACAAGAATTTTGTTATTTAGCTTGCTCGGAATGTTTAGTCTTTAAAATCTCTATCAACTGAATGTTTCCCATTTTGCAACATTCCAAAGTTAACGTGTGAGGATGACAGTTTAAACACCGCCACTTCGATTAACGTTTAGCTGATTGCTACCCAAGAAAGGTTTGATGTTCAAGGATTTGTTTGAAGTTTAAAATTTAAGTTGTTACCAGATCCTTCGACTATCATAGACATAATGACATTTTACCTTGAGGATGGATTTTGTTAAACGCTTTAGTATGAGTAAATGAATGTCGTGAAATTAGGTATATCGAATAACAGCCATGTGAGTGTGGAGCTGACATTAAAATTATGATTCATTTAGTTAACAAGTCGAAAGTTCTTGCTTCACTAAGGGGTGGTTCTCTACGCTTGCTTAACCTTCCCATCGTGGTTCTCTCTAAATCATCACATAAATATAAAAGTCAGCCTGCTATCGTTCTCCTAGATAACAAGTTTTATGGTCTAGAAACCTCTTTAAGTTTACTTTAGGGGGATGCAAAGAAGTGCAACATGTCGGTGTTGGTATGGACCCTTAAAAATTTCACAACGAAAACTAAGTTTGGCCAATCTTTTGTGCCATGTTTATGTTGTTGTACCAGCTGTTTGGAATTAATTATTATATGAAAACGAATGCCAGCGTTACTCTCATGGGGAAAAGAAAAGGTTGATAATCTGTTTTCACCCCTCAGGAATGAAATTTTTTAAAAAATCCTTTCACAGTATGTCTCTATTATATAAAAGCTAACGTCCCTCCAAATGTCATCAAAATCTGTTCATTAGTTCCGACGATTTTGTGTTTAGTGAGCATATAGTTTTTGGATTTTATACACTAAGGTTATTGCCATTTGGTTATTTTCAAAATGGATTAGTTGTTGTTCTTAAGTTTGTAGCTGTGAATATAATTTTTTATCTCTAATTCAAAAAATCATTTCTTAAACATTTTGTAACAGTAGTTTCATTGAATAATTTTAATATTGGATCCTATTTTTAAACACTAATCAATCATGTACTAACAATAATGTATAAAGTATGTCTTATTGACGTTTTTGTTATATATATATATTTTTTTAAATTTATTTATTCATAAGACGCCGATCGTCAAGATATGGGCGAATATGGATTTCGAATGAGTGTGATGAGTGTAGATGAGCGAATGTAGTCATTGTTACAAACTAAGGCCGACTATTCCTTAGAAAGTGTCATTAATTAATAGCCCAATGACAAATGAACAGCCGGTGATTATCAGCTGATCCTTCTCAAAATGTGTTGACTCTGATTGGGATCGAACTGAGAAAACTGAGAACCTTTAGCACATGAAGCTGGGATTGAACCAACTACGTTACCGACCAGTCATTTTATATCATATATATAATCATTTTATATCCTAATTGCAAATATTTAAACGAACATTTGTACATTATAATGCTTTATACTTGTCAAAAAAAAACGTTATTACAACAGGAGAGGCCTTTAACAATGCTTTGTTTTTACGTAGTGTGAGAAAATAAAAAAAAAATAAAATAAATAAAATAAAAAGAGGAAAATTCTTCAAGGTAACGGAAGTGGTATTGTCAAACATGCAAACAGTTTCCGATTAAAAAAACAGAATCAATCGATGTGAAATAAGTCGACATTAATAGGGCGATTTGTCGAGTCAGAGGCGTTGAGTTATTATTGGAAATTGGATAAATTATCTTGGAACTGTGTTATTCAGATCGCTTGGATTATAACTCATCAGCTCTATTCGCATTATTAGTTGTTTTATTTCACATAAATATTCATGTTTTTCGTTTATTCAGCAAAGCAGTGATGGGAATGGGGATTGTATTGACCTGGAATTATATATTTAGAGAATATATTTCAGAGTCTTAAAATTATATTAATCTGTACACAACGCACTTTAGAATTTAATACATTTCATAAACTAACAGTAGTATATTTTAATAAAGTCTTGTAAATACAACATGTTTTATAAGCTTTCGTCGTTTAGTGAAATTAGTTTGCTATAGCACAGAGAATAAAGAAAGAGCGGTCGAATCCAATAGTGCTGAAAGGGTGTCAAGTTATACAAACTTGTGGTGTCGAGTAGTTAGTTCTCCAGTTCACCTTGTGGTTAGCACCGTGCCTTATTTATTTAAACCCGAGTCCAGAGTGGGTTTGAAATTTGGTGATAGCTCGGTCGGTTATTGAACTCTGGAGAACATGAAAGAGATATGTTCGTGGAAGAGTGGGTAAACAACAAGAGTAACGTTTAAGAAAAGGGTGGATGAACTGTGGGTATTTTGTTTTAAAGAGGGAGGATATACTGAACAGGTCAAATTCGTGGAGAGGCTAGAATGGATGAACAGTGGGTATTTTGATTTTGAAGATGGAGGGTATACTGAACAGGTTAAGTTCGTGCAGATGGTAGAATGGATGAAATTAGGGTATTTTGTTTTTGAAGAGGAAGTATATACTGAATAACTAAAGTTCAAAGAGAGGGTGGATGAACTGTAAGGGTTGTAATCTTGGAAGGGATTATATAGTGTCTTCTTCGTGGACAGGGTTGATAAACCTTAGGAACCAGGTTCATGAAAATAGTAGTTGATATATTATTTCTAAAACTGATTCAACAGTGCAAACGTTTTGCTACAATCTAATTTCGAACAAAAAGGTTATTAAAAATTATAATTAGCTCAATTTTCCTTTCACAAAACGTATCTTCTATCTGGTTCAACGGAACTCCCGAGGGGAGTGAAACAACACAAGACTCGTCCAAAGTTTATGAATGTTGAATAATTTAGAAGAGCGGTCAAAGAAGGAGAAATCTTCCAGACAAAGAGGTTCCTCCAGTTCTCCAGGGAGGCGCTTCCAGACGTATTTCTCTATTCCAGTGGTGGAACAAAGATCAATCTCATTTGTTACCCCTCCGTTCCCTTTGTTGATCATTCCACCTGATTTCCGCCCAAAGTGACCCATTACTCTACGCTAACTGTTTGCCGGACAAAGTGCGTTTCGTTCGTTCGCCTGGTTGACTGCGTTGATAAAAACTAAATCGTCACTGACTCTTGGACCATACGATGAAATCATCCTTGAGTTCGTTTCGCTGTGGTTCCTTTGTTTTTGACCTCTAAAACTAACAAGCTCTGAGAGTGTTTCCGGCCGTGTTGACAGTGATAGTCGATCCAATTATTCGAACCCAAATTTAATTCTGATTTACCTGTTTTACTATCATATTTAGTGTGGACGACCATTATGTCCATACTAGGATTTGTATAAACTATTTAAAACAATAAATAAATAAGCTTATTAAGTTGTATTCCCATCATTTAGTGATATTATTATTTTTGTTTTAATCCATGTCAATTTAGAGACAAACTCTTGCCTTAGTAAGACGATTAAAAAGGAAGTCTAAAATTTTGAAAGGGGAAGCGAGAAATATAAATTATTCACTCGATCGATTCATAACCTACAAATAACTTACCCAAACACAAATTTGTATGCTGTACAGCGCAAGGTTTGAGAACACTCTAGCCCTGTGTGTTTCTGGAGGGAGGCTGTATTTACTTTCACTTGAGTGCGTGGCTACATGATCACTTTACTCGGATTAAAAGTGGTATATCCAAAAACGTTGTACTGGCATGAACCCACTTGAGGGTGGTTGATACAAATATGAGAAATGAGAACTTTGACAAGATCTTGTATAATGGAGAATTTAGTAGGCCTATTTATACGTTAAAAATATACCAAAGCTTAGGATTTAATGTAATAAGTAAGGAATTATTTGATTTTCCTATTTACAAAAGTTACGGCTTCAAATTAAAAAATTGCTACTTTTTATCTAATTAATTTTATTAGCTCATATATTTTATAAATTCAACCGTAGAACTGGTTGATTTGTTTTATAAGAGGAGCTCTTTGAATGTGTGCAGTTAATAATTGTGTTGATGAAATCAATAGCTATTCATAAAATTAATTATAACTTGTATTTTATTTACATTTAGATTATTCATAATATATGAGATGCCAACACAGCTTGGGCGATTATGAATGAATGTGGGACAAGTGTAGAAGACTACTCACTGACTTTGAAATACGCTCAGAAAGGGCCATTTATTAACCCAATACAAAACTACTTAACGTGGCATTCGAACCACGTGGTTTTATTTAAATCTGTCTGATGACAAGTCTTGTAATCATATATCTTTTTTCCGAGACAACAACTAAACACTAGTCAACGCCCAATAAACACATCATAGACCTCTCATGTACGTAGTGTCTATGTCGATGGCAACCATTAAGTGGTAACAGAAAAGAACCCATCTCTTACTATTTCTTCAACTCTTTGCCCCAAGTAGCTGGGTTACAGCATTACACAAAGAGTGCCGACATTTAATTAATTCAATGTTTTTAGTGTAATGGAAAAAGTAATTAATTCTAAATCAAGGGTTAAATAGAATAGAAAAAAGTTAAAGAGTAAATTTATTTTAATGAATAGAATTTCCTGTTCAAACATAATTTAAGACCATATAAAATCATTGAGTGCAGTACTCGAGTTGTAAATCCATATACAATTCGCCACATACAGTCCAATATTACGGAGCAGATGTTCCATTTCTGTAGAGAAAACAACCCCTCACAAGCCACCCTCATTTCGCGCAGAATTGACGTATCGACAATACGTACGTTCCAGAAAGGATTTACAAACATATAGAGCCGTCGAGGCGTATAAAGTCATTCAGGACGTACAAAAGTGAGGTGGGTCGGGGGGAAACATTGTTATGTAAAGTCAGAGAATCTTGTACTCCACGCTGCAGCACACTCGCTGGACGTATCGATATCTGAATATATTCCACCATCAGAGCCCTGTCAGCTTTGCTTCAAATTACAACAATCCGCCTTTACAAATACAATGTTTATTGTTATTTCACCCGACTGCTTTTAGCCTTCTCTGAAAATGAGTTAACTCACGTAAATGGATTTGGTTAAACCTTCCATCTTTGAAGAGTTTTAATGGTTATAGTTTAATTTTTTTCTGTATTTGAATAAAATTGTTGCTTCCTGGATTTATTTCCAAACTTTCATCGTTGTTCCCTTGTTGTTCCATATTTGATAGATTTATTTTATATTGTTTAAATTGTGATTATCGACACTTATTCTTACTGTGCCAGAATGAATTTAAAAGCAATTTGTTGGAAGACTAGGCCTATAACAATCTTATAAATTTTTCTTAATTTTTGTCACCAGTTAACATGGGTCTGCAGGCCTGTGCGTGAACTTTATTAACATGTGGAGTACTGTCCGTTAGCTTAGTTTGGAATGCGAACCTTGGACTTAACATTCCGCAGTCTGAAGTCGTAACCACTATCACTAACCCACTACGCCAGCATGAAAAATGTATGTTCATCTTTTTTTTCGTAACCTTGCAATAGTTGAAATAGAAAAGTTCGAAAAGTGCTTTCATGAACGAAAAATCATTTCGTCCATCTGATATAAAGCGAGTTCCAAGAAGTCTTTTGTATGGTTACAATAAGTGAAATAATCATTCTAAAATAAATATAGAATCACTTACACTTAGCACCGTATATAGCGATGTATACTTCATACATATTCATCATAGTTTAGGAAAAACTCTGCACGTAGTTCACTTGAAATAGGCATCCTAGCTGGATTTCGTGCGTGCGGCGTTGCTATAATGAATGAGGATTGACGGAGAAAAAGCACCTGTCCCCCACTCTCCGGGACTATATTGAAGATTGGCACAACCTGGCAACCGCGCTCAGTCCACAAACACTTGACACTACAGTCTGAATTAAGTTATTTTATCTACAGTAAAAAATTTTCAAGGATCATACAAAAATATAAGTTTTATTGAAGCGACTCACAAGTGAAATAATAGAGTTGCAAATAAAGGAAATTGCAACATCAAAAAATCCGTTGTTTAAACACTGTTATCTATAGAATACACATACTCATCATGGTGTAGGAAAAAACTGTGCGTGTAGTTCACTTAAAATAGGCACCCTAGCTGCAGTTTGTGCTTGCGGTGTTGCTATAATGACTTATGATTGACGGAGAAGTAGCACCTGCACCCCTCCCAGGGACTATTGTGGACTGGCACAGCCTGGTAACCACGCTCAGTCCACAATCACTCTGCAGTATTTATTTCGTTTGGTTATCTGTGCTAAGAAAGTTTCAATGACCACATACGAATATTAAACTTTCAATTAGCGGTTTACAAAAGAAGTAATGGAGTTGTTAGGAGGAAATTGCAACATCGTAAAGCCATTGTTCAAATACTGCTATTCATTAAGCTGTAAGACCCCTTTTGTTTCATTTTGTTAAACACAATCGCCTACCAAATGGGAAAATATGAAATGAAAATGTCCAACAATAAATAGAATCTATTAATTGGCTGTTTCAAATTGGAACAACAAAAACAATACAAGGAGTCTCCGGGGACACGTACGGGAATGGTTAAATTATTATTCAAGGGTGGTCGTACAGAATGAAATAAATGAAATGGGGCGAGAGTGTATAGGCTATGAAACGTTTTATTGTGGCGATTCTGGATTCCGAAGGGAGGGGGCCCCACTGGCGTGACGCCTCGTCAAATATTTGTGCTACAAAAATGGAATTCATCATTGGGCTATTTATTTATTTCTATGACTCATATTGATTATCTAGGGGGTGTGCTTCTTTTTAGTAGAAATTTATGTGATTGTTCCAGTGCCTTGATAATTTCGTAGTTATGAATCAATCAACACCTGTAAACTTGTTGGGTATAACTAAATTTGCAACTAATTAAAGTAACAATTCAGTGACAGCTAGTACAGTGACACATTCAATACAAGTTGAAAGTCCATCAACAATTAAATGAGATCGAATGAATCATTCGTAAATTATATGATTTTTAAGAAAATGAATGTCGTTTAAATGGAAGGCGATTATGTAACCTAAACTGATAAGTAAATTCTATACCCAATAATATATTTTCTGAGTTGTAACTCTTGTCACATTGCACGAATTGATGTTAATTTATGGAGGAACGACTTTCATATAGTATTTAAGATAGACATTTAAAGTAATATTTGACTTAAATTTACACAACACTTTTGTTTTGTACTAAATTAATTAATTAATCTAATACATTTCCTTGTTCGAGTGTTATTTACAGGATTTAAATGACAACAGTTTGCAATAAATTATTTTGTTTTTGTACTTTCCTACAAGCTGTCATGTTGTAGGAAAGTTGTAAATTTATTGATAGTAATTTACCGTTTTCCGAATAGATTACTGTTAATTTGTATTTACTGCTGTTTGATCATGCAAATTAAAAATGTCCTCTTATTGTATATCGTATTAGTTATTTCATAACAATGAATGCTATAGTATTATTAATGAAAGCAAGAGTTTTGAAAGTTTACATATTATGAAAGTACAACAAATAAAATCTGCTGACTTTAAATGCCTTCTAAAGCTTTAAAATATATATATATATATATATATATATATATATATATATATATATATAATATATATATATATATATATATATATATTTTTTTATTAACGACATCAGCTGTTTCTCGTGGTTTAGCCTTGAGACTCCAGGGCGCGTGTGTGGGAAGTAATGCAAGGCCAGCCTGTAGATCGGCGTACCAAGCTAACTGGAGACACAGTGTGCAGGTACAGAATGCACTCAACACTGTAGCATGGACATTCCAGTAACGCTACTAGCCAGCAGTCAGTGATGTTTGCCTATTAAGTAGTATTGACTCAATGCTTGTACGTGTATGGGAGGGCAATTGTGTCAGTACTACTGTACGTTCGTACATGTACCACTTTAAGTTAACATTACCACTATACGTGTGTGGGTGGGCAGGAGGGTCATCACCACTGTACATGTATGGGTGGGCTGGAGGATCATCACCACTGTACGTGTATGGGTGGGCTGGAGGGTCATCACCACTGTACGTGTGTGGGAGGGTAATTGGGTCAATAATATTGTACGGGCGTACATGTACCACTATACGTTAACATAACCACTATACGTGTGTGGGTGGGCAGGAGGGTCATCACCACTGTACTTGTATGGGAGAGCAACTGGGTCAGTACTACTGTACGTTCGTACATGTACCACTGCAGCAATAGCTGCTCTTGTAAACAAACCATGTACGTTAACATTACCACTATAGATGTGTGGGTGGGCAGGAGGGTCATCAACACTGTACGTGTATGGGAGAGCAACTGGGTCAGTACTACTGTACGTTCGTACATGTACCACTGCAGCAATAGCTGCTCTTGTAAACAAACCATGTACGTTAACATTACCACTATAGATGTGTGGGTGGGCAGGAGGGTCATCAACACTGTACTTGTATGGGAGAGCAACTGGGTCAGTACTACTGTACGTTCGTACATGTACCACTGCAGCAATAACTGCTCTTGTAAACAAACCATGTACGTTAACATTACCACTATACGTGTGTGGGTGGGCAGGAGGGTCATCACCACTGTACGTGGTGGGTGGGCTGGAGGATCATCACCACTGTACGTGTGTGGGAGGGTAATTGGGTCAATAATATTGAACATTCGTACATGTACCACTATACGTTAACATTACCACTATACGTGTGTGGGTGGGCAGGAGGGTCATCAACACTGTACGTGTATGGGAGGGTAATTGGGTCAATACTACTGAACATTCGTACATGTACCACTGCAGCAATAGCTGCTCTTGTAAACAAACCATGTACGTTAACATTACCACTATAGATGTGTGGGTGGGCTGGAGGATCATCACCACTGTACGTGTATGGGTGGGCTGGAGGATCATCACCACTGTACGTGTGTGGGAGGGTAATTGCGTCAATAATATTGCACGGGCGTACATGCACCACTATAAGTTAACATAACCACTATACGTGTGTGGGTGGGCAGGAGGGTCATCACCACTGTACTTGTATGGGAGAGCAACTGGGTCAGTACTACTGTACGTTCGTACATGTACCACTGCAGCAATAGCTGCTCTTGTAAACACACCATGTACGTTAACATTACCACTATAGATGTGTGGGTGGGCTGGAGGATCATCACCACTGTACGTGTATGGGTGGGCTGGAGGGTCATCACCACTGTACGTGTATGAGTGGGCTGGAGGGTCATCACCACTGTACATGTATGGGTGGGCTGGAGGGTCATCACTACTGTACGTGTATGGGTGGGCTGGAGGGTCATCACTACTGTACGTGTATGGGTGGTCTGGAGGGTCATCACTACTGTACATGTATGGGTGGTCTGGAGGGTCATCACTACTGTACGTGTATGGGTGGGCTGGAGGGTCATCACCACTGTACGTGTATGGGTGGGCTGGAGGGTCATCACCACTGTACGTGTATGGGTCGATTGTAAAAGTCATCCTCACTGTACGTGTATGGGTGGGCTGGGGGGTCATCACTACTGTACGTGTATGAGTGGGCAAGAGGGTCATCACCACTGTACGTGTATGAGTAGGCAAGAGAGTCATCACCACTGTACGTGTATGGGTCGATTGTAAGGGTCATCCTCACTGTACGTGTATGAGTGGGCAAGAGGGTCATCATCACTTTACGTGTATGGGTAGTCTTGAGGGTAATCACCACTGTAAATGTAGGGGTGGGCTGGAGGGTCATCACCACTGTACGTGTATGGGTGGGCTGGAGGGTCATCACCACTGTACGTGTATGGGTCGATTGTAAAAGTCATCCTCACTGTACGTGTATGGGTGGGCTGGGGGGTCATCACTACTGTACGTGTATGAGTGGGCAAGAGGGTCATCACCACTGTACGTGTATGAGTAGGCAAGAGAGTCATCACCACTGTACGTGTATGGGTCGATTGTAAGGGTCATCCTCACTGTACGTGTATGAGTAGTCTTGAGGGTAATCACCACTGTAAATGTAGGGGTGGGCTGGAGGGTCATCATCACTTTACGTGTATGAGTAGGCAAGAGGGTAATCACCACTGTAAATGTAGGGGTGGGCTGGAGGGTCATCATCACTTTACGTGTATGAGTAGGCAAGAGGGTCATCATCACTTTACGTGTATGGGTAGTCTTGAGGGTAATCACCACTGTAAATGTAGGGGTGGGCTGGAGGGTCATCATCACTTTACGTGTATGAGTAGGCAAGAGGGTAATCACCACTGTAAATGTAGGGGTGGGCTGGAGGGTCATCATCACTTTACGTGTATGAGTAGGCAAGAGGGTCATCATCACTTTACGTGTATGGGTAGTCTTGAGGCTAATCACCACTGTAAATGTAGGGGTGGGCTGGAGGGTCATCATCACTTTACGTGTATGAGTAGGCAAGAGGGTCATCCTCACTGTACGTGTATGAGTAGTCTTGAGGGTAATCACCACTGTAAATGTAGGGGTGGGCTGGAGGGTCATCATCACTTTACGTGTATGAGTAGGCAAGAGGGTCATCATCACTTTACGTGTATGGGTAGTCTTGAGGGTAATCACCACTGTAAATGTAGGGGTGGGCTGGAGGGTCATCATCACTTTACGTGTATGAGTGGGCATTAGGGTCATCCTCACTGTACGTGTATGGGTAGTCTTGAGAGTAATCACCACTGTAAATGTAGGGGTGGGCTGGAGGGTCATCATCACTTTACGTGTATGAGTGGGCTGGAGGGTCATCATCACTTTACGTGTATGAGTGGGCTGGAGGGTCATCCTCACTGTACGTGTATGGGTAGTCTTGAGGGTAATCACCACTGTAAATGTAGGGGTGGGCTGGAGGGTCATCCTCACTGTACGTGTATGAGTGGGCATTAGGGTCATCATCACTTTACGTGTATGGGTGGTCTTGAGGGTCATCACCACTGTACGTGTATGAGTAGGCAGGAGAGTTATCACCACTTTACGTGTATGGGTGGTCTTGAGGGTCATCACCACTGTACGTGTATGAGTAGGCAAGAGAGTTATCACCACTCTACGTGTATGGGTGGTCTTGAGGGTCATCACCACTGTACGTGTATGAGTAGGCAAGAGAGTTATCACCACTGTACGTGTATGAGTGGGTGGAAGTATGTTTTATATTATTCCTTGAGCCATTTAGTGGTGAGTTAATCTTGATACAGACCTTGTAGATTATCCTTGTCCTAGCAACATCCTATTGAATGCAATATTTTGTTCATATTACAATTTATTCAATATCAGCTATGCAAAATCTTTCAAAGTATTTTATAAAAAGGAAAATTAGACAGTAGATTTTTAAACGAAATAAAGTAATATACTAGATTATACCGAAAATAATGTTCATATTGAATATAATGTATTCGGGGCAGCTAGCGTGTATACGGGCACTTTTTTCAATTACAGCAATACTAGTAGTTCCGGTATGGGCTCATGGAAAAGTAGTGGAATGTACTGTATTTAACTTTTACACAAATATTGAACTACATCGTTACTTTTCATATTATTTGAATGTTTTGGAATGTTGGCTAATCACGTGAAAATACTGGAAAATGGCACTGAACTGATAAAATCATGGCTAGGCCTAATTATTTGTTCTTAAAAGCAAGTTTTACTCTTTGGTTTTAAGTATTGAAAATGTAGAGTTTTTTTTCTGTGGGGGGGGGGCTAGGGCTTGAGAGCAATTAGTAGTAATATAATTACTGTTTATTGTAAAATGGGGAGTTGAGATATAGAAGACAGAGATTTTAAAAAAATGGTTATGGATTTAAAGACAGGTATGATATAAATGTGTATGGCTTATCTAGTCGTTACAAACGAATAATATCTTCAATACGTCACTATAAAGTATTAAACTAATGTAACTAACCACACAGACCGCTCATGATGTAGGAATACCCGTCTGACAACCGTTCACAGTCCACAAACGCCCGACGCGCTGCAAAGCGGACAGTCCACAAACTACAGAAAACAGCGTGGCTTAAATGCTATGAGGATGAACACTGTACAGTTAATTTATTTGTGGAAGTTAGGCCCACTTTACCTGTCAAATATGATTGATAGACGCTCATAGAAGAATGTTAAACATATGTCTTGACACAATTTACATATACGACTTATACTTTTATTACAGCTCATAGGCAATGGTAAATAAGAAACACCTGAGCACGACTGGAGTTTTACACCTAGTGAAACGTCGTGTTTGTTTGTAAATACTCTAATCATTAGAAATATCTCACAAATTAATAATATTGTCATTAATGTTTGGTTTATAAATCAAAATAGTTTTTGTCACATCTTAGTATGTGCACTAAAAAGAAGCTCTAAGAACAGCGTTTATATTATTATTAATTATTTATTACTTAGATGCTGATCGTAGAAATATGGGCGAAGATTAGGAATGAATGAGAGTGTAGATGAGATAGTGTAGTCATTGTTACTAACTGAATTCGATTTAACTTACAAATGACCGTTTATTAATATCCCAATGGCCAGGGCAACTAAGGCACCTACTCTTTTACATGGAATCCGAACGACGTAGTATTGGTCCGATATTTAGCAAATTGACAAGCTTTATAATCACTTCTCCGAACACAACATCCAGACCTTAACTGCCATCCAACATGGACACCCCAGACTTCTCTAAAAGTGTCCACATCGATAGCAACCATTGAGCGGACGCCGTGTAGGTATTAATAGCTGTATTATTTTAACACGGACTGCTTATTTATTAGACGCAAACTATTATAAAATACTAATCCATTACAAAGGTTTTGTATTTACTTTTATCTGTTACTACATGACATTAGAATGGAACTTGTGTTGAAATACGTACATAGACTAACACATGAAAACAATAAGTCTACTCACAAGAATGTAACATTTTAAACCAGACCAAACAGACGACGGGTTCCTTACAATTTCCTTTTCAATCTCACTCAGCAATATTTCCTCGACGATATGGGGCCTGGCCTCCGAACAATGAGGGACGTTTGAGTCATTACTTGATTGAACCAATGTATTTCCAGGCCTTTCTTGGTGTTGAGTAGACAAATGTATTTCTTGACTCTTGTATTTATTGCCTTCGTGTCCAGTTTAGATGGCTGTTGTTTTGTCAGTTTAATGGACTGTTGTTGTAGGAATGTAAATTGAACCTGTCATAAGCTGTATTGGTTATTGAAAACAAATATTTGTTTTATTGATGTGTCCGCGTGTTACAATGCCAGTTTGTGTTAAATGGAGCATATAATTGTATAATAAATATTTATATCTACCCTTAACATTACTTTTTTGCCTTAGTATAACAAAAGAAAATGTAATATACGACTAAGAAAAAAAAAGAAAAAAGAAAAAAAAGAACAATCTATAAAAATACTTTTGTTTCTATAGATTTACTCTTATTATTTTATATTTATATTTATAATTATTTATATTTAATGAAGTATTCACTATCGTCTTCAGAATCTTCCTCTAGACATCGTATTAAAAAGTAAACGCCATTTTAAAATTATCAACCATTTCACTTATTGATAAAACTGTTTTTCTTTGATTTTATTTGATATAATTCGTAAAGAGATAATGTTACAACGCCAATACGGTAAAGGTATATGAATTATATGTGATAATTTATACTAACCATGATACAAATTAGGTAAATATGTAACTAACATGGTAAAATGACAACGGCTTACACCTACATTGGCTATCACAGTCATTTACGTTCTTGAGATGGCATTAACTTCTGGGGTTTGACTACGTCAGTGAACTTGAACGGTATCTGTGTTCTATATGACGATCCACTTTGAAAATGATGTCTGTAAGGTATTCGAAACGTTGGTAACTAGTATAAATAGCAAACATAACCTGTGAACCACAAAAGCGCTTAGTAAAGGTTCCGAAAAAATATAAGACACTACTTTAAATGATAACTAAAATGTTTACGTTAAGATTTAACAAGTTTTAAAATAATTGGTTAGGAATGTCACTATTCGTGTAAAGGTGGAAGATTAAATTCCACTGTACATGTATGGGTGGGTGGGAGGGTCGATGCTATTGCACATTTAATTGAAGGATCACACGTTGATTATAGATGCTACCAAAAATGAGAAATGAGCGTTTATTGTCCATAATTAACACTTCATATCAAGTTGCACCGACCTAAGCTCATTCGTGTATGGTGAAAAGAGGCTCTGAATGGCCGATATCGGTACATTTACTACAGTATCAAGGCCTTCCTTATTTTAGCTGTGAGATGAAGATTTCTTAGTATGCAGCTCATTCTAAAGTACATTTTGTAGCTCTTGCCTAGAAATGTACCTGCAAGCCTTCAACCTAGAGTGTATACTAATGCTCTAGTTAGCCCGTAAAAAATATTATTTTCGTCAAGTTTTATGATCTAACATCAGTTTTTGATAATCTGTGATCAGTCAGTCAATCGTTTTTAGAGTTTATGTAGGCTACATTTTTTTCAATCAAAAATTCGTATAAATGTTCGTAATTGTGAATTTCTCTTCACATTGTTCGCTTATACTGATGAAACCTAACCCAAAATGTCATCTGAACTATCCTAAAATATCTCATACGTATGGTGAGTGATAGCAAAGATTCTGATTGGTCAATTTCGGTCCATATAATTATTTCATCTTATTTTAATAATTTCAGAGCATATTTTATCAAATCAATTTTTTTACTCATTTAGAGTTAGGCTACATTTACGAATAAAAACTATTTTTGCCAAGTTTCGTGGTCCAAAGCCATACAGTTTTTAGGAACTGTGATCAGTCAGTCAATCGTTTAGTAGACAATATTACAAGTTGTTGAACCAGGTTCGTAGATACTGACTACGCACGAAGTTGTCCTAACACTCCTCAGTCAGGATCCTTATGTAACTTGCATGTCCTTGACGTTTCGTCCTACATGCCTTTCAGTCCAAGGTCTCCCCTCTCCTATCGCTGGCTACACGACAATTCGCTCACCATAGCACGCATAACTTCGTCTCTCACTAACATAGGAAATCTCTCTTGCCCACTATCAGCAATAATGTATGCATTAGAAGAACGCCGACGTCCTGGTACGCCACGTCACATCTACTTAATGGAAATCCCTTATCTAGATTTATGGCACGAACTTATTTCGCTCCTGTAGGTTATTGACAGTATCTAAGGGTTCAGGTAATAAGACCCAGTATACCAAATTACATAATATATATATACTGTATTATAAGTCTAAGGTTATCTTTTTTTCACCTTTACGTATTTTTTTATATTAGTCCACTTCGAATTTGTTTCACTCAATTACTTGAACATTGAAAAATACAATATAATATTTTAATACTTCTAATTTTTCCTATAGTACGAAGTTTATAAGTCATAAGAATTGTGTATGAAGGTACACAAAAGAAAGAAACAGTGGTCGCATCCAATAGAGCAATGAATGTGTATCGAGTAGTTATTTCTCTAGTTTGCTTATCAGATGGTTGGGCCAGCACCTTGTCAGTCTATCCTCTTATTCCCACAAAATCTTCAAGGATAAACTTAGCAATTGTAATTACAGAGCTATGTATTAGTTTCAATCTATTTATAACTGCCACCGATGGTTTGTCCGTAACCATATGAAAGTGACCTCTGTTTCTTTATCTCTGTACGTATAGTGAGGAAACGGGTGGAATTACAGAGAAGAATGAAACAGATATCACATCCATAGTGTGCTGAATTTATGTCGAATTGTTATTTCTCCAGTTTACCGTGCAGATTGCACTGCCAGCACCTCATTAGTCTCTCCACTTATTCCCTCAAATCCTCAAGGATAGGCAAAGAAATTATTGTTATAGATTTATAAAGATATGGATTAATTGCAATCTTTATACAATAAATACAATTGATCCGTTCGCTGCGGCCATAAGAAAGTGACCTCTTTGTTCTCTGTCGCCCGTTCGACTTAGAGTGAAAAAATTGGGTGGGATGCATAAGCCATACAGTATGTAGATTTCGTAATTTGCGTGTATGTAAAGAGAATATGATAAAAAACAGCAAAAATACTAAAGCATTTTTTAATATAGTCGCTAGTTCACATGGCCCTGTAGGCCTGTGCATGAATTTTATTCAAGGAGTGAAATATCGACCGTTGGCTCAGTGGGAATTTGAACCTTGGACCCTGCCCTCCACAGTCCGAAGCCTTAGCCACTGAGCCACCACACCGGCAGTTAAAAACAAGTTAAAAATCGGAAAACGCTATTATTTTAGATTTATTTTTAAAGCTGAAACAACAAACTAAATGTAAAATAACACATTTTTATTTATACTTTTACCCTCTTCAATATTATAACGATTATAACTAAGTGTATGATAATTTATCATTAATAAAAATTTGTAAATGACCTTCATGAAGACAAAATCATGTTCTGAAGAAAAGCGTTCAACAGTTAGAAATATCGGGTTTCCGAACATCATCGCAACAATTTGTGCTGAATCGGACTTACGATCGGACTGGATACCGCTGGGACCTGCAAAGTTGTTGGGAAAGTTGGGAAGATCTGCCGAGGACTTTATAAGAGTCACTTTGCACTAGTTGCGACATAAAGGAAATAGAAAAGTTCCAACACTGGCTGTCGTGTCGTGCGCTAAGTAGGTCGACAGAGAGGGACATAGACTGTAGCCCTGGGGACTAGCCACAACTGTCAGAACGTGGCCCCAAGTTTACAAACAATTAAATCTGTTCCAAGATACAAAAGTTTTCTTTTTAACTATTTCCATCTTTTCCTGGACATAATGTTTTGTTCAGATGTAACTTTAATAGAATGGTTACGTATTTATAACGCTGTGTATCACTAAACATAAAATATTAAAATATTGAATTTCCTCTAGTAATTAAAGCACAAAATTATTTCTTATTTTAAGATTTACGTTACGTGTTAATATGCTATAAGTATTTCTATACTTTGGAGCAAATGACACATTTATTTGCAATAAATCTATTCTTTATTATAACATTTACTGTATTTATAATTTGCATAAATAGAAATTGGCAAACAAGTAACGTCACGCAATACATATTTGATATAATATCAGTGCAAAATGTACGAAATATTATATTAATTGACATTTAGTAAATATATTATGGCACATTTGTGTCGTGGAAGTCACAGAGAAAAATAGACAGAGGCCGCTTTTTATGGCCGCAGCGAACGTCTCAAAGTCATTTATAAGAAATTATTTTATGTACACTTTCTGTACAACTGTGGTAATAATTGCTACGTTTATCCTTTAGGAATTGGGGGAATAAAGAGAAGGACTGACGAGGTGCTCAAACTAACTCGACACACATTTAGCACAATATTGGATGTTACCTCTGTTTCTTTATTCTCTGTGGGTGACGTTCACGTATTTTGTATTCCAACACGTAATATGATAATTAAGACATTATATATTCACGATATACTTATTTTGATCGGTGCAGGTTGACTGTACAGTGGTATTGACCTACCCTCCCACCCATACAAATAGTGGTATTGACCCAACCACCCATACACATGCAGTAGTATTGACCCGCCCACCTACCCATACACGTACAGTAATATTGGCCCGCCTACCCACCCACCCACACACGTACAGTAGTATTGACCCAACCACCCATATACATTCAGTGATATTGGCCCAACCACCCATATACATACAGTGGTATTGGCCCAATCACCCATATACATACAGTGGTATTGGCCTAACAACACATATACATACAGTAATATTGGCCTGCCCACCCATATACATACAGTGGTTGTGACCCAACCACCCATATACATACAGTGGTATTGGCCCAATCACCCATATACATACAGTGGTATTGGCCTAACCACCCATACACATACAGTAGTATTGGCCCGCCCATCCACCCACCCACACACGTACAGTAGTATTGACCCAACCACCCATATACATTCAGCGATATTGGCCCAACCACCCACATACATACAGTGGTATTGACCCAACCACCTATATACATACAGTGGTATTGGCCCAATCACCCATATACATACAGTGGTATTGGCCTAACCACCCATATACATACAGTAATATTTGCCCAACCACCCATATACATACAGTGGTATTGGCCCAATCACCCATATACATACAGTGGTATTGGCTCAATCACCCATATACATACAGTGGTATTGACCCAACCACCCATATAGATTCAGCGATATTGGCCTGCCCACCCATATACATACAGTGGTATTGACCCAACCACCCATATACATACATTAGTATTGGCCCACCCACCCATATACATACAGTGGTATTGGCCCAACCACTCATATACATAAAGTGGTATTGGCCCGCCCACTTATATACATACAGTGGTATTGGCCCACCCACCCATATACATACAGTGGAATTGGCCCGCCCACCAATATACATACAGTGGTATTGGCCCAACCACCCATATACATACAGTGGTATTGGCCCAACCACCCATACACATACAGTAGTATTGGCCCACCCACCTTCCCATACAAGTGTTGTGGTATTGACCTAACCCCCCCCCCCAACCCCCACTAATATACATAAAGCGGCATTGACCCGCAAATATAAAGAAAGTTTTGGTAAAACTGTTTTTATTTAACACATTTTAGTGTTTTAATAATCCTTTATATGCGCGTTACAGTATTTAAAATTGTTCTAATTAGTCAGCAAATATTTGTCTGAGGTTAAGTGTAAGAGAGGACCTGATGGTCCTAACTTTGCCTCACTAAATAAAGGTGTTTTCATTTCATGTCATAATTATGGATATTGTAAAAATGTTGCAAGTTATATTCTGACTAGCATATAAGTACATAAATATTATATTCAGGGTTTTATATGTATATTATCGTCGAATCGAACACAATCAAAATTTAATTGAATTTTGAACCGATATTTAAAACTTTGTTCGTGTGGGCTTTCTAAAGCAATACTATCCGCATCAGACTCTTTACAAATATATTTTGTCTAAATATGTATTATTTTGATTTGAGGAAACATAATATAAAAATCAATACAGCTATTTCTTCAAAATCACACATAGGGTTATGTCTATTAAAAGTACAACAAGGAATTTAAATAATGCAGAGTTAAATGGGTGTTTTTTAAACGTGTGTAAAGGGTATAGCTCACAAAAGGGCTTTGACTGTCGTAGCATTGCCAATCAAGATCGGCCCTATTGAAAAGGGTTCCACATTGGCATTGTGCCCTAGCGTTATTGCTTGCTTCGATAGAATTAATGATATTAATGCCATTGCTGTTTTACTGATGTCGAGAATTCCATCAGCATTGATGTTGCTGATACAATTGATGATATTAGTTCTATTTTTATCGAAACGGTGCTTTGATGACTCTTTACTCTGTCATTCCTGAAATGATAACTATTCCGTGAAATTAATACCAGTAGTTTTTCGACTTCCCGTCTAATATAACTGCATATCAACGACAAGTAGAGAACGCTCTGCACGCTTTATGTGCCAACTCGAGTCCTCGCTAAGCAAGTGTCACCACAGACAAGAAAAAGACAGGTAGTATCCAATAGTCCTCTGAAATTATATGGAGTTAGAGTGTCAAGTAGTTATTTAGCCAGTTGGCTATGTGGCTAGCTTCTTGTCAGTTCCTCACTTATTACTCCCAAATACTCAAGGATAAACATAATAACTATTACTACAGATATATAAAGATGTACATTAGTTCTAATCTACATATAACTGCCTCATATGCGATCGCTGCGGATATGTATCTGTGGTATCAACTACCTCATTTGATTTTCACATAGCACGCTTACTTTGTTAAAAAATAACCTCTAAAGTCAAGTTACAACGTCCTAAGCTCTCCTTTTGTATGGTAAATAGGCTCTGATTGGCCGGATATAACCTATATTCCCTATTTTAGCCCTTTTAAAAAATATTTTAAAATCCATTAAAAATATTTTTATGGTTTCATGAAATAAATTAAACAGTTTCACTGTCCAAATCCTTACAGTTCTTGAGAAACTGTTATCAACCAATAACATGTGACAATTTCATAGATGAGAAGAAAATTTGATTTATTATTTTTATAACTGGACTACATTTCGTAGTTTTGTTAATGATCCCTCTGAAACGTAAATAAAGTTAAATTTGGATTAGCCTTTCACTTTTAAACATTTTTCTTTTTCGAGATCGATGAGATAGTCGATGTCTGTAATCGATTCTTTGTAGGTAATTACCGTGTTTTCGTTACAGCTCTAGTTATGTACATTCATAAATTATCACGTCAAGATTTTACAAATGACGATTCGTACAATATAAATTAAACTAATATTATGCATGCTTATAATGCACTGCTGAAGTCCGTGAAGTAAATTCATAAATATACAAAAACTTAGAAATAATTCGAACTAGTGAAATTATTAAAAAGTCAATTCGTTCATTGAATAGGCTAAAGCACGGTCCAATTGCATGAGCCCTTAAGCCGGCGAACAGTTTAAGCGGAGAGGGCCAGCAGGGCTTTGCGGTCCATCCCTTCCTTGATCCCCTTCTCTGCATCCCTACTGATACTTCGACAATGTATCCTCGGAATCGTATTCAAGTTTGATAGCAGCAAAGCATTCCCATTGGTGTTTCACTATCTGAAAAAATACATATATCCTCTTTGTTTTACCTGTTGAGTTATTGAATTGATTCATTGGAACGCTCATAGATAGCTCTGCTATTATTAGGTCAGCGCCTGCCCGTGTAATATGACGCTAACCGTCGAACAGCTAAAACTGTCATTTTTCCTGACTCCGGCCGCCTCTTAAAAGCAATATTACGGTAGGTACTCCAATAATTGTTTTATTTCATTTTTTGCGATTTGTACTTATAGCATAATATAACGAATCATAATACAGTGATTCATAATATGATGAAAATATTAAAGAGCTGTAACCCAGCTACTTGGGGACAAAGTGCTGTGAACATTGTAGGCGATATGTTCTATGCTCAGCCCTCTTAATACCGACTTTGCGTCCGCTCAGTGGTTGCCATCAACGTGAACAGAAGAGTCTGGCGTGCCCATGTTGGGTGGTAAGCGTTCTGTAGGGAAGAGAACTGAGTGTCAGGCTCGGCAATCAGCTGAAAATCCGACCAACACTGCGGAGTTGGAATTCACGTAATGCTATTGGTCACTTAGTTGCCCTAGATATTGGGTTATTAGTAAATGGTACTTTGTGGCTAAGTTAAACTCAGTTAGTAACAAGACTAAACAGATCATCCTACTCATCCTACACTCAAGTAATTATTTATATTTGCCTTAATATACGCATAAGCTATGTAGGAATCTCAAATCTGAACAATGATAATAATAAAGTACAGATTAAACCGCAGTTTTACATATTTTCCTTATTTTAGTTCTACACAAATTTTATTTCCAAACAACCAACTGGCAGTTGAATTCTGTTTAACACTCTTCCTTATACAATTGGTGAATCAACAGCACGAGCTAAGCGAACATAATGTTGCCTGTGTTTTGCTTGAACAAAGGACTGTATATTTTTCCTCGTTTGAGAAGAGAAAGTATAAAATTAATGTGATAATTCCACTCAAATTTAAGTGTTAACATAATGTAAATTATGATTACATTTTTTGATGCATATAACTTAGTTCATTGTTGTGTTACATTTGTATATCTCATCATAAAATCATAGAGCTTACCAATTGCAGGTTGTATTTTATCGTTATTCGGTTATTATTTACTAATGTTAAATATGCTCAACCAATTTTCAATGTATACATACATAACACATAATCCCTACTTTAAGGCATATTTCATAAGGTTTGATTTAGTCAAGACTGACAGTTTTGTTCTTTTTCAGGTAAGACATGTTTGAAATCTCTCGCTTATGAGATCTGGGAGTCAATGCAGGCACGTGGTAAGAAAATAAGTCAATTCATTTGAATAAATCGTTAACCGGCAACTGTCGATATATATGATGATAATCGATTATACTACAATAGCTGTGGACTACAATACATGTTATGGAAGAATGTCTGAAAATCCATTAACATCTTAATAAACATTGAAGTATTTTTTTTAATGAATCTCAATAAAAACGTATATACTACGATATGTAAATATCCATATACTGTTGAAAATAGTTATATGATAATTGACACAACTGGAACATTTTTTATTCAGTCTATTGTTGTAATAAAAGTATGAAGTGAATAGGGCTTAATATACAGGGTGTCCCTGAACTCTCTGAGGATCCTTTTAGGTATTCATTATAGTTCCAAAACAAGACATAAAATCATATTTAAAAATTCCAAATCACCTCCTGTACCCGTACAGCCGCCATTTTGTATTTTGTACTAATTATTTTTTTATTAAAAACACTATTTAACCTATAGAGTTCAAATTTGGTATATACATTAATAAAATGATGTTCTTACTGAAATTTAAAAAATCAAAAACATTTTTCTATTATTTTCAAAATGGTGGCACTTTGAAATTGTTCATACTTAATAACTTTTGAAAAGTTAGGAATACAACAAAATCACAAGAAAACTATTTTTTGGAAAATTTAATTTGCAACCCAAGAAAGTAACGTTGTATGAAATCGGATGACAAGCAATCTAGATTTGAGTATTTTTTTATTTAATAATTTGCCCCTTTATTTGTACAGCCATGGTGGCGTGCCGCGCGTGCGTCAACCACAATACATCAGCGATATATTCTTATTAGTTTCATCGAAAACACTACATTAAAGTTATTTGTGACATTCTTGTAATTAAAATGCTCCTAGCAGGTAACGGGGAAAAAGTTACAGATGATTTTCGTTGTTATTAAATCAACAAATAAATTTAACCTTAAGTAGTGCCCTAAACTAAAATTGTTGTAACACTTATTTGTGATGAAAAGTAGTTAGTAGACATAAAATAAGTAAAATTAAAAAAGCATTAGTTTATAAATGGAAACTTTAATTAAATTTATTTTCACATTGCGAACTATGCTCAAAATGTTCACTCATTTGATTGCAAAGAAAAAAGTATTGGAAAGTGACTGGTGCACAGCAGCAAATTAATTTTCTCCATTAATATTTCCAACACCTTCAACAATTCTACCAACCTAGAATTCTTAACAATTTTAGTTTTCAGGGCACTACTTGAGGTTGAAATTAATTTTAACTTAATAACAACGAAAATAATCTGCAAATGTTTTCCTGTTGGCTGCTAGGGGTGTCTTTATTACAATAACATCACAAATCACTTTATTGTAGTGTTTTGGATGAAAGTAATCAGAATAGATCGCTGGTGTATTGTTGTGGTTGACTCGTGCGGCACGAGACCATGGCTGTACACATTGAAGCGTAAATGATTAAATATAACAATACTCACATCTCGATTGTTTGTCATCTGATTTCATTCAACTTAAAAAGGTATTCTTGTGATTTTCTTACTTTTCAAAGGTTATTGAGGATCAAAAATTTCAGAGCCGCCAATTTGAAAATAATTTAAAAAGGTTTTATTTTTTTATTTCAGTAAGAAAATGGGTTTAATAATGTGTATACCGAATTTGAACTCTATGGGATAAAAAGTTTTAAAAATAAAAATTAATTAAAAAAAACAAAAAATGGAGGCTGTACGGGTACCGGAGGTGATTTGGAATTTTTAAATATGATATTATGCCTTATTTTTGACCTAAAAAGTTCCTCATAGAGTTCAGGGACACCCTGTATATAGGCCTATATCGTTACGTATTACATCCAAAATAGGACCTTATTGATTTATTGTATGTTAGTTTGGCTTAGTATGTATTATTCAATATGTTTGACTTTAAGCTAAAGACAAATTTTTTTTCGAAAATAAATAAAATGCTTTCAAATCTTGCTTTTCCCATCAGCTATAATACTTGTAGTAAACTGGAAATATTTTTTTTAATTAATCGTTAAACATTTATTTTCTATTCAAGTAAGAATGCAAGTGAAGACTTTAAAGTCTTAACTCAATGTTTAATAAAGACTATAATTAGTCATTACCACTTTATTTTATTTTGGGAGAGCTAGTGGCCAGTCGTCCAGACTGTGCTGGATTATATACACCTGGATTGTTATAGAGACAGCGCAGGTTCGAACCCTGGCCATTTCGTTTTTATTAGTAATATTCACCTTGTACTGGTTCTCTCCCTTACTCTGACTGATAAATTCACATATCAATAGTCTATGGGGAACTGTTGGAGTAAGGTTAAAGAGGAGATTGGTATCTCATTAAAAAATTAAAAAATGTTAGTTTTGAATACCGACCTTGAGTCCGGTGTTTTTAGAAGTATAGGACAATAGTCTATTGTCCTATACTTCAACATTTTTAGAAAGGTCTTCTGCTGTTGATATAAATTGACTACTACTTTAGGGGAATTAAACTTGCCACTGAATAAGTTAACTCAGCTGTCTACTGACGGACCTAACGTCAATCTTAAGCTTATTTTTGACCTGAAAACTCACATGAAAGAGTCCCTTGTTGTCTACTGACGGACCTAACGTCAATCTTAAGCTTATTTTTGACCTGAAAACTCACATGAAAGAGTCCCTTGTTAATAATATGGAGATTATAGATGTTGGAACTTGTTCACTGCACATCGTTAACAATGCTTACAAAACTGCACATAGTAAAGTTGGCTGGAAATTAAACCAGTTTTTGAGGGCTTTGTATAGGCGTTTTAAAAATTACACTTCCAGAAGGTCTATATACTGCCAGTTGACTGGGTCTAAGGTTTTTCCAAAAAAATTCTGTGCAGTGAGATGGACAGAAAACTCCAGTGTTATAAGAAGGTGCTTAGACATTCTTCCTTCTTTAAAGCAATATTGTAGCACCATTGTTGAACCCCCTGCAACAAAAAACTTTAACATAGTTAAGTCTTTCTTGCATGATGACAAAACTCTGGAGGTTAAACTTAATTTCTCAGCCATGATTGCAGAGGAGTTAGAAGTATTTTTGACATATTTTAAAAAGAATGATCCTCTGCTTCCTTTTTTACACCAGGAAGTGCTTTCTCTAATGAGAGGCCTGGCCAGTAAAATAATCAAAAATAAAGTTATTGCAACGGCCACCACAGCTTATAAATTAAAACAAATAGATCTAGATAAGTTTGAAAATTTTCAAACTCTGGATAACATTGATATTGGCTTTGGTGCAAGATCTGCTCTTAGAAATATTGAAGAAGTTCATGTCCAGACTTTCAAGCTTGATTGTAAAAAATTTATTTTGGGAATTTACCAAACTTGTTTATTTTGGAAAAAAGTTGAAAATTCATATTTTTAAGGCAAAGTTCCAATACATGGTTTATTTTACTGTTTATACTATGCATTTTTAAGTGTTTTGTTTCTTAATGTTATTATTATTCAATAAATATTTGTAAATATTTTACTTAATTACATGCAGAGGAAGCAAAATATAACATATGTCCGTATCAAATGTCTGAACGTTGAAACCACCTAAAATTTGTTGAGTCACCGAATTTCAGAAAATTGGTCACCAAAAGTCACCAAAAAGTCCCCGATTTTTTTATCAGCCCATTGGTAGACACCCTGATAGAGGAAAAATAAATGTTTTTTTTTTTTTAATTTTACAATCCACTCTTAAGTAAATGCCATTAACTGACACTTTTAAAAGTCCTCTTTGTCAATATAATCATTGTTTATCCTTCATCTACTTCCATATACACCCATGATATTCACGGTTTACTGTAGACTATTTCCCCTCGATCGGCAGTGAGATGGGACGTGTTTGTACGTTTAATAGCCATGCTAAAACCGTTTCGCGTTCGTCCAATCAGGCGCAATTTGGACCAACGGGACTGACATTATGGATAACTGACCATCAGGATTCATGGCACAATATTACTGTGTAAAACGGCCTATTGCCCTCCCCCCCCCTTTCTCATTTATAATGGGGTTATTTAGTGCCCTTACACATTGAATATGCAGCAATGTAACGGCTATTGATTTGCACCAGAGGCTTCTATAAATAAGATGATGTCTACATTTTTTAAATTTAATAGTAGGCCTAATTTCATCTCATAATGCATTTTATAGTGTATAACATTTTGCATATACAATTTTAGTTCAATGCAATCAAATATCAGACTAATTATCTTTTATATTTTAAATAAAAGTAAATTATGACTTAACTTCCTATTCTTTACAAAATTAGATAACAGCTACATTATTCTTAATGTGTTTACAAATAACTCAGGATATATTTGTTTTGAAATTTATTTCGTTGAATAAAAAATAAGTATATTTGTTTAGACGTGGATAAATGCCACACACTTTGCTGGCTACGGACAATGACTACAGATAGAATTCTATCTGTAGTCATTGCTACGGACTACGGAGGGCAAGTTCCAAGGGTCGAATCCCCAATTGAACTAACTATCGTTACGTCACTCGTTGAATACCGTTCATGCACAGGCCTTTAGGCCCATGTCAACTGGCGAGTAAATTGTTCTAAAATATATAAAACAAGTTTGTATCATTTACAATTACCAACTAAACTGATAAGAACAAATGCCTGTTAGTAAATTGACTATACGCACAAATATGTACAAAAACAATTTTTAATCTTAGGGTTTCTGTATTGTATTTTGTAAAGTCCACGTCCCCAAAGCTGATAAGTTTGATGTTTTGGTTCCCTTATTACATAGTAGGAGGGTAGTTTTTTGGTAAAAAAATGGCATTTGATCAATACCGTATTTTGAAAAAAGGGAAGAAGTGAACATCAGGTATTTAAGAAACAAACAATCATTTTATTGTATTAATTGAAAACTAGTAACTTTGGAACTTTAAATACTTTTAACATTAAATAATATATTTACTATTACCGTACATTCCCCCCTTGTATATTTACTATTACCGTACATTCCCCCCTTGTATTTGCTTCCTCGTTCTTCTCTGTTCTGTTGGGGTATTTTTATGGATAGACCGATCTGCAATTTAACTTTTTTTCAATCCATTCCCCATAGACAATTGATATGTGCCGGGAATTTATTAGACTCAGTAAGGGGGAGAATCAGCTCAGTACAAGGTTACTGATCAAAGCTAATAGTTTTTCCAGGATTCGAACCTGCGCTATCACTAACTAAGGTACCATGTCCTGACACATGAGACCGCTCGGCCACTGGCTCTCCTAGAGCTTTAATTTGAAGATCCCCAAAAATTGTGTCTCCAACACCACCAACTCACCAACTCCGTAAGTGGTGACGATTACCGCACTTCTTAGCAGTTCCAGGTAATCATCAGTGAAATAATGGGTCAACATCTCTAGAATCCGTTACGTCCACATCTCCCTCCACCGGGTGCAGACGCGTCATGTGGGTCACGTGACTACCCGGCCGGTCCAGTCGGTCCGTTCCTTGACCTCATCACCATATCTAAGATGGCGGCTGAGCGGCCCCTCTCGTAGATGATGTGACCCTGGATTTGAATACTGGGAGTGGTTCAGGGTAGGTTAATAAGCGCCTATTCTGCGACCAGAATTATTAAGTGTGGTGCTTCAGAATATTACTGGGTCCGATCTCGAATGCCGACGTTTCGATTCCATCGTTCCCGCCAAAATGATCGACTACTTAATAATTTGTTACATAGTCATTGTTAAGGAGTGTTTTTTTATTGTTCAGAATTACCCACGTTTCAATTATTAGTCCTCGTACACAACTGAAGTAGCCTGCAATATGCGTTGGTATTTTTACGTCCTAGACGAATAATGTTAAAGGGTTTTCTGGTTTGATTAATTTCAAAATATTACGTATTTTATTTACAAAAACATACGTTCTAGGCTCGTCGTATATACATTTCCATAGAATGATGGATTGAATTTAAAGGATATTCATTATTATTATTCATTAATCATTTCTAAGACGCTGATCGTATAAATATGGACGATTATGAGGGGCGAATGAGTGTGGGAGTGTAGATGAACGAGTGTAGTCATTGTTACTAACTAAAGTCGACAGTTCCCTAGAGAGAGCCATTTATTAATAGCCCAGTAACCAGAGTGACTAAGGGACCTACAGCTTTACGTGAAATCCGAACCATGTAGTATTGGTCTAATGTTTAGCTTATTGGCCAGATACCACTTAAGACGAACGTCCTAGACTTCTAGTGATCCACGTCTATGGCAACCATTGATAATCAAAGTATATTAGAATAATCACTTTAGTTGCAATATATGCTAATTAAGTTGTCTTTAATTGAAAATGGCCGTTGCAACGACGACGAAACGTCCAGTATTTGTATGTAACAGTTTGACACGGTCGAAAGAATAAATTCATCTGTGTTAATATTTTAATTAACTAAAAAGAAGAAAGACTGTCCTTAAAAATAAAATATTGTTTCAAATTTAATATCTTTCTTTGGATTCGTGAAATCATTAAGAATTACAGCTACAGTTAAAACGTTAAAACATTCTGTGAAGTAAACATTTCTCTCTAAGCTTAATTAGGTGTTCATTCAACTAGTGCTAATGACGTTATTACTCGGGAAATATATTAATTAGTACATTTCAAGAGCTAAAGTATAATTTTAAAGTAGTGAGTGCTTCATATATAGATACTTCATTCATATATAGATACTTCAACTAGATTCTTAGCATTCAGTTGAACATTATGTATCTTAAAAGTTTCTTTTTATCAAAAATAAGTGTATAATTTAAAATACTTTGTAAGTAAGGATTATTATGCGTTTAGTTCTACTATCAAAAGAAATGTTTTCAACCGATAAGGGAATTTATGACGATTCTTACGTGTTATACTGAAGTAAGTTTTTAATCAAACCATTAAAGTCCCTACGCCAAAAACGTGGATCATGGTATGATGTTATGGCCTGGCGTGCTCTAGGGGAGAATTATCGTTGTTAAAATCAATCTCTTGTATCATATAAAACGTTTATACCGTATCTTACTGTGGAATGACATAAGTATGAAAGTACTGTACAACTTGCTCGTCTTAAGTTATACAGTTTGACGTGCACTGTCAACAAGTTCTTATCAGTTTGTCAACATGATAAGAATACAAATCTGTTTTAATATGTAATATTTTGTTTGATATCGATTAGTTGTACGTAATTAATATAAATAATTCTAGGAATAGCCAATATCTCTCAATTCAGATCCTTTTTGTGATTCTAAGTGGCTGGCACATGTGATAAATATCAAATTTTAAGATGTATCTTTATGCGATTCCTTGTAGGAAGCTATAATTGGTCGGTAGCGTAGTTGGTTCAATCCCAGCTTCATGTGCTTAAGGTTCTCAGTTCGATCCCAATCAGAGTCAATACATTTTGAGAAGGATCAGCTGATAATCACCGGCTGTTCATTTGTTATTGGGCTATTAATTAATGACACTTTCTAAGGATTAAGTCGGCCTTAGTTTGTAACAATGACTACATTCGCTCATCTACACTCATCACACTCATTCGAAATCCATATTCGCCCATATCTTGACGATCGGCGTCTTACGAATAAATAAATAAATAAATAAAAAACTATCCCTGATTTGCGTGTTTGTATGATTGAATACATAAATCACATTATTTCTTGTAGATATATCTGTTTTGATATTATTTCCATCAAATACCCATTCATTAATTGGTTTTTTTTATGTATTCACCATACATTTTAGGGGAGGTGAGCATTAAATTAAATAACATACATCATGTTAATGTTTGAGATTAATTTTGTAATGCACATATATTTGTATTAGGTTTGTCCAGTTTTTTTCTGTTTCTACGCCAGTGGCATTGTCTACTTGCTGTAGCCTACACATGTTGTTAAGGGTCAACGGTCCAAACCCAGTAAGCAAATTTTAAGTGGGCTTCCCGGGATTTGAACACGCAATCCTCTGCGTATCAAGCAGAATTGCTAACCACTAGGCTAGCTAGACGCTCTTAGTGAAAATCTGTTCGATATATTCCTGGATCGTTGTATATTTTATAGACAGCAAAGAATACGAGGGGAAGTAAATTCCCGTCAAAGTAAACACTATGGGGAGAACGTGATTTCAACTTCAAAAGGTGTTTTTAAACCGCACTAAGAAAGACCGCCATATGGTCCAAGATACGGTCTGCTGCACGTACTCCGTGTCTGACTCTACAGATTGTACACTTCGGTAGGCCTAATCCGTCTTTATGGGAAAACGGCTTTACTAGAAGTGGTAACTGCAGAACAACGGATATGGTTCTACCAGGTGATCTGTAAGACGGTTATCCAGTGCCATATGGTCGGTCCAAGACATTTTTCTGTTCCAGATGAGATGTTTTGTTCGTAAAACTTTCAATAGGGGCTGTGAAGGGCGTTGTCAAGTCGCAAAGAAGTCGACCGTTGAAGACCTAAAGACATGTGTTGGTAACAGGTGGTCTTCGATAGGTTCTGGTCGGTAGTTACAGCGTTGCCGGTCCCCAGACCTGTCTGACAGGTGCGGACAACGTGGCAACATTGCATCCTCGCCCTGACCTTAATAATACCGGATTGTGTCCTGCATCTCGAACTTTCAGTCAAGTTGATTCGTTGGAATTTCTTTCTCGTTGATTGTGAGTTGGAGGGTCATCGACTTTCTGTTTGGTTTCGGATTGTTTCACTATCTATCTTGGCCACCTTGGGTGTTTTGTTGTTTTCTGTGTTATATAGTTTAGTTGCTTCTGATTTTGAGATTTTGACCTCTTAGTTTTAATTCGTTGGGAATTTCTTCACGTTGATTATGAGTTGGAGGGTCATCGACTTTCTGTTAGATTTTATATTATTTCACCATTTTGCTTTGAAATTTTTTACTGGTTAACATTGTTTATGCTTGAGTTTGCGTTTATCTAATGTTTTATTTCTTTTTGTACTATGTAGGTTATTGTTATTATTGTTTTGCAGTAGAACTAAAACTTGTAATGTTGCTATTTTGAATTAATTTAGTGTACCGTATCTATTTTGTAAATGTTTTAAATACACAATGTATGAAGGCCTATATAAATATGTATGAAAGAAGTTGTCTGTTCTCTTATTTGATAACTATCCGCCTTTACAATTGTTTGTGGTAAATAGACGTTTTACTATCGAGTGGAAAATAAAAGTCCAACTTTAATTTTTCACTTTAACACTACAGTATTAAGTGCTTTTTACACCTTTTTTACTCATTGGAATGTGAGGTGAGTACTTTTTTACTCAACGTAAATATTTGAATTTTTGTCACTTCCCAGCTCCATTATTAACACGAAATTTTCGTATTAACAGTATATATATTTTTATTTTTTTTTACTTTTTTTTAACATGGTATTCATTTAAACGTTGCTGAGGGACAACGGTCCAAACCCCTGTGGCAAATTTAAGTGGACCTCCTGCAATTTGAACCCTTAACCCTCTGCATTGGAAACAGAGGTACTAACCGAAAGGTTAGTAATTTACCCTATGTGTACAAATCCATTTTTATATTTTACGGGTACTTTCAAGCATTTAAATTGAAGCCAGCTAATAGAAACGGGTTTAGGAAGTTAGTAGACCTTTCTCATGTACAGTTTACCATCGTTAAAGCTTACTTAACGATAGTAGTTTTACAATTCAGCTGTACGCGTCGTGCACAAGTTCTTCTGGTGTTAATAAAAATCCATCGTAACTGCAATTCCATCACTGTTATTACTAAAAGGAAGGTAATTTATTGCGTAATAAATGCTATTTTCCACGGAAAGTGTGAAGAAAAGTACACCTGGAAATTAACACTACATGGATAAAAAAAAAAAATAAATAAAAGTGCTCAAGTTAATTCATCAATGTGTGAAGTACGCTGCATTGTTTACGCGATAATTAGATCAATCCCCTTTCAGCATCAGCAACATTTCAACTGATCAGTGTAAAACATTGTTATGTCAAATTTTAATGTAATCAGCTGATTTTTGTTTACATTTTGTGATGTGCTGATTCCAAATCAAACAAAACACTTAAATTACTGCAGTAAATCGAGTTATAACACGTAGGGTACATTCAAATGTAATTTGTATATTAATGTTTACATCAATGCCGTGTTTGTATCATCCCTTTGGTAACGTAAGCAGTTCTGAGAATAGTTCTGTTTCTAAGTGAGTCTAAAGGGAATGTTTAAGTAATTTACGTAATGCTACGTAATTGTCCGAGCCAGCACTTTAGCCCAGTTACATGGCAATAAATGTTGTGAAAATTGTAGGTGTTATGTTCACGGCTTCTTATGACGTACCAATAAGGTTCTCGCTTAATGGTTGCCATTGGTCTGCGCAATACGTAGTGGACAACCTATACGGACACTACACGTCTACATGTGTTGATGTGTTCAATACCAATGTTTGTGTGTGGGTAGGCGGGTGGGTCATTACGCATTCAAGTACAGTACTTCAACGTGACGTTGATGTACTGCTGAACTTAGTCTCCTAATTGTTGGCTCTCCGATACACTTTTATTGTGCTGTAATTAACTGACAATCAAACTAACATGACAACGAAAATCAACTGTGTATACTATTTTATTCATATTGTTTGCAATAACAATTTTATATTAATAATAGATGCCTGAACATGTCACTGTGATAAGGAACGCCCGTTTAATATTATTAATTTAGTTGTGTTTAAGGGTAATTAAATATATATGTATTTTGTTAATGTCTTAGTCTAAGAGTAACAAAGACTACACTCGGTCATTTACACTATTTCATAACTTGTTTTTTATTTTTATTTTATTTTAAATATTTTTGTTTTAACGATGTTTTTCAAATAAGTACATCATTTTCCTAAAATGTTACTGTCTAATAAAAAAATGTTCATTATTTTGCATTTGTAGACGTAATATCATCTCTCCTTCACCACCAAGAAGGATTCAATTAGTTATAATATAATTTATTACTCAATGTTAACTCATTCGGAGAGGTAACTTTAGATTTTTAGACACTAACATAGTATACATATATACTCGTACTTTTTCCTGATTAAACTGTGTAAAATTAATTAATCTGTATTCTGCAAGAACTCGTCAACCGAGTTCTCACTTTGACCAACAATAAACCTCTTTACTTTCAGATGAAACAGTCTAGAGACAGACCAATTACTAAGCTTCGGGGATGATTCTTGGAATGATATTCTCATTATGGTTATTAGGGTTTATTCCGAATATGACCACTTCATTCTAATTATTATATTTTACCACATTAATTAATGCTCCATAAACTACTATCATAAAGTAGGAAATTTACATTTATAGTAACCATTTTGCTAAAAAAAAGAGCAAGATTAAATATAATAGTTATAATATGTTTTATTATTTGGTGCAAGATATGGTTGATGTGTGTCTTTATATTTGAATATCTTTATAAATGTATTCTTGCTTTTTCAGTTACGTTTTATGTATAAAGTTGTTTTATTATATTATTTTTATAGAGGCAATGTTTTATAAATTCTTTTTTATCTTATTGAGACAGTTTTCTGCAAAACATCCTATTCGTGAAATTTAAAGTTAAAACCTGTTTTCCACAATACAATGTATAATTGCTCATTGATATTATAGATTCTAAAAAACTTTTGAACTTCCTACAAAAAAATATTACGATCGTGAGATGAAATAAAATAAATACCTTTGTAGTTGGCCATCTTCAATCTATTATCTATGGACCAATGTTTAATGGATAAAGTCATGTTTGGCTTGTTGTATTGTACATATACAGAGATGATTTCTTGGTGTATTTTGACTGTACTGTATATTTGAACGTCTTATTAATATGCACGCTTAAAATTGTTCTAATTTCAACAATCACTAAAAATGAAAACACTACTGAAAAGAAAGAATAGTCGGGCCAGCTCCTTGTCAGTCCCTCCCTTGTCCCCCCCCCACAAATCCTAAGGGATAAATGTAGTAAGTATTACTTTTGATGTATACTGTAAACACGTACATTGGTTGCTATGTATACAATTGCCAAGGAGGCGTTCGCTGCGGCCATAAGAAAGCGACCTCTGTGTTTTCCTCTGTAAAATCACAAAAAATATTAGTTTGACATACAAGCAACCAGCATTAAGTATCTGTCAATGAATTTGTCAATATTTAAATATTAAATATTTTACAATAAACAAACGCTTTAAAAAAACTACCAGTGGAGCCATGTTTTGCTTTATTTGAAAAATGTAACATTGTTCTTATAGTCTTATCTTACATTTCCTTTCTGACAGGAATTCGCCAGAATTCGTGAACACGCTAATCTCCTGCCCAACTCCAGCCTCTCCCTCCCCCTCACTTTATAAAAATACCATACACTTGCGTAGTATAATGAGCATTGTTGATTCGCGTATACAAAGAGACCACGTGGTGCGTCAATAAACTGGGCCAGTTTCAACCGTATTGGCCGAGTCAGA
Organism: Stictocephala bisonia; assembly: GCA_035578905.1. Lineage (NCBI taxonomy): Eukaryota > Metazoa > Arthropoda > Insecta > Hemiptera > Membracidae > Stictocephala > Stictocephala bisonia. The sequence continues at coordinate 856,902 of JAQJVL010000082.1, forward strand.
TGGCGCCACACGGCAATTGGAATAGTAATCGTGACGTAGTTGCTTTTATCTCAGCCTGTGACGTCACACGAACAGTCGCTGGACCGTGGAGGGACAGCGAGACTCACGAGTTGTGGGCCAGTGGGGGCACGAATCCGAGACCTCCGGTACTGCTAACGGTCCGTGTTAAACGGTTGAATCATCAATATACAACAATCATAGTATAAGTAGGTATTGATAGGCTACACCAGTGTTCCTCTACGGCTTGCTAGATCTACAGCATTGCTTCCTCAAACATGCCGAACGATTGTAGATAAACGTAAAATTTTCACTAAATATTTAACATAATGGAATCAAAAATATCCTTTTGTATAAATCTGGTGTGGTAAATATTGAAGTATAAACTAAATAGTAAAATCCCAATTAAAAGTCTGCAGGGGCAGTCAGAGGTTGTTGGCCATACTGGTTTTAATCCCATAAGAACGATGTTATTTTCGAACCAGACATACGATCACACGTATCCAAACCAAACAGTTATTTTTAAACGGATTTTTCCAAACAAATTGTACTTGATCAAGAATGAAATTACGCGTTGGAATTGCTTTGCGAATTCCTAATTAGCTTTATAGAAAATAAAAATATGTAGTTTGAAGCTATCATTTTCACATTTTTCTCAAAGCTAGGCGTTTGTATTCAAAATATCAAAAGCAAACCCAATGCGGTATATGGTAACGTTTAAAATGACACCTCATAGACAACTTTTGGTCAATAAATAACGAACAAATATGGATTCTCAAATAACATTGTGCCTAAAACCAACATGGTTGATAGCCTTTGCAGACTCTTAAAGATCGATTTTCACTGGTTGCCAAGTTTTCAAAACTTGTTTGTTACTATAGTTCCGTTCCTCAAAAAACGCAGAACATATGTTTTTTTTCTCCACGATTCGGCCCTTAATATAGAAAGTATCGTAACAGTTGAAGTGTTATTGGATAGATGAATAACTATTGTAGTGGATCATGGGTTGGTTTTTGTAACAGAACTGAATATTTTTATATTTCGACGTTAAATATAGGAAACTATACTATTCATTATTGACGATTTTAAATTTAAAACCTCATCATTGCTATAGTAAGTTATAATCATACGTCGTTTATTATAACTTACTATAGCAATTAACACGAATCGTAGAGTTGAAACAGAAAATCAACTTTTGGGTCGCTGGTGGTAAAATTGCATGGCTACTATGCCTATAAAGCCGTCGACTTGCCAGCGGTGACTTGGCGTTAGGGAAACGGTCACCTTCAGATATTGTCAAATTTGATTTCTTCCTTTTGTGAATTAAATATTTGTTCTCTTCTAGAATATCATCATATTTCTAGCATTAAAATGAGTTAAATTATTTTGTTCCTGTCGTTATACTTATGTGTGTTTCTAAATTGTATTCTTATCAAATTTAATTTACTACATATGACTTGATTTAGTTTTTTGTTGTATTTTATGTTATGTTTTATTTTACTTTCACAATAATTCATCTTTTAAAACACAACTGATGTTAGAAACCAACGATATAGTAAGGTAAAATATAATTTAAAAAATGTTATGAGTATACTATTTATTTCATAAATATGAATTCTACTAGTTTCTAGTTTATTTTACCATTTGCAATATATTTTTTTGTTTTTGTTTTTTATTTTGTTTATGTCGTTTTTAGTTCAATCAGACTATTTCAACAATTCCGTTGAAGGATTGTTAAGGTTTTAAAATATATTTGGTAAGACGTTATAGTTTAGTAAAAATGTTATTCGATTATATTGTATTTAGTAAAATTAAAATGTATCTATATACTTTATGTATTAGAATTTTACTACCCACTTTACTGTTATTTCCACCAATTCTTTGTGTTAAACTAAAGAGAACACGGTGGCATTTTCGTTAATTCCAGCATTGACATACTCCAGTTTTCCTGAGAGCTCCAGTTCCGGGAAGAGGATTAGGGTCTAGGGGTAGACATCCTACGGGAAGACGGTGTTCCATATTGACATGGTCGTAGATAAGCCGCCAAATCCTTTGGAATCCTGAAGGTGCTTTTTAATTTAGTTGAAATCCAATATCGTACTTGACACGTTTCTCTAATATTTCAACATTTCCAACTATATATTTCAATTAATGTCTTGGTTAGAAAATGCTAGTTGACAGTATCAGAGGGTCTTATTTAAGTATCCTGAATTCAATTGATGGTTAAACTGGACATATTTGCGTCGTACATACACACTTATATGCGTCGTGCATATAAGTGTGTTACATAATCAGTATAGGTATAAACATTTTATGACTAGAATCCATTATACAAAAAACATATGAAAGTGGTGGATACAGTGTTTTGCTAAAACGATACACGGAAACTTTAATTGTAATAATTAATTTAAATCTGTCTAAAAACCCTAACAAAAATGTAAATAAATGCTTTCATGCACAGAAGAGGTTGGTTAATTCATGTTGTTAAATCCAATACATACTGTACATTAACTAATTCATGAAAATTTTCAATTTTAACAAATAAAACGATAATTAACTAACTAAAAAAGAAAATAACTTCAAAGTGATCAAGTGTAAAGGTTCAGTTCGTTTTGGGAAACAAAACAATTAACTTTTGTATTTGAAATATCAGTGGATTGTTTATACGAATTATTTGCCGGTTGAAATTTAAACGCTTTGTTTCATTTTGTGTTTCATATTGTACAAAAAGGAATATCGAAATTATTGTCTGTTCACAAAAAAGATACATTCACCGTAAGCTTGTGTGTCTGTCAGTGCAGTAACGAGTAGATATGAACATATATTCATTGAAAAACTGTTTTGAGTGCAAGCTAGCGGTAGAGTGCAGTCTAGTGATTGAGTGCAAACTAGTGGTAGAGTGCAAATTAATGATAGATTTGAAGTCAGTGTTAAAGTGGAAGCCATTGGTATATTGCTTGTTAGTGCTTGAATCAAGCTAGTGGTGGAATGCAAATTAATGGTAGATTGAAAGTTAGAATGAAAATTGGTAGTTGAATTTATGCTAGTTTTTTAATGTAAGATAGTGGTAGAGTTCAAGGTAGGAGTAAGAGGAAGCTAGTGGTAGAGTGTTAGCTAGTGTTAAGAGAAAGCTAGTCGTAAAGTGCACACTTGTGGTATAGTCAAGCTAGTGACAAGAGGAAGCCAGTCGTAGAGTGCATGATTGTGGTAGAGTTCAAGCTAGTGGCAAGAGGAAGTTAGTCGTAGAGTGAAAGCTTGTGGTAGAGTTCAAGCTAGTGTTAAGAGGAAGCTAGTCGTAGAGTGAAAGCTTGTGGTAGAGTTCAAGCTAGTGGTAGAAGGCAAACTAGTAGTTGAGTAGTAAGACATGAAGAACTGATACCTCTTCTAAGAGAAGCTGCTCCACGCCTGGATGGCGTGATGGAAGACAAAGGACCAGCGGCGAGGCCACGTTGGCAGCACGCATGATAATCACACACAGACAGACAGACAGCCCCCGGCTACGTAATTACACCACTAAATTGAGGCCCGCCGTAAAAACAAACGTGTTTGTAGCGTTTGTTGTCGTCCTGGGCCCTGGAAAAACACGGCACTACAGTCTTCTCCCTCTAGCTAGTGGAATAACATGTCATCCTTCCCTTCTAGCGCGCTTAAAAATACTTCGCTAGCTAGTAAAGACAACATTTTACAAAGACTAACGCAACAGAGGGTTTCTCTTTACAAAAACACGCTGGAATGTTAGTCCGCCCTTAACATTATATAGGGCGTACTTTTGATAAATGAAACATAAAGTTCATATTTCAGCAACTTGTGACAAGGTTCAGGAGTTCACGTATTAAAGTTATGCGCTCCGTGATTATATTACATATGGATTACGTGTTCGATTCACAACCCGTGCGCGGTATAATGTAATACAGCACTAAAATCGCTGCATTTACAGCGCTCTGCACTTCTCTCAAGTTATCAAAGGGGTTTGCTTGGGCACTCTAGTCTGTGATCCGTTTTTAGTCGAATTATTCTTGATATAAACCGAATACTATTTCAGCTAAGTATATTTAATTTAGTTACAGTGTGTCAAGTACCAGGTGACAGTATATTCAATTATTTTTACTCTAAAACTTGACGAACCAAGATTAACGAATTTTTGGAGACGTTATATGAAACGAGTATATGCATCTAAATTTTGGAATTTTTTAATTATTCATCGTTAAATTTGCAGGAAATCGGGTGTTAAAAGTTGAATTTCAGTTACTCTATTTTTAGAATATGATTATAAATAAATGTGACTACCTTTACTTCTTTGTAAGGTGCTGTTCAGAGTAAGGTCGAAGTTTATTTTGATAGTTTTGAAAAAATTTTCTATTATTTGCACATGAACAGCTACGAATAAACATCATGCCATGTAAAATTAGTTTAAATTTTGATTGGAGATTATCAGGTATTTTATCTATTACATCTCTAAGTTTTGATATCGGTAATTCATGCTTGATATATTTGTGTGAAAGTCACTTAAACGGTATTTTAAAATATAAGTAGAAAATGTAAAAATGGAATGTTGATGTAATACATTTGAGTATTGTAACGTTTCCTGTTTTATATTTCTACCACGTAATTAAAAAATTTAGTTTTTATTAATTTTAAGTCTTTTTAGAAATAATTCGAATTAAAATGTTACGAAAAATACAAAAAAGTGTTCACACAAATGTAACCATTTTTGTTTCAGCCTTCTCAATTACAACAGATAACTTTATAGACGTTCGGTAATCATTTAAGGGTGCTTTATGATAGGGCATTCCACAAATGTCAAGGCTTTCTAAAGGAATACTATAATCTAATTATGTATTATTTACTTTTATACCACTTTTTTATAGAAAGAAACATAGTCGTAAAAGTGATGTCTGTAAGTAAAGATAACAGTTCTCTTTAGTATTGTAGTCATAAATATATTTTATTTGTTTTTTTATGTATTTTGTATGTTATATAATATTTAGACTACAGAAACAAACATTACACTGTCGATATTTAATGTAAGGTAATTTTCTCTTACAGTATTTATAAAGAGATCTTTTTAGCCACGTAGCCGGACCTGATTTAGATAGATAGCACCCTAGGTTTAGTGACCTTCACCTCCGTACGAAGGGAATGAGAGGGAGGTAAGATGAGCTCGTAAGCTCGACGTCTTGCGGAGTCCCGGGAAGTCTGGAGGGAGCGGGATTTGTGGTTTGGAGGTAACCGGAGGATACATCATCGCGCCGCTATCTAACGAGTTCAGTATCTCAGGGGAAGCAGAGGTAAGTGTTTGTGTGGAGGCTCAGGCGATCACTCTTACTCTTACGTTGTAGATTAATAGGAAAGGATTTGCAAGATGGAATATAAAAAGAGGATGTGTTTAACGAATCTGGTAGAAGACCTAACACTTAGGTTCTTAATTAAAATATTACGTGTTGAGGAATAAAGTAATTAACGTCACACAACACACATTATTAAAATGTGTGCTAAACACTATACTGATCGATATCGGAATTTGGTTCCTTTCGGATTCCTCATCTACGTTTATCAAAATTTAATCATTACAGTATTTTGTTATTATTTAATTTTAAATTAGCATTTGTGACGTTCGCTTCTTTTGAAAATATCTTACGTATCGTAATAAGGATAAAGCAGTTTTGTTTAGCAAATTTTATTTCCCTAAATTAGTAAAATTGCAGGGATAAATCTTGTTTTTTATAATATTTAAATTTATAAACATTACTTAATTTTATTATTTCATCAGAATTATTTTCTTTGTATATTCATAGGTTTGTAACTTACTCACTTGCAACTAACCAGTTGATATTTTTTTCACATATTCTGTGTTATTTTAGTAAAAATATACCATTGAATTTATACGTTACAGTATAAATTGTTGATGTCAAGTTTTACGTTGTCCTTTTTGAGTACATTCAAAAAAATTACCTAATAGGACATTTGAATCTCTATAAAATCTTTTTTGAAAAATCTGGACGTCCAACGACTATCCAGTGACGGATTTACCACTAGGCAGCTGTCAAGGGCTGCAGGCAAAAGGGAGGCCACAAAAAGACCGCAAATATTGCGCTAATGCGCTAAGTAAATGGGCCTCACGATTTTCCTTCACAGCTACCTACTAGATTTTATAAAATAAATCTATCACACTCCTTATAGGTTATAGAAACACACCACGTACGCAGACATAATTAAGTCGAAATAAGTATTGTTGAGAATGAAGGTGTATTTGGTGTGGTGAGCTCGGCGCCCGCGATTATGATGTCGATGTCTACAGAGTACAAACTAGAGTTATTTAAAGTTATTGGGGGGGGGGGGTGCAAAAAAATTGCCTAGGGTCGCAAAAGGTCTAAATCCGTCACTGCGCAAATGGTTCAACCATATCTGTGTCTTAGAAATAAATACATATTCTAAATACATTGATGAGATATTACATAAATATGAACATGTAAAACTACACTAGGAAGTAGAACAAAAAGCACTACATTTAATTAAAATAATGAAAACATTGTGTGCGATACTTTTATACTTCCGGTTCGTAGGAGAACTAATTCGATTGCAAAGTTCATTTAATTTAAGCTCTAACAATGTGGAAAACATGGAAGTAGATTTGTTCATGAAACATTAGCCTTGATTGACCACTCTATTGTGTGCTTATCCATTTGCCATTTAGGACATAATTAGCTCTTTGAATGGCATTCATGCTAATTAGCGACGATAATGCAGTCTGGCTAAAAGTTTACTCAATAACGAGTGCAAGTTGTCGGTGTATGTTAGCTATACAACTTGTCCTTAATTAGTGATTAGGTGCAGAATGTTAAATACCCCTGGTAAGTATTAATGTATGACAGTTTATATGACGCTGCTTTGTAAATATCAAAGATTACATTCATCATGTCAATAATTTTTGCCAAGATAAACTAAAATAAGTTTCATACAACTGACTCGTCCCTGCAAGGGCAAAATGCAATATGGGTACAGGGGCTAGTTTGCCTGCATGCATAGTGAAGGCGTCCTGTATTGACTCTGCCTGTTAGCTCGCTTATTCTGTATAATTGCTCTAGCTATATTGTTTTAGAAGTGAAGTATACACTTGAAGCGCAAGGGACTTTAAAAGCGTTCAAGTGTCGGATAACCTCCAAGATATATTTTATATCTTTCGTTGCGAATCATTACTTTAGTAAACTTACCTTTAAAAATGACATGTTTAACTTAATTGAACATATATAGCTATTATTTTTTCCTCATATGGTCGATAAGCTATATTTACATGTAAGGTTATGTTTACAACAGATCATAGTTGGTTGAGGTTGATCCCCCCTCCCACTTAGAATGTAAGAGGGATCGACATAGAGTACGGAAAACTGCAGTTGAAAGTGGTAGTGTATTTAATGTTGTTAGCTTTTTTGTTACTGTTATTTTTGTTTATTATTAGTATGTATCGCTGTTAATTACCTGTTTATTGTTTTTTAGTGACATTTTTCTTTCTTTTTTAATTTAATCTTGTATTATATTAACGAATGATTGACATATGTTTTATAATAGTTGTCATTAACAGGATAAGAATAGTCTAACTTAAGCATTTATATTTAATAAAATTACCTGGAAAAATTTAGCAATTACCTAAAATGTTTAGTATTAAGGTGCCTGCCCTTATAGAAATACCACCATGAAATTTGATTATACTGTAGGGAAAAAAGAAAAATTGTTTATGTAATTATCGGACCCCGTCGACAAGTTTGCGCAACTTGGCGGCGCCACACTGTTGTTCACTTTGTATTCTTTAAATAAATACATTTATACGTGTATTGTTAGACATGTTATTTTTGGAGAAATGTTTCTGCAGAGTATATTGATTATTATAAAATCATCAAAATGTTTTTTCTCCTGTTACAAAAATCTAGGATTAACTTCATGTGATTTTAATATAATAAAAACCGCAATTAGTTAACCTGAAATAGTTAATTAATTTTTAGGATAGCTATTATTTGGATACAAATTTACTCCACTAAATAACAATCCATTCATCTCTAGCAAATTCTATTTTGAAACAAATACTCGTTGAATCCAGATATATGACTATATTTATTAGAGAATTTAAATTGATTGTGAACTATCGTGTGAATTTTAGTTATTAATTTTTAATTAATAAAACAATCTCAAGTCATATAGTCCTTGATTGTATTACATACAAATATATCTCATGTAATATGAACATTTGTGCCAGTAATTTGATTAGTTAGTTATTGAGGTCTGCCACTGTCGGTTTGAACTGCATTATATTTACATTGTTATACACTAGCGCTCCATTAGTCTTCCTAAAAACAGCTGATAATTAGAGGCACTAAATTTAGCATTATATACTGAATTATTATATTTCATAACAAGAGTGGAAAGTGGGGTTTTGCATGTTCGAGACCATATGTTTGAAGTGTGAGACTTGTCGAGCACTTCAAATGGTCGAGAACATACAAAATACTTTCACTCGAGTTTTGAACGATACTTTTCACTACACTACGGAATAAAAACAGATGTTGTTGACTGTGGAAAATTTTCGGTTGTAAACAATGTTACTTTCGGTAGTAAACAATATACAGCTGTTGAAAATATGATGTTTCGCAGGTTGTAAACACATAACGAAAACAGCTAAACTCATAGTAGTGTAGTGAAAAATATATTTTCACTACACTACTATAAGTTTAGCTGTTTTCGTAACATTGTTTACAACCGAAAATTTTCCACAGTCAACAACACCTGTTTTTATTCCGTAGTGTAGTGAAAAGTATCGTTCAAAACTCGAGTGAAAGTGTTTTGTATGTTCTGGACCATTTGAAGTGCTCGACAAGTCTCGCACTTCAAACATATGGTCTCGAACATGCAAAACCCCACATTCCACTCTTGTTATGAAATATACTATTTTTTATTCAAATCAATGCCATAAAGTAATGTGGTGGTTTGCCTTGAACCAGGGATCGAGTGATGTTGTGATCAGGCACTGTTTACTCCTAAGAGTACGAATGACGGGGATGACACGCGAAGCGTGCACGAGTGTCTGCTAGTATGCAATTTAAACCCATAATTTAGAATGTGGGAAATTCAAAGATAACTGTTGAGACTACATTCAAATAATTAAACTAATTTAGTCCTCAGACCTTCCTTTGGAACTGTTAAAGAGAAATTAATATTCCACAGCAATAAAGAGAGCAAACGATTTCCCGGCTTGGCTGTTGAACGCCAGCTCGCCGTGAGTAATGCACGCCTAAAGTAATTAAACAGCTCTTTAATTTCAGTTTCTAAAGTTAGACCAGTTTTTTAACCATTCAATTTAAAGTTGTGTGACGAAGTGCGCCGTTTCCCAGCGTGTGTCATATCTGCTCAGCCCAGTGGCCTGGGAAACCCAGTTATTACTTCCGGGGATTACTCCCCAAGGGGGTGTTCTGTTGAGGGTTCGTGACCCTTGGGAAAGTTGGCCAAGCAAGTAATGGATGATTGGATATCATTATATTGAATGTTGATTGAAATTAAATTATATTTGTTTTCAGTATATTTAAACTAATTACTCGTTTACAGTTCTAATCTTTATGAATGTGAAAGGTTACCATATAATATTATTAAACTGAGAACCTAATACAATAATTAGTTCAGTGATACGTTTGTACAAGTATATAGGGAGTGTTTGGTAGTATAAAAACAATGTTATTACAGGTTAATCAAAGTTTTGTTTTTTTATAAACTTTTTCACTTAAACTGAGTCTTGAAGTTATGATGTGGTATAAGATATCAATTAAATATATGTTTTGTATAAAAATAGTTGTAAAGTGAAAGTTGGGCGTATTTTGAGGTTAACACAAATCAAAATAAGTACCGGAATTATGCTGGCAAGTTTAAAATAAATATGCCTTAAAGGGCGAGAAGAGTAATAACGTTTTAGAAACCCCTCTGACTCTTAAGAGAATGATTAACAGAGCCTTATACGATTGGGACCGTTTTAGAAACCCCTCTGACTCTTAAGAGAATGATTAACAGAGCCTTATACGATTGGGACCGTTTTAGATCACCTCTGGCTCTTAAGAGAATGATTAACAGAGCCTTATACGATTGGGACCGTTTTAGATCACCTCTGGCTCTTAAGAGAATTATTAACAGAGCCTTATACGATTGGGACCGTTTTAGATCACCTCTGGCTCTTAAGAGAATTATTAACAGAGCCTTATACGATTGGGACCGTTTTAGATCACCTCTGGCTCTTAAGAGAATGATTAACAGAGCCTTATACGATTGGGACCGTTTTAGATCACCTCTGTATCTATCATTAAAAAAGAAGTGGTTCAATTAATTAGTGAAGCTGTTCAAAGCGGCCTTTGAGCAGCCATGGCGTGGCCTGAGGTGAAAGTTACGGGTCTGATATCTACAGCTTGCAAGTTATGCCAAGGTTACTTAGGCGAGCATGTCTGAGTCGTTTGATTGGAAGTTCCAAGTTCCTCTTGAACTTGGGACGGCTTATGAACTTATGAACCTGCTGACTTGTTTTATCTCGTATATATACACGAGACCTTCTATCTTGATTTTCCCTATATATATATATATATTAGAGTTGTGTGTTTTAGTATTGTTGTTGTTAGCCTGTGGACTGATATTGCAATCTTACAAGGTTGGATAATTTTTCTATACTTTTCGTGATTTTGATTGATTTTATTCTTTTTTGTCCAATAATCTTACTAATATTGTTCCATTATTCCTTTCAAGTTCAGTTTTATAAATTATGTATTCTAAAGGGTTCGTGTAATAATATACTTAAAAATCCAGTGTTAAAGTCTACCTTTTTATTACATTATCAGTTAACATGAAAGATACACGGCATGACCTCAAGTTTTCAATGGAATTATGAAAATTTCAATGAAGTTGTTTTTTAACAGTGACGCTTACACATATAAACTTTTTTCCCAATTTGTTGTAATTTCTTAATTCAAGTTTTGATTATTTAAATTTGAAAAAGAATTTAAATGTTTATTGTTTAAGTGCATTAAAATGTAACATTTGCGTGAATTAGTAAATTGCTCTACTATTTACTATTTATTGAATTATGTAACTTGAGTTAACGTAAATAGAGATTATACTTTCTAAATTTCTGTTCCCATTAAAGGGCATTTTAGAGTAAGCGACTTTGGTGACGTACTGTGCCATAACTGCGGATAGCAGTTCTCTCTTGGTTAGCCACAACTGTATCTCGTGGAAATTTGCCAACTTCCAACCCCCCCCCCCCGGAAATCCTTCCCTCATGTTCCTGCATACTTTTGGTGGCCGGATTCTGGAAGGACGGGACAAATTTCTCGGATTGACCTATTAGTTGATTGGGGTGTTTAAATAAATGTGCATTCCACTGGTCATTTATTTGGGAACCACCATACTTTTGTCGTAGTTGTAACTTAGTTATTTCAATTTATAGTTTTTCGATGGAATAGTAACAATGTGCTATGTATCCATACAAAACACATTGTTATTATACGTTTACACATTACTAGGAGACACCCCTGTATGCTTTGCGTGCCAACCCCGAGTTTCGCTTCACTCGATACACCTCGGCCTCAGCATGTGATTTTGACTACAAATAATAGTAGATTATCAGTATAACATAAAATCACAATATTGAATTTATTTACTGTATTTCACTCACTCTACTTAAAATGCTACCTACTTTTTATAGTATAGGGTATTATTTAGCATATTTAAAACGTGTTCATTTAATTGGTTTTTGTTTGACAGCTGAATATCAGACTATTAATGCATCAATAGATAGTGTCAAACATACAAAATAAACATGTTTATTTATTTAGGCCTACAAAACAACTGTTATTAATTTACTACAATCAACCAAATGTTATTCTTATCACAAAAAAGGAAATGTTGAGAAACTGTTTGTACCTCTTGGGAATGGAATTTCGAAAAATCGTTTCTAAGTCGGCCCTTTTGATACTAAAGCTAACTTCCTTTAAAATTTCGTGTAAATCCGTTCGGTGGTTTTTTTAGATTTCGTGATGAGTGAGTGAGTGAGTTAGTGGCATTTGACTTACATAGATTACACCACTGTGTATTGTTATTACTATACCTAAAGACGATATAAATAAAGGAATTAAGTTAAAAAGTATAATAGAAAATTTAGTTAAATTATTTTATCCCGCCAATTTCATTAATTGTTTCATTACTGTCAGATCAAGCGGTTGTGATTTTGTGAGTGACCTGTCTGTTTCGTAAGTTATCTATAAACCTGACTCTTTAATAGCTCTAAATACGCAATGTCTCCGAGAATGGGCTCTGGCACACAACAATCCACAGTTCGGTTTCCGGTTCCGCCCTGTACAGTTGTGGCCAGTTAACACATGGATCTGTTGCACAAATAAGCGCCGACAACAGATCGTGCCGCCCCCAATCCAATTGCGCCAATCTCTCAATCACAGACCGCCATCTTGTACTTTCTCCCGCGTAATTGGAGGCGCGGCCGACCAGAGCACGATCCGATCTCAGTCACGAGTTAGGCGCGTGGCTGGCCAACTTTGTCGCGCGACATTTTGACACGTATTTCACGTTTACTTACCGGTGGCAGCCGCAATAACCGTAGGTAAGGTCACCGGTGCGAATTACGTGGCTGTCGGTCTCAACCATAAACGGCTATGTTTGCATAACGTTTTTTTTTCTTTTTTCCCATTCCCCATATTTATAGATCTGTGCGGGGAACTTATTAGACAAAGTAATGTCGACAACCGGTGGAGTACAAGGTTAATGTTGTTTGACTTCCAACACAGAGAAAAATAAACAGAGCTCGTTTTCTTATGGCCGAAGTGAACTCTTGTAATTGGGTTACAACTGATAAATACGAACTATTTATTGATAGTCAACGATTATCCTTGGGGGTTTATAGGGGAATAAAGAGGAGAGTTAATAACGGTTCTGGCCCTGCCATGCGCACGGTGAAGTGGAGAACTAACTACTTGACAACATTCAATGGGTTATTTGATGCGACCTCTGTTATTTCATCTCTGTTCTTCCAGTCACGGCCACTAATTGAACCTGCACTATTTCTAACGCATCGTAAAAGTCCATTGACCGCTCGGTCGCAGATTTGCCAATTTTATTTTCTCCTATGAACTATAAATAATTTAATCGTTTTATTAAAAAAGTAATTTTTATTTCGAACTATATTTTGCTGTTTATGCAAATTCCAAAATTAAGTCGTCAGACTGGAATGTTTAAGCTTAAATATAAATTGCCTTTCTTTACAAACGGTAATATAAATAATAAAAGTGAACAGTCGACTAAGCACTTTAAAATACACTGCTGTTGGAGTGGGGATTGGTGTTAAAATAAAAGTTAAAGTGCGGAGTTCCCAGAGGGATGCTCATAAGGATACTTACTTGTGAACGATGTAACGTGTTCTTTAGATACATCCTTAACTAGTTACCCACATTTAGTTAGTCATACAATTTACCAAGAGCTTACTTTTTCTGTTTTAAAGTTGTCATTTAATGGCATATGCTGTATATTATATGTTCGTACGATTTCCAATCAGATATTTTCCATGTTTCACTAATCTGAGACAAATTTTTATGGGTTTAAAGGCAAATGCCAGCTTCTAAGCTTCATTCTGCTAGATAACAGATGAATATATCTAGCAACGTTTGTTCGAATAGGTATTTTCTCGGTTAGGTTTACGATTTATTAGTTCTGTTACGTTTTATAGGGATAGTTTTAGTTTGGTGAGATAGATTATGTTTATTTCGTTTGTTTATGTAAGTTATGTTTCGTTTAGAGAGATAGGTTGGGCTTTATAAGTTATGATTCATTTGGTTAGATTATGTTTAGTTGTCAGATAGGTTAGATTACATTTCTTTAGGTATCTATGTATTGGGTAGTTAGGTGAGATAAGCTAGTTTATGAAAATTGTAACTCGTTAGGTTAGATTGTGTTTAGTTAGTTTAGTTAGGGTAGTGGTTTTGTCAGGTGGGGTAGGTTAGGTTACAATTCGTTAATTTATTTAATTTATGTTTCGTTAGGTGAGATAGGTTAGGTTATGTAAGGTATGTTTTGTTAGGTGAGGTAGGTTATGTTACAATTCGTTAATTTGTTTAATTTATGTTTCGTTAGGTGAGATAGGTTAGGTTATGTAAGGTATGTTTTGTTAGGTTAGGTAGGTTATGTTACAATTCGTTAATTTATTTAATTTGTGTTTCGTTAGGTGAGATAAGTTAGGTTATGTAAGGTATGTTTTGTTAGGTGAGGTAGGTTATGTTACAATTCGTTAATTTATTTAATTTATGTTTCGTTAGGTGAGATAGGTTAGGTTATGTAAGGTATGTATTGTTAGGTGAGGTAGGTTATGTTACAATTTGTTAATTTATTTAATTTGTGTTTCGTTAGGTGAGATAGGTTAGGTTATGTAAGGTATGTTTTGTTAGGTGAGGTAGGTTATGTTACAATTCGTTAATTTATTTAATTTATGTTTCGTTAGGTGAGATAAGTTAGGTTATGTAAGGTATGTTTTGTTAGGTGAGGTAGGTTATGTTACAATTCGTTAATTTATTTAATTTATGTTTCGTTAGGTGAGATAGGTTAGGTTATGTAAGGTATGTATTGTTAGGTGAGGTAGGTTATGTTACAATTCGTTAATTTATTTAATTTGTGTTTCGTTAGGTGAGATAAGTTTGGTTATGTAAGGTATGTTTTGTTAGGTGAGGTAGGTTATGTTACAATTCGTTAATTTATTTAATTTGTGTTTCGTTAGGTGAGATAAGTTAGGTTATGTAAGGTATGTTTTGTTAGGTGAGGTAGGTTATGTTACAATTTGTTAATTTATTTAATTTATGTTTCGTTAGGTGAGATAAGTTAGGTTATGTAAGGTATGTTTTGTTAGGTGAGGTAGGTTATGTTACAATTCGTTAATTTATTTAATTTGTGTTTCTTTAGGTGAGATAAGTTAGGTTATGTAAGGTATGTTTTGTTAGGTGAGGTAGGTTATGTTACAATTCGTTAATTTATTTAATTTATGTTTCGTTAGGTGAGATAGGTTAGGTTATGTAAGGTATGTATTGTTAAGTGAGGTAGGTTATGTTACAATTTGTTAATTTATTTAATTTGTGTTTCGTTAGGTGAGATAGGTTAGGTTATGTAAGGTATGTTTTGTTAGGTGAGGTAGGTTATGTTACAATTCGTTAATTTATTTAATTTGTGTTTCGTTAGGTGAGATAAGTTAGGTTATGTAAGGTATGTTTTGTTAGGTGAGGTAGGTTATGTTACAATTCGTTAATTTATTTAATTTATGTTTCGTTAGGTGAGATAAGTTAGGTTATGTAAGGTATGTATTGTTAGGTTAGGTAGGTTATGTTACAATTCGTTAATTTATTTAATTTGTGTTTCGTTAGGTGAGATAAGTTTGGTTATGTAAGGTATGTTTTGTTAGGTGAGGTAGGTTATGTTACAATTCGTTAATTTATTTAATTTGTGTTTCGTTAGGTGAGATAAGTTAGGTTATGTAAGGTATGTTTTGTTAGGTGAGGTAGGTTATGTTACAATTTGTTAATTTATTTAATTTATGTTTCGTTAGGTGAGATAAGTTAGGTTATGTAAGGTATGTTTTGTTAGGTGAGGTAGGTTATGTTACAATTCGTTAATTTATTTAATTTGTGTTTCTTTAGGTGAGATAAGTTAGGTTATGTAAGGTATGTTTTGTTAGGTGAGGTAGGTTATGTTACAATTCGTTAATTTATTTAATTTATGTTTCGTTAGGTGAGATAGGTTAGGTTATGTAAGGTATGTATTGTTAGGTGAGGTAGGTTATGTTACAATTTGTTAATTTATTTAATTTGTGTTTCGTTAGGTGAGATAGGTTAGGTTATGTAAGGTATGTTTTGTTAGGTAAGGTAGGTTATGTTACAATTCGTTAATTTATTTAATTTGTGTTTCGTTAGGTGAGATAAGTTAGGTTATGTAAGGTATGTTTTGTTAGGTAAGGTAGGTTATGTTACAATTCGTTAATTTATTTAATTTATGTTTCGTTAGGTGAGAAGTTAGGTTATGTAAGGTATGTTTTGTTAGGTGAGGTAGGTTATGTTACAATTCGTTAATTTATTTAATTTATGTTTCGTTATCTGAGATAGGTTAGGTTATGTAAGGTATGTTTTGTTAGGTGAGGTAGGTTATGTTACAATTCGTTAATTTATTTCATTTGTGTTTCGTTAGGTGAGATAAGTTAGGTAATTTAAGGTATGTTTTGTTAGGTGAGGTAGGTTATGTTACAATTCGTTAATTTATTTAATTTGTGTTTCGTTAGGTGAGATAGGTTAGGTTATGTAAGGTATGTTTTGTTAGGTGAGGTAGGTTATGTTACAATTCGTTAATTTATTTAATTTATGTTTCGTTAGGTGAGATAGGTTAGGTTATTTAAGGTATGTTTTGTTAGGTGAGGTAGGTTAGGTTACAATTCGTTAATTTATTTAATTTATGTTTCGTTAGGTGAGATAGGTTAGGTTATGTAAGGTATGTTTTGTTAGGTGAGGTAGATTATGTTACAATTCGTTAATTTATTTAATTTATGTTTCGTTAGGTGAGATAAGTTAGGTTATGTAAGGTATGTTTTGTTAGGTGAGGTAGGTTATGTTACAATTCGTTAATTTATTTAATTTGTGTTTCGTTAGGTGAGATAAGTTAGGTTATGTAAGGTATGTTTTGTTAGGTGAGGTAGGTTATGTTACAATTCGTTAATTTATTTAATTTATGTTTCGTTAGGTGAGATAAGTTAGGTTATGTAAGGTATGTTTTGTTAGGTGAGGTAGGTTATGTTACAATTCGTTAATTTATTTAATTTGTGTTTCGTTAGGTGAGATAAGTTAGGTTATGTAAGGTATGTTTTGTTAGGTGAGGTAGGTTATGTTACAATTCGTTAATTTATTTAATTTGTGTTTCGTTAGGTGAGATAAGTTAGGTTATGTAAGGTATGTTTTGTTAGGTGAGGTAGGTTATGTTACAATTCGTTAATTTATTTAATTTATGTTTCGTTAGGTGAGATAGGTTAGGTTATGTAAGGTATGTATTGTTAGGTGAGGTAGGTTATGTTAAAATTTGTTAATTTATTTAATTTGTGTTTCGTTAGGTGAGATAGGTTAGGTTAGGTAAGGTATGTTTTGTTAGGTGAGGTAGGTTATGTTACAATTCGTTAATTTATTTAATTTGTGTTTCGTTAGGTGAGATAAGTTAGGTTATGTAAGGTATGTTTTGTTAGGTGAGGTAGGTTATGTTACAATTCGTTAATTTATTTAATTTGTGTTTCGTTAGGTGAGATAAGTTAGGTTATGTAAGGTATGTTTTGTTAGGTGAGCTAGGTTATGTTACAATTCGTTAATTTATTTAATTTATGTTTCGTTAGGTGAGATAAGTTAGGTTATGTAAGGTATGTTTTGTTAGGTGAGGTAGGTTATGTTACAATTCGTTAATTTATTTAATTTGTGTTTTGTTAGGTGAGATAAGTTAGGTAATGTAAGGTATGTTTTGTTAGGTGAGGTAGGTTATGTTACAATTCGTTAATTTATTTAATTTATGTTTCGTTAGGTGAGATAAGTTAGGTTATGTAAGGTATGTTTTGTTAGGTGAGGTAGGTTATGTTACAATTCGTTAATTTATTTAATTTATGTTTCGTTAGGTGAGATAAGTTAGGTTATGTAAGGTATGTTTTGTTAGGTGAGGTAGGTTATGTTACAATTCGTTAATTTATTTAATTTGTGTTTCATTAGGTGAGATAGGTTAGGTTATGAAAGGTACGTTTTGTTAGGTGAGATAGGTTAGGTAATGAGTATAATATATCCATAAAAAGCGAAGGGAAAGGGAAATAGTTAGACTTCTGTAGCAGACGATACGAGCTTAGCGCGGCTGCCAATACGCTGCGCTTTTTAAGAATGTATGTTTATTTATAGGATTAGGTTACATTTTGTTAGGTTATGTTTCGTTAGGTTATGTTACGTTTATTCAGGTTATAAATGTAATGTTACGTACCTTTGGTTAAGTTGTGGAGGTTTAACAATGTTTTCAATAAAAACAATTGTTACATGTTTCGTCCCCATAACAATTTTCAAAGACTAAATAATCTCTTTTGAAATTGAAAAAAAGTGATTACAACAATGGAGTCAGTTCACCACAACACATCAAGTTTGATGATATGTCATTTACGAGCACTGGGATTGACACACTGCCGAAATGAACTTATCAATCGTATTAATTTCACATCCACTTTCAAATGGTCATTCATGCTGTGACACTTTCCACCCATCTTTGTGGTTTGACGGTCGTCTCAGCTGCCGCGGCTTTCTCCCCATTAGGAGGTCTTGTCCAGTTTCTCGAATGATGGAGCGTTTGTCATATTCCTTTTTTGTAGCTTTACTACTGTCGTTTCTCCATTAAACACTTTCACGCGTGTTAACACCAGGTAAAACCAGTAGATAACATTGTGGTGGTTCCATCAGAACTTCGATTACAGAAGAAAAGCTCAGAAGCTCTCAACTTATTGATCTTCCAGATTTGTAATAAGTTAAAAAGTTGTAACAATAGTGGATTTATATCCTTTTAGTGGATTTTAATTTTAAATGCGGCACAGCAGTGTTACTTAAGGATATGTTCGAAAATTATAATTTTTACATTGCTTGAAAGAGCGTAAACGTCGCCTGTAGATCTACTTTTTCAATTTTAAATTGTTCATTTGTATTTTCACAAAAATCTTAAACAAAAACTCACTACTTTGACTTAATTACAAGTTTTTATTTATTAAAAATGTTTAAGTAACTTTTAAGTTTTTTTAAACGGTGTGAAAATTATACATTAATGAAAATCACTAAGTCACAGTATACCGCATTAAATATTGCTCTTATGAGCTATAAATCCTTCATGACTATATCATCTGCTGACTCTCAACCGTTTAAATTGTCATCTTTAGAAATATTGGAGAATTTGGTTATATCAAAGGCTCAGTAAATTATAGAAACCAAACCGAGCCGGTTTCTATAATTTTTAATCTTATTTTTGTACCAATGAATGCGCTTATGTTGTATTATTTACAAGGTTATGAATAAATAAATTATATACTTAGTAATAAGGTCTACGTATGATTAGACCTTTAGTTATATCTATTCAATTTGACTGAAATTCATGATATGACTTTGCGGACATAATTTCAGACAGAAACGTTTTTTGAGTAAAAACAATGACAATTCACATTTCAATAGATTATATTAAATATTATACATACACAAACAGTTTTATTTTTACGAATTATTTTTCTCTAGGAATCACTTCGTTAAACCTGTCTTAGATCAATTTAATGTTTGTAATAATTAATTGTTTAGTATACAAATAGGTACTACTAGACCACCTGATGAAACTGTCAGTTTGTTTGGATAAAAAGTATATAGACTATTAAAACGGGTTTATAGTAACGAAAGTACATATTTTCATCCCGTTGTGGTCTATATAGCCCCCTTATATTTGATAATTGTGTAATGCAAGGGGAAAATACAGTACAAATTGTTGTTTTGACCAAGGAACATTTTTATACTTGTTTACAAGTTAGGTTTTTAACGAGCATTATTTATTTTATTAAATTTTTCATCTGAATGATTTTTCAAATCGTTGAGTTATGGCAACGCGTGACTAGGCTAATACCACGATGTACCAGTGAGAGAAGAAGGCTCATTAAATCTATATCCTAGTATGTCCAAATACAATGGATAAAGGGATCGAACTGAAAGCCCAAGTACCGAAACTGTTGGTGTAGAACACTTTAAGGTCGCCATAAATAACTAGTAACCAGACCCGCTGTAGTGTCAATAACGGTAAACGTTACAAGACCTGACTAGTGTTTTGGATTACAACTGGGAGTTACGGGGCTGTTTACGTATCTCAAACAAACATCCCTTTGTAATGCTAAGTAGATATTAGCATAATGTGAATACAACTGTTGTTGGATAAATGTTCGTATTTTATTTTTATATTAACAATTATACATTGTTAATATCCATTTATCATTGAGAGCCAAACTTGTTAGTAGGCTTTATGTCCGAATGTTGAGTTCCGAATTAATAGTATTTTTCTAACAACATTTATTAACAGCCAAGGCAACTAATTTCCGTGAATTTAATTATCAGTCCTACCATTCTGAACAACGAAGAAACAACAGATTCAAGATCTATACAAGTTACTCATCCACATGCTAAACATTGTCATACTGTCTGTAGTTTGTGGACTGTCCGCTAGCAGCGCGTAGAGCGTGTGTGGACTGAGCGCAGTTGTCAGATTGTGCCAGTCCATAATCTGATGTGATTTACCAAACTGTTACGTAAATAATGCCCTCTATGTGCCACTCCTAGCTCATTGGACACCGCATGCATGGACATGTAATTATGTAAGTTCCAGGTGAACAACGTACATAGTTTTCCCTACACAATAAGCAATCTGTGTATTGTTAGTTACCAAGACTCCTATTGTTGTTTTTACTCTGAAGGTACTCATTGAGCAGACATCGTATGAGTGGGATGGGATCACCTAGCCTACATATCACGTACAATCTCCAAAACACTTAATCAAAAATTAAAGTGATTACATCACTAAACAATAGTATCTGATTTTATGTATATTTTACTCAAGTTGATTGGTTTAGTCTGAAAATTATTTATGTTTTAATTATGCTCAACAGCTCTCGTAGACTCTACCATGAACGTACCGAGTACGTACCGCAGAACGGCCAAGCACCCGTTACGATATGATCCTGCCGTTTGGTCACAGTCCATTGTGTCCGGGACACCCTACTGCTTGCCATTTGGTAATTGTTCGCCATTCATACGCCTAACTGTCCTGCAGTGCTTGTCATTATCACAATCTAGGTCTACCCAGCTGGCCGTGTCCTGCCACATACCGTTCTCTCCGCCACGTGAGAATTTAGTATAGTTTAGTTCAATTAGTGACCACAATAGGCTTTTCTTCAGCCACTTTTTGAGCGTTGTCCCAAATTCCTTAGCTAAATTAAAAACCTACTTTATTATAAGAATGTTATCTTGTCTGCCACCATTTACTATAGTAAGACTTTGTATCAAACTCATTCGTTCGTCCTGAACATTTTTAAAAATACAAATGAGGCCTTTCGTTGCCAAAGACAAGAGATTTGGGAACGAAGTAGCTCATCAATAAACTTTTATAACTATTGGAATAATTATTCATGATTTTCCAATAAGAAGAACTTTCAAATATGACAATATGACACCGTAGTATATTCAATAAAAATTTTAGGCCCATTAATTTTTTTTTTGAACAATTATTAATTTCAGACATGACAGCTTGACAGGGTTGAACACACAGTTTTAGGACTTGTTGGTTCAGTCGCTAAGGCTTCGGGCTGCAGAGGGCATAGTCCAAGGTTCCAATCCCGAACTGAGCTAACGATCTGCAGACCTATGCGAACTGCCGACTGAAGTGAAAGGAAGAAGAAGAAAATGTACACTGAGATACTCGGAAGTCCATCTACTTTGTATTTAAAAGTGAACTAAGTAGTATTGGTCTGATTTTTACTTAAGCTTAAACACCGACCCCTAGAGAATATCGCAACCCTGTCCACCACTCAACACGGATACACTTGAATACATCATGAAGTGGACGCCGTGTTGGCTTTAAGAGGACTGAATCTATCACCTACAATATCTACAACACATTTAACCACCCGTAACTATAGTACAGGACTACGTCATAATGTTGCCATAAAAGTAAGTGTGCTTTATCTTAAATATGTTGGTAGAGTAACCTAGTTAGTTTAAAAGAAACGAGTTGTCCTCTTTTGTACAAGATTATAAAACAAAGGAATACGTGTAGGGAAGAGAGTGCCTACTGAGAAGAAAGTGACGGGACAGAGATGGTGAGGAGAAAGATAGAAGATGGTAAATGTCATAAAAAGTGTAAAGAACTTCGAAAGAAAAAAGAAAATGACATGCAAAGTAAGGTTTGGAAGAGGGCTGCAGGAGGTGATGATGATAATGTTTCAATTTGACTTAGAAGAACCAGTAACCGAGCTATCTAACCTGAGTTAGAGATAGCGTAGGTTCGAATCCTGGCCTATATCAGTAATGTTCACCTTGTACTGTACTGGTTCTCTCCCATACTCGGTATAAATAAGTTCCCCACATAATCAATACTATATGGGATATGGGTAGAGAAGGGTTAAAGAGGAGATCGGCCACTCCTAAAAAAACTAGAATTTTATATTGTACAGACCATGTGACTATGTAAATACGAAAGTATTGTTATCTAAAACAGAAAAACTGTCAAAGAGTTCTTTGTATTCAATGAATATATTCCCTGTATAAATCCTTTAAATTTATTTACCGGTGTATATTGTGTATTTTAATATGCCTTCTATTCAAACATTTCTCGTGGGTAATCGAAAACATTCAACTGTAAGAGCTATTCAGGCATTACTTGGTTATAACTGTGATAGACTTCAGCAGCTGATAACAACAAAGTTAATGAACTGTGAAGTCCCACTATGTCCACACTATTTCGTCGAACGAGGCACAAAGCGAATCGATCTGTAAAACCCAAAATCTCATCAAACTCATTGTTTTTGATGAAACATACAACTCGCCTCCCGTGCTGGACGGGTTTAAATAATTAAAGCGACAATAAATGTATTATTCAGTGGGATAAAGTGCTGATGTCACGGCAGTTTAATAATCAGCTGACCCGTGACATCACAGGCCTGCTGGTAAATCAAACATGTGATTTACTGATTTGGTGTGATCTATCTGGCACATGAATGTTTCAGCCGTGACCGGATTGACGTTTCCACTGGACATGTTTCCCATTTGGCAATGTGGCCTACAAATATTTCTTATTATATGGACACGTATTTAATGCTCGTGTATACGTTCTCTACATGTTTATTAAATTTTAAATCCAATAAAACAGTTATTTTAAACCAATAACATTCACCTAAAAACGTTTAAAACAGATTAAAGTTATACTGTACTACAAAATAATAAATTTATTCAATTTTACTTACTATTGGGCCCATTGAGATTACGTGAAGTACAGTCAACACTCTTTTTTGAGTTGACTATACAAACTGGGCTACTCCTTCCGTAATGAGGTTTCTTTTTTCACTAGACCGTGTTGTTCCGTCTCTTTGTTTTTTTCTGACACCATCTAACCAACTTTTTAGTAAAAATTTATGTTTTGCTTATATTCTTGGCGCCTCTGGAACTTATTCTAAAAGAGTAAAAACGAAACATATGTCACTTTCTTATGGCCGCAGCGAATGCCTCAGTGGCAGTTTTAAACATATTGTAACTAATGACTAATGAACGTCTCTGCACAATTATATTAAAAAAATAGTAATAATTACTACGCTATCCTTGAGGATTTTGGGGGAATTAGGGAAGGAATAAAAAGGTGCTGTCCCTGCCATCACATGGCAAAATACTAATCGATACTAACTCCACACTCGAATGCGACCTTTGCGACCTCAGTTTCTTTCTTCTCTGTGTCTTAGTATGTTTGAAATGTCAGTTTCTGTTATATATGCTGCTTTTATGTCTTCTTTTGGTGCACCCTTCAATGAATTCTGTTTGGACACTTCTTCATTTTCATAAAATTCTATAATTTCTTAATCAAATGAGCTCCGTTCTCTAGATTTGCCTTTACAAATCAAATCTTAGTTTTCTCGTGTCAAAATCTATATCAGTACATTCTTCCATTTCCTTACTACTTGTGAGTCCGTAAGTTTAAAAGACAGTATATAATGCACTAATATTTTCCCGATAATTTGTCTCCCTCTTTTTTATAACTTTTCCGATGTCAACCTTTCTTTATAAATCAAAGTCTTACCTATATAGTGGCATTCTAGTTTAATTAATGTATTATAATGTGTTATTGAATTTGTAAATTTAGAGTGATTTATTTATAAAATGGAAAGTATATAATCAGGACCTTTATCACAAAACAAGTTCAACAACGAGGCCTTCTCTCTCCTCTAACGATTCGATCTTGAACCATCTACTTAAACTATTGAAGTGGACATGAACGTATTGAAGCTCCTTGTTTTGTATACTTTAATTCATAACTTTTCTTTTCAATTTTACGTCACTGTTAAATCGAAGTACCTTTTACATCGAGACTACAAGACCTATTTTAAAGACTACAAGACAGCCCAAAAGGATAAAAATCATCTATATTGTTTTTTTATTTGAACAATTCCTTAGCTAATAAAAGCAGTTTCAGCTGGACGCCTGCTTAGTGTTATTTATCACAGTGACTTGACATAAAGGATGTCATAAATTGGTTGTTCTTACTAGCCACAACTGTCGGTGCAAAACCATTGGACATGCAGACATCTTAATAACCTCTTAGAAACCTTTGTGGGACGACTGTTCGTGAAGAGTCACTAAACATGGATGACGCTGCACTCTTGGAACCAATGGGAGGTTACGACTGAAGCGGGGGCAGTGGACCTCACTCAGCAGGCGATCTTGTATAAAAATTATATTGCGAAAAAACACTGTTTCATTCAGTGAACAAAAGAAAGTTCTACTTAATGGAACTGTTATTTCTAAACTAATAATTGTCCGTTCTATCTTAGTAACGGGTACAAGAACAAATTACTCAGCTATTAAATATCCAGGAAGATCTGAAATAAGAGTAGTCCTTGCTTGCATCTTGTGTTATGAAGGAACATTCACGGAACTAATAATATATTTACTATTGTGAAAATATATTTTATAATACTCCAATGAAAGTTTCTTTTAATTCGGGATGTGGCAAAAATAACAAAAACGAAATTAAAGCAAAAAGCTAGGGGGAAAGTGGTGCTATTTGTACTAAATTCAGCCAATAAGCCTTATGCACATACACACTTGGACGTCACAAAGAACGTCGGTCCATGGATTGTCTTTGTGACAAAAACACAAACCTCCTAGGCGATAATCTAATTCTAAGTCTTAACCAGTTTACCTGCGTCCTCGACAGCTCTTCCCCAACAACTGACCAAAAAATATAACATTATGCTGATACAATCACATATAAACTAAATATATACAGATTTAATTTTTCCATGCTGGTTTTATCACTCTGATTTCTGAAATTTGTCGACTGTCACTTTGGAGCGCGTCGACCGTTTGTGGACTGAGCGTGGTTGCCAATTTACCGTTCAGTTCACAGACGGACAACACTGGTATTCGAATGATGCTCTATATCTGTCCCTCCCCATTCATTACGGCAAAACCGCACTCACGGACCTTCAGATATAGTTAATAATGTAGGCCACAGTTTCTCTTATAGCATGAGCAAAATGTGTAAAGTTAGTGATATGTGATAAAAGGTTCAAACATTGCAGGGTCATGTATATGGGAAGATACTTTAGCATTTCAAATGATTTGTTACTATGAATATATTATACAATACTAAAGAAAACCATAAGTGGCGTAAGAACGTAGAATACGCTATCACAGCGTAGTCTACAACAGTGTTTCACTGACGGGAATGAAGAGTTGTGACCAAGAAACTGCTGACACTAACAGTTCTGTACTGTACGTTATTTATACCGAGACGCCATCACTATTATTACCCCTCATACGACTCTGTGTTACAATAAAACTGGGACGGTTACAGACGATTTTGTATCTCTGCCGAATGAACGGGGGCAATTTTAACTGTAATCACAAGGAATGGTAATAGGGATTTATTAAACATCCAGTACATAATCGAACCCAAGAACTCCCACTTTTGGAGCCAAAATTAATCCACAGAATGTCAGTGCGGCGTCGAACAAAGCTTTGTCGTACCGTCACAGCTCAGAAGTCGCTACACCGTAGCAAATTAACTCTGCAAATACGCCAGCTGAAATTCTGCTTCATACGTGTAATTCTGTCAAATCAAGGCATTTGTATTGTAGAGGAGGCTAATTCCTCCATTCTCTTGGCAAGGACTCGTTTATCAAATCCATTGTTCCCTTTCATAATACATGTTTGACACGTGATTTGGGCCCACTTAAATACGATTTGAGCAATATTTCACACCTATATGATCAAATTAAAGTAAGCAGACTAATCTGTGTCCATAATTTGTGTATTCCTTGTGTAGTAAATAAATTATTATTACTGTATTTGTTATTTGTAAATTATGCTTGGGTGAGATTCTAGTAGAGCTAAATGGCGTGATTAGTTTAAAATATATGTATTTAAATTGTTTTCTATTTAAAAAATCTACAATAACGCCAATAAAAAATTTCCAAAGAAAATTTGTTTCATTAAAATGATAATTTATGATTAGTTCAAATTCCATATTAATAATTAATTATAGTTTTTATCAAATGTCATGTGTTATTATTTTTAAACCGTATCCTTCATATACCTAATGTTTTTTTATGTATATATGTATATAATATATTACTGAAATATTAATAGCACTTATTACGTAAGAGGGATATAACTAGAAATGTGAACAAATGTTTACAAGAGGTTGAACGTATTGTAACGCCAGTTTTACAAAGGTTTCGTAATTTCAAGTAGATTACAAAATCACAAACTCTCAAGTAAATGGTGTTTTCTTGGAAAGAGCTTAAAACGAGTTCAAAGTTTTAGACAAGTTAAATCCTCTGTAAGGGAGTTCTCCAAGGAACAAATAATTGATAAATGGGAGTTTGTGGTTCGCTAACTAACGAAGTTGATCGAGCTTTTATTAAAAAAAATTAAGAACAAAAACCTTACCGTTCATACTAAATATTATTAAAAACTTTATAAAATCAGACTCTCTGTATAAAAGAATATGTCTTATATTTAATTTTAAACAGTATATTGATTTATAAACGGCCTTGTTTATAAGAACAAACCACCCCCAAGATATATTTTATACAACACCATTCATTAAGATCACTGGCCACCGGTGACGTGCTTATTTAGATAGCGATGTTTTCGGAAACGCTAATAAATCAACAGGGCCGAGCTAAAACGAATGCATAATAATTTTTGGCGGAACGCTGAGCCGAGAACGCCCCCGCTGACGTATCTCCATGCGATCAGCGCATTTAAAGTAAACACTATCAATTCAGCGCGGGATCAGTTACTTCTTAATAACAGCTCCTGGTTGGGCCCTAGTAGCTCCGGTCACGCTCCTACATGAAACCCAATTAAAAAAGGAAATATAACGATACCATTAGGGGAGGACAGATCGGGCCGAATTTGTCATGAGTTTCGTTTGACTTCATCGATTTTGCAATCTGTGCGTCATTTGTTTCCCCCTTCATCAAAGAACACTCAGCTCTTTGTTTGTGAACCAAGGCTGTGTATTTACTGGGAACATTAAGGGTAACTGCCCCTATTCCACTAAGTACAGGGCGGTACGGATCCTCTATAATTAACTTGGTTTCTTGAAGGACAGCTCAGGTAAGTTGTCAGAAGATTTAGTTTGGTTGAGTATAAACAGCTAAATACGGACGTTGCATACCTACATCATGCGTGTTGCTAAAATCGTAAATTGCGACAAATAAATTACCATATTGATAAATATACTTCTTAGTATGGTTTTTTATACATCAATTCGTGTAGATTTTATATTATAAAATTATTAATAAAAACAGTGAACGCAATTTTTAATAATAATATTTATAATATTAAAATTTTTATTTTCAACTATGTTATAGTTATAATTCTATAATTATAATTGTAAACTTAAATAGCTACACATCAGATAGGTTTTTTAAAAAAAACTATGTGATGTGTAGCTATTTAACAAAAATCAGTAATGAACACCATCACAAAAAATACATACCGTCAAGAATTAATTTTAAACTTGATTTGATCACAAGTAGGTGACTCGGTGGCCAAGTTGTCTAAGGCTTCAGAAATTTAAACCTTGGTTAGAGATAGCGCAGATTGGAATCCTGCCAGGAGTATGTCTAATGTTTTCTTTGTACTGTACTCAGCCTGAATAATTCTTTTATCTCAAATAAATACTTTATGGGGAAGTGCATAATAAGGCTAAAAAGGCAACCGCATCCATCTTCTAAGATAAAATATACAGTACACTAATAATTTTGATAAGTAACCTACTCCGAGTGTGTTGAAACTCGAGTAATCAAATGAAATCTACATTTGATCTATTAATTTGAATCTAATTTTATTTGATAAATTTTTACAGATTACATTTATTAAAGTTTTAAATGTTTACTAACTGACGCGACGCATACTAATTTTAATGTAAAACAAAATCTAATATAATTTCCATGTTTTGAAATATGTACGTTATAAACACACAGATAAGATATAATATTTCCATAGGTATGCAACAAATGTACGAGACTTGTTTCCAAATCCCATCAAACACGACTCATGCAGAATCCATCATTTATCGTTGAGGTTCAGATTCCCATTCAGACACCCGTGAAGTATTACTCCCGCATTAGCATCTGGGAGAGTTCCATCAAGATCCATCTTGTTCTTGTCACACCCGACCCTCTCCGAAAACGTGTCTGGCAGACTTATTTCACCGCGTAATGTGAGGACGAAAGACTGATGCGCGCTGACGTCACAGACCCATGGCGGGAATCAATACAACTGTGCATAGAGCGGGGTTTGATGTGAGACAAGGCGCTAATCGGCGAATGAGAGTCGGAGTTAATCTTCTGTTAATAATTTGACAGTCCAAAATGATAAATGGATCTTCTAAGTGGCGGCGGGAAATTGCGCGGGACTTCTGACCGTCTTTTGTAGCGGCCATCGTTTAATAATTTTCTCTCAGGTGTAATTTACGCCCTCCTTTTGATAAGACAACAAAAGGATAAGTTTTTAACTAACTCGGTTTCGTTCTTGTTCATTTGCTCTTATCTTTGCCCGAGTAATTTGTCTTCATTTTTACTTCGTTGGTGTTTTTTCTGTTTGGAGGTAGATGTGCCGTTATTTGTTCAGATAATTCTAAAGGTTAAATAATTGAGTTTGAGATTTGTTTGTAACTAACTTAAACTTACACTGCTGATATTTGTTAAGACGATTGTGTATTGGGGAAATTTATTGTTTGATTACAATAAACTATAATTTGGTTTACCTTTGATACAATGTTGATAATAGATTTTTATTTATATTTGACGACTTTCGATTATATCTTAAGTATAAAAAAATATATTTCATTTTATTAACCAATTATATTTGTTTTCTCTAAGTAATTATTTGTTTATATTTTTAAATATTTACATAAATAGAGTTAATCGTGTTAAAAGACCATGTACAAGAAGTTATACATTATTGTTTACACTACTTCGTATCCTCGGTGTAAGTTTAGCAAGTGTTGTATCTGTTGTATTATTAATAATTGTTTACCACAACACATGTTCACTCAAGAACATGTTTAATTGGGCCGGACAGTAAGCGACCTGCGTGTTATATGTAGCGCACATAGGGTTTCCAGCAATGGAGGGGAATCATTCTACCGCTCAACTGCCGTATACCACTTTTGCTACAGTGTTTAGTTGAAAAAAGTTTAGTTAACAGTCAAAATTCCTTTAATTGTTATTGATTGTTTACATGATTATTCACTGTGTTATTGTTGTAATTAATTGTTATTTGATTACTAAATAATTATTTCATTTAATCGTTCTAAGTTTAATTCGTTAGTGTTAATCAAGCCAAACAATGACCACTGTTGCTAGTGACGTAATGGGCGGTGCTTGATACTATGACTAGTGGACTAGTCCGCGAACTTGTTGCTATGACAATTTTTAAATTGAATCACACAGTAGAGAAAGAGTGGTTACCTATCTCACTTCCACCACTAATTGTTGCTCTCTCGCACCTGTGCTTTCAGTAAGCCGTTTTCTAACAGGCCTGAGTATAGTACCTTTCCTAAAAATATGTTTTTGTAGTTTAGTTAATCGCTTGAATTAGCTGTATAGTTGTTGCTATGACAATTTTTAAATTGAATCACACAGTAGAGAAAGAGTGGTTACCTATCTCACTTCCACCACTAAGTGTTGCTCTCTCGCACCTGTGCTTTCAGTAAGCCGTTTTTTAACAGGCCTGAGTATAGTACCTTTCCTGAAAATATGTTTTTGTAGTTTAGTTAATCGCTTGAATTACCTGTATAGTTGTTTAAAAACCTCGAAAAAGCAATCGATTTGTGTAGAGTTGTAGTTGTAGACACAGCGGGAAACTTAACATAAAGCTTACCATCGACTGTATTTGTGTTATATAATTTTAAAAATGTGTTTGATAAGCCAACACTCCCCAAACAAGTAAAGAACAACAATAAATGTTGATTTCATAATAATTGTTTATATTAGATGCAATAAGCTGATATAAGTGGAATTATCTTGATTTGATAACCTTGGTTAAATTATTAATCAGTTACGTTTAATTATTTAACACCCTATCCATGTAGAGACCGACAGCAGGGTTGTAAACTATTAAGGCACGTTAAAACTCGTGTCATTCCGTAGTAAAACCAGCTTAGACATTACTAGAGGAATCGGAATGGCGCAATTGAAACCTCGTTTTCCCTGAAAAAAAACAACGTAACCGTTAAAATGACACAAGAGAAAAATGTAACATTTAACTGTTACGAAATCTCTACCATTTCGGAATTCCATCCCTCAAAGGTAGGATTTATTTGAGCCTGCAATCTTTGTATTGTAAAGCCATCCCTCTACCACCTCCTTTCTCTCATCCAATATATTTCTGAAAAACGTTATTAAGTGTATCCAATCCAAACAAAAAGACGTTCTTATTTTGTTACCACTCTTCTCAATGTTTGGATTGATTGCAAGCAAGAGGGGAGTTAAGTTTTGTTCGCTCGCTTTGTACATATAAATGTACGTAAATGATAAAGAGTTGAAGTGAAATTGAAATTAAACTTAGACCATAAAAGGTTCAGCTGTGGAGTCCTAAGAAGTACACATTGTCACATTTTTAATGAGTGTTATAAATATGTATGGCGAACAGTGCTATCGTATATTTTTAAATTTTCAAAGCCATTCAAAACCATCAACGTGTTGGTAGAAATACAAAAAAGTTAACGCCTCATAACTAAAGTGTATTACAACTTAAGTAAAATATTTGGAAGTATTATGGTGATCGATTTCGGTAAACTATGTTTCCTATCCTCAGACCAGAAAGATTCACTATGGAATAACATTGGTGTTCAACTTTTATATTCAGTCAGCGATCGTATAAAAGCATTCCTTTATGAACCCTTTTCGTCTGAGGAAAGTAAACGTCGATTACCGTAATCGATCGCCATAACATTTAACATTCCGTATTAATGTTGTATATATTTGTGTTTTTTGACGTTCACTGGTTTTGTATTTGCAAGAACTCTGATAGCTGAGAAATAAACGTCTTCTTAAATAGTTTACAAAGGATGATGTACTTGGCCAAGAAAATGGTAAATTAATGCCGCAATCAGCTGTTGAGATGCAACAAACCTTGGAAACAACAGGAACCACTTCCGGCATGTACGTGCAATTTCCTGCCTCACATGAAACCCGGACACGTTAGTTCGCACGCACAATCCGCAGTCTGAGGCACGAAAGGTGATGTGCGCATTCCATTTTATTTTTCTATATAAAATAAATGCCAGCGTAAAATACGATGGTTGATGCATAAATCATAAAATGTATGTAAATTATAAATGTTACTGTTTCTAAAATTATTTGATATTACCGTTTATGTGACCTATCATCCGCATTTTTTACTATTTATTTATTTATCGCCAATATGGGTGAGTTTTTTATATATATTTTATACATTCTATAATAGCTAGTACGTAGACATTTAAACCACCATAAATAAGAACCGTGGCGAACGTTGGCAGCAATGATTATTATTAGACCAGCTGTTTCACTTTTATGGAGTCATTGTTTAGTAAGCTTTGCGCTGTAAGCATTGCGCTGGACCGTTATTTTTTATTACCCTTTGTATTACCGTTTTCTTTACTTCTTTACGATTTTCTCCAATCCCGCTCATTTCAACTCTTCATAAAGTTTTCAGGTCATACTATGAAAATAAAAAAAATTGCAGATTTGCAGTTTGCTTTAGTGATAACAGAAAGGTAATTAATATAAAATAACGTATGTCTTAGTCATAAGATATTTTTTGCGGTTTCTGGATATAAATTATGTGAATTAAAGCTATAAATTGGCCTATTTAACCTCATTTTGCCTAATAATTGTACTAATATACGAAACAATGTAAGCAATTTTTATTTTTACCTAGAAATATCACAAATAAGTCTCTAAAACAAATATAACCTTTTCATATATATTTGTTCAAACATTACAGTACTGTGGACTTTAAAATACTGCAAATTACATGCCGTTTTCTTATTATTATAATGAAAACGTTTCATTGATTGGAAATAGTTTAAAAGTACTCAGTGGTAGTTGCAACTTTTGATTCATATCCCAAAATATCAATATTAAATGCCTTACAGCCTTGTAAATGAAATATTTGACGTTAAATAATATTTACATCGTTTGTATGAGCGGAAAAGTTACTAAAGAATCCAATTTTTAAAAGTTGATCCTAATCCTTCATTGCAAATTAATGTTTAAAAAAAATTAAACATTAATTTTTTTTAAATTAATGTCTATTTAAAAATTACATCATATAATGTAGATGGTAAAACATTAATATGATAGTTTTAAAAATATTAATGTTTAAAAAAAATTAATTTGCCCTACAGTTAAAAATACAGTAAAAAATCAACCCACTATTAACTTTAATGCTCTTTCAAACCATGTCAAAATTCAAGTTTTCTGACTGGTCGTTAGGTCACAGTGCCTATGTTGAACATTGCTCTTGTGGGATATAAAACCAATATGGCGACTAATTTTTTTAACTT
This sequence comes from Stictocephala bisonia, assembly GCA_035578905.1. NCBI lineage: Eukaryota > Metazoa > Arthropoda > Insecta > Hemiptera > Membracidae > Stictocephala > Stictocephala bisonia. The sequence continues at coordinate 889,818 of JAQJVL010000082.1, forward strand.
ACGTACTTTATACTTAGCTTAAGTTTTTGGTATACGCCCCCCAAAAAATCAGTAATATTCCCTCAGTTTATTTTATTATAAGTCGAAGTTATTTTTCTGTTAATATCTACTTAACAAGCACAATAACCTCATAGCCTCGATAAATCGACACATTAGTGGCACAAGTGAGGTTAGGTTTCCCAGACATGTGAGTTGGCGGGAACTGAGTTGATGGCGGGAACTCTCCCAGAGTGCATTGCGATTGAGTGATTGTCTAGCGGCAGCCTGATTGCACCTCCATTGTCCAGACAGATTGTACCTTGTTTTAGACCCGATGGCCGCATGTCCTCTATTATTCAAGAACATCATTTGCATGCTTGTCAGGGTAGTGTTCATTTTCAGCAGCCCAGGGGGGTTTGCATTTGTAATTATTTAGTACTTAAAACAAAAGTATGTAACAAAACAGTCAGATTATATGGTCCTACGTGATTATTTAGTTTCATTATTAACTGTTATGATGAGAACAAATAAAGTACTTACACATAAACTTATTAGTAATCACCACTAAGCTGTAAACCTTACGCATTAAATTCCTCACTAAAAAGGGAGGTTGGTAAAGAATTACTAATAAATTATCAATATCACTTAACAAATCTGTAAAAATTAATAGTAACAATAACTATCGAGTTTTGAATGTATACAATTGGGAGGGGAAATTAAAGAGCAGCTGATTTAATAAATGATTACTATCATTACTGTTAGTAATATCGCCATCTTTAGGATGTATAAAATTGCAGTATAAAATAAAGCGATTTATCAATGAATAATTTATGTTACTTATTGGTTTAGTAATTAAAAGTTAGTTATAAATTGGCAGTATTAAACTTATTGGAATACAATTTCTCTCAACCATTGAAATGTCAAACATTATAAACCTCATTTTATCAATTAATGGGACATTTAACGATAAGATTAGGAAACATACATCGTTTAAAGCGATTGACTATTCACACTGTATTTACACAAATCAATCATTCCCACTACCCACTCTACGTACAATTAAGTGGAAGGTACACCAACCATCCACCCCGAGGCATGACACAGAAAAGAAAGAAACAAAGGTTGCATCCAATAGTATGCTAAATGTGTTTCGATTTAGTGTGTCGAATTATTTACACCAGTTTGTCATGGCGATGACAGGGCCAGAACCTTGTCAGCTCCTCCCTTATTCCCTCCAAACTCCCAAGGATAAACTTAGTATCTTTATACAGGTGTATAACGATTTACATCAATTTTAATTTACATATAACTGTCACTGAGGTGTATGTTGCGGTCATAAGAAAGTATTGAAGGGCAGTATGACCTCCCTTCAATACTGATGAATTACCTGATTACAACGTATTAATAATATTCTGTTACAACAAAAGGACTTTTTGGTCGAAATTTTATTTTTATAGCTACCAATAAAAATATGCCAGTTATATTAAAATTATTTTAAGCTAAATGCTGACTTAAAGCCTTGATGGCGAATAGATAAGGAACCAAAGGGCTGCCTTATTTTAATGAAAGCTTTCCCATGTTTTCAGTACAGCAATTAAATATATATAAACGTTTAAGGGATTCAATAACAGCGACGGACACGTTTGATCGTAAACGTTCTTGCATTAAAACGCTTTAATTGCCCCTATTTAAAGATTCTCCTCACGGGCCAACTGCTTTATAAATACCGTTTTATCATTATTTTTATAACGTAGGGCTTATACCGTAATTACACGTCTTACTCTTTGCTCGTAGTTGTTATTGAAAAATACAGTAGTCCCTCTATAATCCGGCCCTGCGCCAGTCCGGCCCCCCCAGTAATCCGGCCGGTTCTATCGTATTGATAAAAGAACCAGAACCAGTTCTGGTTCCAGAAAACCAAAGGGGGAGATAGCTTTCATATCAGGAATGTTTCAAGAGTGAAAAGTGCTGATAAACAGAACAATGAAACGACAAATTCTGATCAAAAGATAAACGAAATAACTTTTTCAGACCGTAAGATAAATAAAATAACTTTGTCAGAAAATATCTGCCCACAGTCGGCCTTTTCCTTATCAGTACTATCAGCACTTGAAAGAACAGATAACATTAGAATTCCAAATGCAGTAAAGAGGAAGATCGTCCTGAGCCCCACACTTGTCTATCCTGACCCTTTCTTATCACTTCCTGCCCGATAAAAACACCTGATGGCAACATTCCATTCTGTTTAAAATTCATATCTCATGAAAATGATTATGCTTCTATAATGATTATGCTTATAGTTTTATAATGTATAATAGTTGAAAGGTTTTTATAGAGAGGTAAATATATTAGAGTTTCTTTGTTTAGACATGTTATTAATAATGCAAAACATTGCATTAAAAAATTATAGGAAATATAATTGAAAAATACATTTTTATGATAATATTCTGTCAGCACAAGACAACTCTTAATAATGTTACTATTTTTTTTTTTTATCAATAGTTACATTTTATTTTAACTATTTTTTCTTTTTTGCAAAGTTTAAAAGGATTAATGTTTTCAATTGTTGTAAGCTTTTTAACTTGTTTTTGATTCATATGCAACAGTGTTATGTAACACGTTTCAACTGGTGTACCATACTTTTCTTTGAAACTATTGTACATCTTTATTGTAAGAATTGACTTTTTTAGTTACAATATACATTCTATTATGTAATTTAATCATGTTTTACAATTGAACTCCAGTAATCCGGCTTTTTCACTAATCCAACACATACCTGGTTTGAATTGTGTCGGATTAATGAGGGACTACTGTAATCAGGTTGTGTAATAAAAGGTGTTATACACAATGTTTAACTTGAAAATAATTTAGATTTAATCCAAATAGTTGGTGGAATAAAAAAACTATTGGACATTTCTCTCTGTTGGAAAGCACTCCTTCATTATTAAAATCTGAATTAAAAATATAAAAGTGTATGAGAGCATATACTATCAATGCAGAGGAAGAGTACAACAAAATATATAATACGAGTACTATTCGATTGATTAAACCTGAAAAAAGAAAAAACATCCAAGGGTAGTTATATAAGTAGATATGTGAAGATAAACGAACAAGCTAAGGTGGTGTAAAATACCAAAAAACATGGGTTTCTATTTCAACGATTTAGTTCGTTACAATGATCGTATCGTAATAGTTCATGAATCACGCGGTTGATAAAGAACCGTTTTTGTGGGCCATAAGTTATTTTTTGTAAAACATTTAGTATTTTTATAATTTATTTACAGATAATACGCGAAACTTTACACGTCAATATTGCAGATTTTTAATTAAAAAACACGTAATATCAACATGGTCCAATAGATTGGACCTTTAATAACCATAAAGTACTAAATATAACTTATTATAATAATAAATACAAACATATAATAACAAATGTTGAAAAAGAACATCGTGTGTATGACCGCTGGCGGCAACATTGTATGGCTACTAGAGGGCTGTCCGGGTCTGTCGACCCAGCGATGACTTGGTTTGGGAAACGGTCACCTTACGGAACGGATTAATTTAGCTGGAGGGTTATTAAGAGGGGTGGAGGACCCAGAAAGTACTTGGGGAAAGGACGGGCACAGAAGGGATTCAAATTCACATTCAAATATTTTATTGCCAGGAACATTACAATAAATGCATAGCAATTGTCAAGACTATACTAACTATAACTATACTATATTTTGTTTAAGTGTTTAATTTATATTTTTAGTTTTAAGTGGTTGGCCATAAATACTGGTAACTGTGGCCACCTAGTATTCCTTTTGTAATTCAAACCTGTAATGTGTGTGTGTGTTTTTTTTTTTTTTTTTTTTTTTTTTTTTATAAAGGAATAAATTTCATTATTTCATTATTATTTATTTCATTATAAATTTTACCATATACACCACAATAACACCTCAGTCATACATACATTGTATCTTCCATTTACTCATGCCAATTCCCCCCCCCCCCAGCATCGGTAGTAAGTCTTTAATTATGTGGTCTCCCAGTCATATGCCATAAACTCATCACAGGTATAGAACGCCTGTGACGCTAAACAGCGTTTGAGACGAGTTTTTAACACCTTGGGCGTTGGGGCATTTCTAATTGAATCTGGCAACTTGATAACAAATCGGACACCCGCATATAAGGGCAAGCGTTCGTGAACTACCGTCCTGTGTCTCCCATTTCGGTAGTTGTCCCTGCCCCTCGTATTGTACGTATGTATGTCTCGTCCCTTTATCATGTTTCCTTTGGAGACATAAAATAAGGTTGTTTCCAGTATATAGAGGCAGGGCAGGGTCAACAGTTGCAGTTGTTTGAATGAATCTTTGCAGGATTCTCTGAACCTTAATTGCGCTATAATACGAATAGCTCGTTTTTGCAATTTGAACACCCTACTGAAATGATTGTTTGCGGAAGCTCCCCATAGAACCAAACCGTAGGTAAGATGGGGGTAAAAATTTACTAGGATGCACTTGTAAGAGTGTTGTGTTCTTCCAGGAATGTAGCAATAGTAGCGGGTGGTGTGATAGGATTAGAAATGTAGGTAAATGTATCAATAAAGGTAACAACTGCTTGGTGTCTCAGTGGCTAGATTTCAAACTGTGGAGAGTAAGTTACAAGGTTCGAATCCCAAACTGAGTTTATAGTCGATAGTTCATTCGTTGAATAAAGTTGACGCATAGGCCTGTGCGCCCATGTGACTTGATGAGTGATATAAAAAATAAACATAAGTAGGAAACGTAATTAAGGGTGTAAATGAAAAGGGTAGCTTAAGGGTATAGCTTGTTATAAGATGAGAGTGCAGGAATGCACCAGTTTAACAAGAACGAGCGTTAGTAAATTGATAAGTGACAAGAAAATAGTCCGGAATTCGTTTAAGATCAAAGAATGTTTTGTAGGAATATAATCATTTAGGTTAGATATAACGAAGTGTAAATAAATTTAGCTAATTTTGTTTGGACAATGGACAGTTCTAATTTAATGAATTTAAAAAAAATAAATAAGAAATGTCACTGGTGTAAAAAAAACGAAAAATATCCCTTAAAAATAGGTCAATAAATAAACGAGGGTCGTCTTAAATGATTTGCTCACTTCTGTACTCTTTGTGATCACAGCAGAAAAGTGAAGGGATGTGGTATTAGCATGGATACGGTGTTACACAACCTGTCGTGGAGGTCGGGTGCAGCAACCGCGCAGCACGTGACTCCGAAACCGAGAGTACGGTAGACTGGAGAAAACGTGCATTCCTGCTGGAGAATTGAAGTGTAAACACGTAGAATGAAAGATCAAGATATGTAACAAAACAATAGAGACATATTGGTTATTGGATTTATCATCTGGTTTTTTTATCCACTTAATATTGACGGTTGTTTTACAATTAATTTCCTGTGTAAAGGTTTTTAATATGGTTTTGTAATAATCAGTAATATTATCACTTTATATACAAAGCTATTATAATTGGGTGAGTCGTTGCCGCCGTAGTTAAGTGGTGTTAGGTATCAGGACCTTTAAACTTGTTATTATTATTATTATTATTGCCAGTTATATTACAGTATTTATTGGTAACTAGCAGAATACCCGTCCTTCGTATGGGGTTTACTTCTCGTATTGTGCTTGTTGCATTCAGTAATACACAAAACTGACGAAATAAGTTACCTCTAGGTTATTTTAAGTTTTTTTTAGTAAGGTCATGTTTATAAAAAATAATTTTTTATAAAACAGACTTATAAACAATATTTACAGCTTTGTTTCCCTTTGTGAAAATGTGCAGGTTTCTCCCACTTGAAACACGTGAGCGCAAAAGTGTGTTGTGGTTAGGTTGAGTACCGTATTTACTTCAGAACTGTTTATTCCAATAGTTGATTAATCAAACTATTATAAACAATCGTCAAACTGGTATTACCTTAGGGCTTGCCTGCATAGGTGTCAACCAGAGACCTTTAGAATGTCCATGCAAAAAATAAGCTGAAAGGGTCCAGTAGTTTTTGCGTGATTGAGTAACACATGCAGACAGACAGACATACACAATTAGATTTTTATATACGTAGTAGGAAGATAACAACTTTCAAATCTAAAAAAATATATATCGATATTTCGTTTCACAGTTTCATAACGTTTGAAATAGGCCGGCCTTATTACCTCTATTTGTGCAATTACTCTAAGAAACAAGTCGCCCTCAGTTCGTAGATAGACTACATTCACTTCTCCACAGCCATTTTCCTTATTTTCTTATTATTTAGTGATAAAGTGTAAACTTGAGAAGACACATTTAATATAATACAATCTCCATGTACGTATAATTATTCTACGAATGACAGCCAACGCCATGAGAACATGTGACCAATATACAGGGGTATTCCCACCCACCCATCCATACACATACAGTGGTATTGACCCACCCGCCCACCCATACACGCACAGTGGTATCGACTATGGATCTGTTCAGGGAATTTATCAGACAGGGGAAGAACCAGCACAGTACAAGGAAAATATCAGAATACTGATAAAAACTGACAGTTAAAACTAGGATTGGAGCCTGCTCTATCTCTAACCCAGTACAAAGTACTGGCCTTACCGGCTCTCCCTGGCCGGTACTATGTAATAATAGTAAAACCCAAATCTAGCATCTAATAATGTTAACATCCATATGTAATTTCTAATTTTGACGTCATATGTCTAGTATGAGATGATGTTAACAAACGACATTTCGTAAATAATATTTAATTAACTAAATACTTTTTAGTGCACTTGCCTGATTGACGTAGAATAAATTAATATTTTAATCTTATAAAATGAATGTTACTTTTTTATTGTTATTTCTTTTGCTTGTTTTGAATGGATGTTACCTCTTTTATGGAATCTACTACGAATTATTGTTTATTTTTGTACCTATGCAATTAACGGTAAAAATAGTTTTCAATATCAACCGAAATTAATAGGTTCCTTAGAGAATGTTATTTATGATAGGCCTTCTGTGTCAAAGACTTTCTGAGTCAATTGAATCCTTAGAAGTTGAACTCGATTCCTTTGATATTTAGAATTTTGCGTTTTCTATTTCACGATTATGAAAATAAACTTTGTACAGACTTGTTGGAAAATTTCGGAAAAACATACCTTTCATCTGGAACCAAGATAGAGAAATTGATAAAGGGTTTCATTTCAAGATGGCAACTCCAACTCTGACAGGAGGTGCAGTAAATAATCTCCCACTAAAATGTCGTGATTTCTTTTTTCATTAATGCAAACCAAAACGTAAATTACTTCATAGATCTAGGTTTGATAAATTGTAAAAATAACACCGACTATTATAACTATATTTAGTGCAAAAATGTTTCTGTATTTCATCTAGTACCCTCCAATGATATTTTAACCCGAGTAAAAAAAGTACACGAAATTGTAATTGAAAAACGAGAATAACAAAAAAGAGGGGGAAGGGGCTAGTCGTCCTATGGATAGAATATTCAAGACCAAAACTAAATCAGCACTATGAACTCTGTGATGGAAGTTACAAGCGACTGTTATTGAAAGATACGGAACATAAAACTTAATACTTGGGCTGTCAAGAAAGTTTCTTACGTTTCGGTCCAGCGCTTAAACGAGTGAATGCAGTGATTCAATTTTGTAACACTTTTATCGTGTCGAGCCATTTCGTTTTCAATAGTGTTTCTTCAATTATATAAATTTTAATGTTTGGGATTTAAGTATTAATTAGTGTTAAAGAAAATCATAATTAGTCAGTTCTTAAAGAAAAATTTTTATTGTGTTTATTGATATAGGAGAACAAGCTTATGCAGCTCTTTATGGAAAGCCCATCCACTTTTATAGACTCTCTAATGCCTCTTATATTCTCATCACTCTTAAAGCCCTCGCACACTCCTTAAAGTCACAGATCTTTATGGAGATCTCGTTGCTTTTTTACTGCACATCAACCCTTACATCCCTCCTACACATCCTACATTCTCGTATTTTTATAAATAGCCCATCCACTCTTGATACTTCTCAAATGGCTTTAAATTCACTTTTTTCAAAGCCTATCCTTCCACTATTGAAACCTTCCTATACACGCTACAGTCACAGCATTTCTCGCAAAACCTACTTACTTTAGATAAATCTCCAATCAACCTCACCGATATTATTGACGGTCTTTACAAATCCTTGAATGGCCTTCCTACGATAGTAAAGATACCTAATCTGAGGTACTCGCCTTACCCAGAGGACTCAAACGAACCTCTTACAATTTTTTTTTTTTTAGTTTTCTTTCTTGACTCATGGTAATGCGAATTTCTAACTAATAAAGATAGTTCATAAGTAAAATTTAATTAAACTTATTGAACGTAAAATGTAATACAAAAGTAATTAGCTTATGATAGTTGATTGTAATTTTCTTTAGTTGATTCTTTGTGGTCAGTAGAGCGAGAGTACGAGTTGGTAGAAACTTGTGTTTGATCAATCAACCCGCAGGTGTCCTGATACAATCCTTCCTCGGGCAGCTAGTAATTAACTCGTAAACAATTAACTACAGAAGGTGCTGTTGGTTTTGAACCCCCGTCCCCTTAATTACCCACCAACAATCACCTTATCACCTATCTAACCTATACTAAATTAACCCTTTGTTGTCTGCATAGACAATAGTATTTCTATCGTTACTAGTGTTCTACTCTTTTTATTAGACCTTGTGATGAGTGATACGGAAAGTGTCTACATAGTTTTTTCTTCCTTTTTTACGGTTATAAACACAATAAAGAGATCATCTAGCTACGAGTTGGAATACAGCCGGCACCAATGGCGCAGTGTTGTAACCCAGCTACTTGGGGACAAAGTGATGTGCAGATTGTACGCTCGGTCATCTTAATACCGACATGGCGTTCACTCAGTGGTTGCCATTGACGTTTCCGCTATTAGAGAAGTCGGGCGTGTCCGTGTTGGGTGGTAGTCAGGGTCTGGATGTTGTTTTGGGGAGGAAACTGAATATAAGGCGGATCAATTAGCAGATAATCAGATCAAAACTACGTGGTTCGGATTCCAAGTAAAGCTGTAGATCTCGTCGTCGCTATTGAGCTATTAATAAATGGCCATTTCTATCTAAGTCAAACTAAGTTACTGTAATAACAAGCCCACACAGATCATCCATATTCATTCTACACTCAAGTAATCATTCACATTCGCCTTAAAATACGCTAGCTGTGTCGGCATCTCACATCTGAATAACTAAAAGTGTTGTTTGATTAACTCAAATAATGATCCAATATGAGCTATTTATGCACTTTGTACAACAGTTTAGAATTTATGTACTATTAGCAACAGAATTTTTGCCAAACACAAAAAAATTATACGGAGATAACTAAATAAAAATGAAACATTGGTTTCATATTTGTAATATATTAGTTCTTGTTTAACAGACAATCTGACTGAAATTGAATACATCTACCTTAAACATCATTGTAATTCAAAACATAATTTGTATCCGAAAGGTATTTGGAGTAGTACGTAAAAACATCAGCTTGAATCATATACATCTTGTAAATAAAAGTACATTTTTTTGTTAATGCGTAGTGGATACAAAAACCATCATTGTTTTTATCCTTTCTTTACTCTGGTAGCATAATTAATTGTTTTAAGGTTCAGGATCTAAACCCCTCTTAACAAACTCATATAACCAGGATTTGAACCCGAGAACCTCTCTGTTCCCCTGAGATTCGCAGCACAATAGTGACGTAGATACGTAATATTCCGTTAATACCCACAGAAACCAGTTGACAAAGTTCATCCGCCATGTTTTTGACCCTGAACTTTACTATAGCCCGGTGACCTGCTGGGTGTGTTGGAGAAAACCACAAGTCAGGGTCTTGGCGCCCATAATGTTTATAACCAGGTGTGCCAAGCAACTGATAGCTGAATGTCCCGATTTGAAAATCCTCAATTAATTTAATTTTTATAAAAATATTTAAGTCTTTGTGCTGGGTATATTATTTATTACGGGTTTTCAAACTGTGTACATTACAATTACAGTAATTTAAGTAAATTTCTTCACATGGATTTTATTGAAATGTAAATACAGTATAGATTGTGTTGTTCAGTAAAGTTTAAATTGTTTATTTGTTGACGATTCCAACTAGTAAGTAAATTTAAATTTAGCTTACAACCCGATAAATCACTTAATATCTGCCAAAAAGCTCGACTATTTATACAAATGTAATCAAATGTCACATTCAATTTTATATTTTTAAAATAGTGTGTATTTTTATCTGATCAAAAACTGTTATACAGCTTAAAAATTAAAATGTATAGGACAATCTTAGACCAGTAAAACATAATACAGCAAACAACGTATTTGAATGTAATAGATTAAAACGATCAAAAGCTGCTATCTAAAATTGGACCGTTTACACCCATAAACTATTGCTCAACTAATTTACAACCCAAGACACGAGGGTCCTTAAAGGGGATGGAAATATGACTTGGGACCCGCCCCAACCGTGCGTTCAGGAAATAACGACTATCTAAGGATCGTGGGACACTCTAAACACAATATATAGTAATTTGGATTCCAACCTCCCCCCCCCTTGCAGGTGGGGTAAGGTGCGGTGCTAACAGAGGTTGACCACGCGAGGGCTGCAATAAACGGCTTATCAGTAATCACAACCTTAGGGGCTAACGAAGTGCTGAAGGAGTTGTGAAAAGTAGACGATATTTCATTGCTGTTAGAGGCTAAGTAAACGTTCTTGTATAATAATGTTTGTTTATAACATTTACAGTAAATCGAAGGGGCGTTTCTTAGTAATAACGATACGTAACATGGAAACTGTTTTGTAGATATTGTTGAAGTATATGTTGTAACAATTGTTAATTGTCTCATTATAATGATTTTAGAGAATTGTGTCTAGAAAATGTTAAATATTGTAAGAACTGAGAGATTGAGGTGTTTGGTTCTTTTACCAAAAGTTTTCAATATAAATTCTCCAAGTTTTGAGAAAAATTCAGAATCTTCCCCTTTCAAATAAAAAAAAGCAGTTTTTTCCCATTTAAATTAGCTAAATAACCAGTATATTCACGTTGTTAATTTCCTGTCAATTTCATGCGACATGTTTTCTGAAGTCAACATGTTTGGTGAGCCTTACGTGTTCGGTTGTCCTGGTTTAGAGGGTTCTTATTGGTTGATTTAGCTTCTAGAGTAAGGAGGGGGTAAGTCTGTTGGTGGAAGGTTTGCGGGCGTTCGAGCAGTTTTAAGTAATCTTTTGGCGAGTGACCACGTTTGTTCTTCACGGCGATTTTAACCGTTCGGAGTCTTGTTTTCCGGATCGGCAATTTTCCTTGTCGCTAGTGAGTGAGTGAGCGTATGTCGCGCTTTGTTTTTGGTCACGTTGTGGGTTAAAACCTCCAGGACAGCTACGTAAGTAATTTTTACAAGTTTTCTCTAGTTAGGTTTTTCAGTAGGGTTTTAGTAGATAGGGTAAGATCCACCAAGCATGCGCGGTTAAATCTTGTTCTTGTTTGTAGTCACTCTTCTAGTGACAGTTCTTGGAGTGCTTTGTCTTCTGTTTAAAAATTTTGTAGAAAGGAAAATGTTTCAAGTCACTAAAAGCTGGTTATTTATTTTTTTTTCAGATCTCCCGGAGGCAATTTCAACTTTTCAATTTATATTTCAACTTTAAGAATTTCAATTTCAGAATTTCAACTTTTCAGTTTTTCAATTTCAGTTTTTCAATTTTCAGTTTTCAAATTTCAATTTTTCAAATTAAGAATTTTGAGGCAATTTTGCAATATTTGTCAATTTAAGGAAAATCTTCAATTTAAGTAAATTTTTGAAATTGAGAATTTAAAGAGATTTATTGATACAGTTGGCCTAAATAAAAGGTTCTGGTCTGAAGATATTTGATTTAATTTGTTTTAATTTATTTATGTTCCATTGAGTCAATAAAAGAAGAGATTTTTTTATTTTCGTTTTTATTATTATTTTAAGAAGAAACCAATTTTATTTTGTGGAAGATAAAAAAAAAAATAAAGAAACTTTTTATCATTGAAGAATTTTTATTCAAATCTCTCATTTAAGTTGTTCAACATATCAAAAATAAATAGTAGCTTAATTAAGGCTACAATGTATAGGCTATGGCATATTTATGTAGAAGTCAAACTAGTCGTTGTACATACAGTTAACCGACTGTATGTCCAAGGACATATTCCTAATTAATAAAGTAAGAATATTAAATTAATTAAACTAATAAAATAAGTATAGTCATAGAGTCAATCTTTGAAGGGCGTTTATATGATTGCTAAATATAATTTCATGGTTACATATTCAGGATTCTGTAACATGTGAATATATAACATTACAACTTATATTTTACTGTTTATATCGTGTGGTTTACACTAATATTTAAAGACTTTAACATTAAATAATTTTTGAATAACTTACTATCCGAATATTGTTTTTTTCTCAATAATTGCTACTGTACTCTTGTGTTGAGTGTATTCCAACTGTCACTGAAATAAGCCTGACATTTGTGTTTTCAGACTTATCAATTAGCTGAAAATCAGACCAACACTAAGTGGTTCGGATTCCACGTAAAGCTGTAGGTCCCTTAGTTTCACTGACAGTTGGGCTATTTTCAATTGCCCTTTCTGAGGAACAGTCGACCTTAGTTAGTAACAATGAAACACTGGTCATCCTACAGTCATGTAACCATGCGTATTCTCCTTCAATACGCAAGGTTGTGTTGGCTTCTCATAATGTCTAAGAATAAAAATAAAAGGGAAATTTTTATAACGATTATTTTTTAGTGTTCGCTTCAAGAGAGATCGTAACATTGGCTCAAAGTGGTGAGATAACGTTATATACTCTAAAACACTATAAAAGTACTCTAAGAAAATAATTTTGTAATTCTTAAAATACAGTCCATTAAAATTGATGAATATTTTAAAGAGAATATTGTTATAGATAAACAATACAATTTTAAATTTTTAAGTTGAAATATTATATGAATTTGTTTTATTCTCAGACAATTTTACAAATAATGTATCCCACCGCCTCCCAACCACTAAAAATATTACATTGACAATCGAAAACGCTCAAGAGAAAATTAAATTATTTTCGCAACAAAATAAGCATAACCTCAAATAATTTGGTTTGCTGAGTATAAAAATAAATAAACATTCCCACACAACTTACTGTGTTTAAAATTATTACTCTAGATAGAAAAATATCGTCACGGAACGGTTAATTTACACAATATAATTAGTACTGTCAGTTATTTTGTAATTATTGTGCCAGAGCGTTATGTTATTATTTCAAACATTTCAATTATTTTTGTAACTTCCCTAACTGAATAATGCCCGTCGTTCGTTGTACAACATAAATATGTTTCCTGCAGGACAGTTGTCATCTACTGGACATTTGTTGATTCAAATATTGCGTGCGTGTTAAATGCGTATTTTGCGCCTCTAAGCATGTGCTGTTGACATTTAACGTTACATAAGCGTGTTATATCTCGTAATTTACAATAATAAATGCATCCCTTTGTTTTAAATACTATAAACAACAATTCATTGCTAAAAATACATTGTTAAAATGGCACAAACTCTTTTGCAAACATTTTTTAGGTAGATGTTATGGTTAACAAACAACAGAACTAAACTCGCATTGAAACATATTAGTTTAATGTATTTACTTTGATGAATGTTTAGTAATTTAATCTCATTTCAATTGTCAGAAATTTGTATAATTCACATAGAGTTAGCGAAGATATAATATTGCACAAAATCAGACAATATATCTTCGCAAAGTCCTCCTTTGACTTTAAAAATAAGTCGACTTTAAATAAGAACATGTACATAACTACAACGTTTCATTACATTTCTTTCAATATATTTAAAAGTAATAAATACATTCCAGCCGTTTGCCCAATCCTGACATTAAAATATTTATTTTCTGCCCAGAAAATGACAGAACTCTTTAATGCCCAGAAAATGACGTTAAAGTGGCTGTATTTTCTGACTGGGTCGTCCTTGACCTCAGGTTTGCATTTTTGTAGTGCAAAAACAAAGACCTTTAAAATGAAGTATAAGTCAAGGTAGGCTTACGTTTAAAATGTCTAAGACTTCCTTCATGGGCCAACCCCTGTATACACGAAATACTATAGTAAAATATGTATAAATGTTTGGTAGGGCCATGTAAATAACTGCAAAGATTCATTAAATTTCTTTCAATATTTTTGTAATTAGTAAATATATTCCACACTTTTACCCAACCTTTCTGTCACCCACTCTTCACCGAGGCTTAACGTTCCAACTGACTTATTCGTTTTTCACACTAATCTAAAAATTAAACAATTTTGAATTTTTAATGTATTTAGTTTTCTAGATTTAGTAATCCCTCTTAAGCTACTCACATAATTAAGGTTTCATGCCTCTTAAATCTGCTTAGTTATTTGCGCAAACTGACTATCACATTGTTTACCACCTGCCTCGCCCACCCACTCTAAGTACATTTCGTGTTGAGCTTTATAATAGTAAATATAACGCACATTTCACTTTTGTCTTTGATTGTATAATGTCTATTTATACTTGCAATGCTGTTAAAGTAAGGAACTTATGGGATGTCAATGATAAGTTTATTCCTTTCGTTTTAGTTAAAACAAATTAAATTTGACATTTTGATTAAATTGGTAATTCATAGTTTTAAATTATACAAAAAACTCACATTCCTGTTGTATTGTGGTGTCCTAGTAGTAACGAAAAATTGATAGAAATTAATTATAATATTTATGAAGTGTGTGTTTTTAATCATACATTGAAAACCCCCGTTAACGATTTGTTGTTTTTCAATTGAAATGCTCAAAGTGGAATGATATACAATTTAGTGAATTACAATTTTGATTAAACACGATGAATCCAGGAATATGAAATGTAGTAATTTTTTTCCTAACTGATAACAAAGAACAAATATTCATTGCATATATAAATTCGCCTTAAGCTAATATGTTTTGTGAGAACGCTGCTTTTTGTGATTCATTGAAGCGTAGATATTATTAAAATCGCATTGTTTGCTTGGATCCCATCTGAGTGAATCAGAATGCTGTTTGCTATTGGCAGACGGGGGCAATTTTGATTAATTCCGAAGAGTTCTTACTAAAACACTAATAATTTGTATTTGTTTTCCAGGTAAGCACCCCACCATTGTTGGTTGGTTGATCCAGTTCGAGGTAAAGCGTTAAATGTATTATTTGTTATTTACGCTCTGTTAAATATTTTACTGAAGTTTGATTTTTCGTTCCGTCCATTCCCATAAAATGAATTCTATAATATTCTTCCAATCAATGTTTCATTTCGTGAACTGGGTCGTTAAACTAATATTGTGTATAGATACTCAAATTATAAGTTTATTATTATTTTTTTATTTGGGTCTCCAGTTTTATTACGACACCGACTAGTATAACTATCAAAAGTCCAAAACAGCCTTGAGGTCCAAGTATGCAACACTCAAGAAATGGAGCGAAATACCTGAGTATAAGTTTAGACCCATAATCAAGAAATATATGAATATATAGATACTTCGTCTTCTTAAACGCTTTGAACCCGTCACTGTTTTGACTGTCCTAAAGAACGTGGCCAAGTCGGTATTAAAACCAGAAAAACGCAAAACAATATTTCAGGAAATGATTAGTGTTACTTATTCAACAACCCTGGAGTGCAGGAACGACTGGAATTAAATCCTGGAAAGGGAACGGAGTGAAACAACATTTTACACCGGCGGCGGGGAATTTTTAAGATAAGTAAAGCAGGAAAGAATAAATAAATATCGCCAGCAAAGCAGTGCGCATAATAACTTGGCCTCTGTGCGAGTTATGAGCAAGCTCGACTTGTTTCGCTTTTCGCATTCAACGCTCAGCGTTTCTTCTACTTAAAAAATGGCGATAAACCTTACAAAGTGAATTTACTCAGAAACTCACTGCTCTTACAATCAGTTTCTGGTCTTATTTTTACGTTTTATCGTAGACTGTGTAGTTGATGTTCATTCTAAGACTTTCAAGAAGTCGTTAGTTTAAATACGTATGGTTCATGGTGATAAAGTACAGTAATGTAAACGTTTTACCCTTGTTTTTAATTTAAAATACATAAATTGTTCATAGCTTTCTTATTTTAATTTGTGTCACAAGACCACTAAAACTACAGATAGTTGTTAGTTTGTATTTTCAAATTGCGTACATTTGCGATTCACTTTTGCTAGGTAATAAAAAGTAATTAAAAAATGAATAATTGATAAATAGAAAAAATTACAAAATGTACTATAATTAAATTGCTTACGTGTACGATTATGTAAACCAGGGAAATGCAAATTTCAATACGATAGTGTCAAGTTTACGGTAATGGAAATTAGAAATCTATTTGATGATACCTGTATAAATTAGACGTCTATTTGATGATACCTGTATAAATTAGACATCTATTTGATGATACCTGTATAAATTAGACATCTATTTGATGATACCTGTATAAATTAGACATCTATTTGATGATACCTGTATAAAATATGTTGTATTAGAGCCAATTTTCTTCAAAAATGACTGTTCTAAATAAAATACATATCTGTGTAGTTTGTTACGTGACTGTATATCATATAGATAGGCTATGCTCCGATTGATAATGTCTCATACGCACTTTTAAAAGTAGGTTATATATTCAGTATTACTAACCAGACTTACATACAATCCATGTTTGATTACCCCACCCCTCCCCCCCCCATTTTCCCATCCCCACGTAGTTTTCATACAGATGACATTAAAAAATTGCTTCCGTAGTATCATTCAAATGACGTTGAATTTATTAATTGACATATAACAATTAAATAGTTAAACATTCAATAAACGTGTAATGTTTGCACTATGGATTTAAGTCGCAATAAATATGTCTCTCTTTTTAGAAAAAAATATCCTGGTCCAAACATATCCCATTGTGTATTATTTTTTACATGGACCTCAGGCAAATGTGTGAACTTTTCGAGTGAAGTAGCGACTGTTAGCTCAGTTGAAGATTCAAACATTGGACAGTGGACTCCTTAGACACAGACACGGAACCGCCACGTCGGTTATGCGTATATTTAATTATATTCTCTCAGAATCCTTTCTGAACAGTTTCTAATTTTCACTCGTTCTACAAGCTATTAGCTGACGTGATGCTCCATCCTTAGCAGTCATGTTCTCGCACCTCACTCCCAAGACCTTGCGATTATCTCAGCCAGGTCCTCGGTCGTTGTTCAACAAGGGGCGTACGTGAGCTCTCCACGCCTTGTAGACGACGTGACCGTGACTCCGACGACAGACAGACAGACGCTGCTAATGTGTACTTTGCGGCTCGAACCACTTTCCATCACAGGCTCGCTCAGCGAACCGTCAGGCACGTACGCGGATTACGTCAGGTCTTCCATCGTCAGCCTGATAAGGTGAACTATTAGCAATCGTTGACCTTGAGTGAAAATAATAATGAAACACGTAATACAGATTTATTTACTTCAATTTTTTTATTAGATAGCGACCGTTAAGATATAGTCGAATGAGAGTCGAGTGTACTTGAATATGTGTTTTCATCCTTACAAACCTATTAAGATTCTTCCCGTATTTGTTTTAGAGTATTAAGTGTAATCACAGTGAAGAAATAAACAGGTTGCTTTTTATGGCCCTAGCGAACACCTCAGTGGCAATTGTAAATAGATGGGAAGTAATGTTCGATACATCTGTAGTAATAATTACTACGTTTATCCTTGAGGGTTTGGGAGGAAATAAGGGAGGGTTTGACAAGTTGCCAGCCCTGCCATCGCATGACAAACTGGAGAAATAACTACTCGACACAAATTCAGTGCGCTGTTGGAAGAGACCTATGTTTCTTTCTTTTCTGTGGTATAGTGAATTCATGTTGCTCCTTTGGACAGAGATACAGTATGTATATATAAAATTCAATTAAAACTTAATAAGTATACATTTCAGGATGCATTGCCTGTAAACTATTTTGAAATACATTTTGAGAAAACCACCTGCTCAAATAGTCGATGTTCATGTTCAATCGAATGGTAACGATCGACGCAGGTAGCCAATTCGACCAAGAATGGGTTACAATCAGGGCCGCGATTGAGTCAAACAGCATTAAAGCCCGTTGGGTGGGAATGGGTCTGTAACTATTGCACGTGGTTGTTATAAGGTCTTCAACCATGCGGCAACCGGGGACGTGAATAGGGCTCCGATTGGGGCGCATTCTAGCGGGAACTCACAGATACGTGAAAACCCGCGACTGTCAATCGCAGAAAGGCGACAACTCCGACATTCTGTTGCTTTTGATGCGATACTCCGTCTCCCACTGTCAGTGTCTGTTTGTAGTTTGACAGTACTTTTAGAGATAAATGTATTGTTGTTGAGGATTAGGGTTTCTTTTAATGATAATTAATTACTATAATAGTAAAAGATAATATTTGTAGAATAATGTACAAAATATTTCAAATTAACATACGTAAAGTAACAAAACTGTACATGTGCCGTCTCATATTTGTAAATTTAAACATACTGGCTCTAAAACTAGTGACAAAACTAGAGCATCGAGTAAGACCTAAATTTTAAGAAGTAATTTGAACAATTTTGATATTTTTTAGA
This sequence comes from Stictocephala bisonia, assembly GCA_035578905.1. Lineage (NCBI taxonomy): Eukaryota > Metazoa > Arthropoda > Insecta > Hemiptera > Membracidae > Stictocephala > Stictocephala bisonia. Next base: position 908,459 of record JAQJVL010000082.1, read on the forward strand.
GCTAATTTCGTGAACGTCCACAACAAATATTTATTATTATATAAGTACTGATTGTACAACTCAATATGTATTATTCATTTTGTGTTATTAGCCTCCAGAACTGTTATATTATAGAAATAATACTGGTTTAAATTACCTTTTTCTGTCGTAACAGTTCTTCAATTACATTACTGCTATGTACATTTCAAAGCATATAAAGCTTCATCATCAGGCTTCCAATGCCACTATACGTGTATGGGTGTGCGGGTGGGTCAATACCACGACGTGTATGGGTGGGCAGGTGGGTCAAAGCCACTGTACATGTATGGGTGGACAGGTGGGTCAATGCCACTGTATGTGTATGGGTGGGCGGGCGGGTCAATGCCACTATACGTGTATGGGTGTGCGGGTGGGTCAATACCACGACGTGTATGGGTGGGCAGGTGGGTCAAAGCCACTGTACATGTATGGGTGGGGGGTTGGTCATTACTAAAGTGCGTGTATTTTACGTTCAAAACATTAAACACTAAAATTATAAAACATTTAAACACTTTAAAACACGAGTACATACAATACATTTGCCGGCCGGCGATACACCAACTGTTCTCTTGGTCTATCAGAACTGTAACGACAGAAAAAGGTAATTTAAACCAGTATTATTTCTATAATATGTATTATTTATACATACTAACTGCGATTACCTTCATCAGACGAGAAGGATTCACAAATGAATCATTGTACAACAGAATACACATTTTTAAATGTTGTACTTATACTGTACTCAAATCGCGTAGTGTGACTTCCACAATGTATTGTTATTTACATTATTAACAGATTAACTGAAATTAGTTGAAAATACATCAAGTAACCGATCTTTTTTAATGGTCCCAATTGAACCACGTGATGCAGTACAATTTTGATAAGTCGGCTTTTCTTTGGGCCTAAACCTATTTCAGCCTTTCAAATTGAGCTCTCTTTCTTTCACTAAACCAGGTTGTTCAGGTTAATTTTTGTCACCCTCTGATAACCTCCCAATCACATATGTTGCCTTCAGTTTGTGTTCATTTAACGTATTATTTTAATGTACCAACCAAGTTAAAAGTTTCTATTATTGTTCTACTTATATTTTATTAGCACTAATATATTTTCCCGAGTTAATTAGTTTTATTTGTGTGTGTTTTCCCATACAGCCGTAGATGTAACTCACCCTACACCTATTAATGATGATAGTCGAGAACGTATGTCTATTTTCTATATACAATCTATGTAATAGACGGGTTCTACATTACATCGTAAAGAACCACATGTATGTAGACTAGTTAAGTTCCAAGAACGATCTAGTTTCACACAAACATGGCAACACATAATAACGCCTGGTTAAAGCGATTTGCATGCCAGCTGAGCTTGTGGATTGCACTTGAAGTTTCCACACCATTGATCATGCAATTTTGTGTTAAAAGATCACAGCGCTGTTCGTTCGGTTATTATTCATAGAATGTTTAAGCATTCGTTGTGCTTCAACAAACTTTACATTTATATTGGAGTTAAAAAGACATCGTGTTTTGATCAAAGTTTTACGTGACAGTAAATTGAGGTTAGGTTTGGCTTAGGATATTCATCTTTATACACTTTTAACGGTAAATTTAGATCTTAACTATAATTAATGGATCGTTAAAGATTCTCATTAATAATTAACAATCAATTTAATAAACCCATTTTACTGTGAAGTTTCAAATTTATATGTCTTAAGATAGGTAATTAAGTCGGCATTATGGCGCAGTGCTGTAACCAAGCTACTTGGGAACAAATTATTGTAGAGATTGTAGGAGATAGGTTCTATGCTCGATCCTCTTAATCCCAACATAGCCCCTCAATGGTTGCCACCGACATATACACTACTAGAGAGTCTGGGTGTTGTGTAGGAAATGAGTTTCAGGCGTGTGTGTTAATTAGCTGAAAATCTGACAAATACTACTCTATTGATAAATGGTCCTTCTTGATTTAAGTCAAACTCGGTTTGTAACATGACTACACATACATACTCATCTAAACTCAAGTAATCATTCATATTTGCCTTAAGCACAAATCGAGTCGGCATCTCAAATCTGAACTAATAAAGAATTTACCATCTTTCACCAAACACACTTGACAATAAAGTTTGATATGTGTCTGTCTTAAAACAGGTCGTATAATGAAAAACGTGACAAATTGTTAGCAATAAACACATGTTTAGTTTTGGCCACTTAACGAGGTCATAAATCAAACTTAAGTGGTTGGGTCGATCGTATATTTGGGCTTGCGCCAGAACTACTAGTAGCGGCTGTGACTTGAGCCATAACAATATGCGGTCCTAAACATGTTTTTAGCATCAACGTCTGTACGTTGGCTGACTGGACATTGGGCTGGAGTCCAGTTCTCCAGCGAGCGGTGGCGGTGACCGGTTAGAAACCAGTTTCCAGCATTCACTTCAGCACCGACCACATTATTGTTTTCTCCGTACCATTATAATCCCGGAGAAGAGATTAGCTTTTTTTAATGAAGCGAAGACCACCGGGCCCCTCCACTCTAGGAGGCTCGAGGCCTTCCTCTACTTGGAGAGCCTCCTCTGTAATTTACCTCCAGTTATTATCTCTTATTATGTGTTGTTTATCGACAATTCCACCTACATTTCCATGCTTACTAAACAAACAGAACAAGCGAATAAAAATGGCTGATTCGTTTAAACAATAATTCCATCCTGACCGACTGTAGAGATAGATCATGTCAAAATGTTATATTACTACAGAGAATTGAGGTCGCGTTCTTACGCGTACCTCAGTCGTAGTAACCATCGTTATAAATTTATTTTAATAATTACTACGTTTATATTTCAACATTTTGGAGCACAATAAGGGGAGGGCCTGCCAATGTTACTGGCCGTGCCATCTACACGGAGAACTGGAGAACTGACTTGGGGTGACACTCGACACCCCAAGTGTCTATCTATAACTTTAAACCCATTCAGGTACTATGGATGTCACTGTTTCTTTCTTCTCTGTGATATTACTGATCATTCAGTTATAAATAGTTGTTTATTTTCATCGCGTAACTTTTATTGTAACCAATATGCTTTCACTAAACTTTAAATTATTTATGAAAAACGCATATATCTGAATTTGAAGGTGATTTATACAATTGACATATTTGTTAAATTTGTATATGTTCCAATACAAAAGCCATTCTGTTTATCATTTTAAAAATAAATGGTAAATACATGGAATTATATCTATACCAAAATGCTTGAAGTAAAAATGGATACTGGAAGTACTTATATTTATGTCTCTTGGTTGATAAAACAAGAAATTAAAATATAATGGGCGAATAAAAATTAAGAGAAAAATATGTACACATTAAAGTTATATGCATGAACGACACTAGAGTTGTCTTCGATCTATCTCCGAAACTATTGGATCATAATGCGTCCATATACATCGCTACACTTATGGTATTTGAGGCCTAATATTGGCTCCAAGAAGTCCTCATATTTAATTTTGATTTTAGGCTTGAAAACCATTTTTCACAATCCATGGGATTTCAATTAAAAATTTGTTTTCTTCAAACTATGAACTTTTTAAAGAATTTTTCTCCCTTTACAAAAGTCTAAATCTTTGGATCGAATAAAAATAAAAGCTAAAATATTAATGTCAACAAAGTACTTCAATAGAGCTTTAATTATAATTGTTTCTCGTCCATAATCCATATATCAGAATATTAAAAAAAGAGGGATCACCGTGGGGGGTTCGGGAGCGAAGCCTTCATTATGAAGTTTGCGATCTCAGGGGTGGAGGGCAGTCGACCTATTGACAACGCACTGTGTAACGGTGACCCTTCGGTGATCACATTAACCCACCCCCGATCGCTTAATTATCAGCAACCCAATGGATTATACAACGACAAAACGACCCGACTCTCGGCAAATTGAGATAAAGGGTGGTTTTAGTCCGGGGTGGAAAAGGATTTCCGTGTTTTCCCAATGTAAATTTAATGACCGATTTGAATAATGCTCGGTATATCCTGGCTAGCTATAGGGGGAACTACTGTTAGACTGGGATAATTTATTTCCTGAAATATTTCATTTCAGATTTAAAATACTAGAAATTAACTATATTCATTTTGAAATATACTATTCATAATTTATTAATAAATAAAACACAAAGCATTTAATTTTTTTTATTATAATTGTTTTATTACTACCATAGCTTTTCACATTCATAAATTAGTTAATAATCTTATGTTTTATATTAGAAATCAGTTATATTTTTTTAATAATTTTTCCTACATATCATAGTTAGGACCGTCTTAATTTTTAAATCAAATCAAAATCGTGTTTATTAGGGGTGAAGTTATGACTGTAAAGTACGTTCGTCCATTTATCGCCTGCAATTTTATGAAATTTCTAAAATTATATCCTGATAAGTGAATGAGTAATGAAAATACAGAAGTACTTATAAGCAGGTTAACTTTGTTGAAACGAATAGTATGCAATTATCCCTCTTCACGACGTTTATTGAATAAAAATGAATGTTTGTCTGTCCGTATGTTTTAAATGTATTGCTTCATTATTCATCGGATCAGCATGAAACATTCGGTAGTTGTTGGGTATACCCCAGGGAAGGTTTCTGGCATGGCTTTATTCACACCTAACTCTAAGCTCCGCCCCATTGAATTTCAATGATATTCTAATTAATTATTTTATTTATTTAAATAATTATCAGGTATTAGATAAGAACAATTAAATAAAAACCTTGGAAATTTAAATGGGATAAGTAATGCTTATTTTAATCTATCATTTTATTTATAAAAAAACATAATATCCCGTACCAAAACTCGCGTAACAGATACAGTGTTTTATAAAATATATTAAAAGGAAGCATGATGTCAGAGTTAACGGAGCTGTAAACATGGAAGGTAACAATTTTCAACACAGCGTGGGTGGCGGCACAATATTAATGTATTGGATCAGTATTGACGTTCTGCATTCCACTGTTGCTAAGCCAATACAACCAAGTTACAATACAGACAATTATCCCCAGGAAACTAACTTCCAGAAGAGCTCCCTTACAAACACTAACTTCCTTTTGGTTCAGACTTCTTCCAAACAGATATATTTTGTGAGGGACGTGCTTGGTTTTCATAAAACGAACTTCTATGAATGCATTTTGAGTTCTGTAAACCAATTATTACTGAGAACAACTTTTCTTAGATTCAAGTGTTTAAAATTAACCATACGTATATACATACTTTAATAAATTAACTTTTTTTAAATCTGAAATCATTTAACTTTCTTTTTTAATTGATTGTTTGTTTTCAAGTGTTAAGTAAGTATTTATGCAATATTAAAACAAATTGTCATAAACCAATTTATGTTAAGAACCACAGAGAGGAAGGAAACAGAGGTGCATCCAAGAGCGTGTTGAATGTGTGTCGAGTAGTTATTTCCCCAGTTTGCCGTGCGATGGCAGTGCCAGCGCATTGTCAATACCCCCCCCCCTTATTGCCCCCAATTCCCCAATGAAAAACTAAGTAATTATTATTACACATTTATGAAGACGTTGATTAGTTGTTATTTATTTATAACTTCCCTTAAGGCGTTTGCTGCGGTCATAAGAAAGCGGACCTCTGTTTTTCTCAGTGTACAAGCCTTATTTGTTTCTTTGGTCGAAAATACACAAATTGCTTTTTAATGGTAGAAAATAACAGCATTGCATTATTATTATTATTATTATTATTATTATTATTATTATTATTATTATTATTATTATTATTATTATTATTATTATTATTATTATTACTGTTTTATACCAATTTAACCAACTAAGTAAGATTGAATAAAAATATTATTATACTCTCTTTCGGTTATTTATTTTCACGAAGCTCTCTACATGTTTTTGATTTATACGATGGGCTGAAACCGCTCTTTCGAAATAAAGACAAACTTTAAAATAAACAGTTCAATTACAGCACAGAGAAGAAATAAATCGATGTCATGTTCAATAGTGCACTGAATGGGTTCTATATCAGGGTGTCGAGTAGTTAGTTACCCAATTCGCCGTGCAGATGGCAGGGCTAGTACCGTTGTCAGTTCCTCCCCTTATTACACTCAAAATCGTGGGGATCATGATATTAACGATTAATACAGATTTTTAAAGATGTATATTAGTTGTCATCTAATTACAGGTGATCACTGTGGCCATAACAAACCGAACTCTGTTTATTGTTATCTGTGTTTACAGTATAGCTAAATCGACGTCTATGTCACCTCACGAAATGTTTTTATTGTAAAGCATGATTTAAAATGTGATTCCGAAACGGAAAATAATTTTGTTACACAATTTTATATTATCAAACTAAAGAATGCATTTTTTACCATGGTGGTTATGAAACTAAATGTTCAATACACGTTCTCTATTAGGCCTAAGTAACAATTCAATACACACCAGAAATATCTTCCCCAACTAGACTTATAACGCAAGTTACTATTTAAAAATAACCACCAAAAAGAACTAGAGGGAAAACTCCCACAGGGCTGGTAATACTAAGATATGTGATCCAAAGTTGGGCGGAAAAGTGAGTCTGAAGCTGTTGAAAATATCCTACTCAATTCTATGATCAAACAGCAACAAACTCCGCCAAACAAAAGGTTCTATTCTCCCACGTCACCATCTAACACGAACATCTGTAACTAGTTCGCTAAGCTGCGAAATCCAGACAGTGTTTCTGCTGAACTAAGCCGAGTCCACACAACGGTCAAATCTATTCCAAGCAAACTGATTCTGATGAAATCCCATAAAACTTTCAAGCTAAATAGCTAAAATTATTATTATTTTGGTTACAATATGATTCGAAAGCCAAAATGATCGTGTATATGCCTTAAATTTTAACTAAATTCAAATGAAATTTGTTTGTACCTGACAGTTGTCCAGTTATTAGTAGCTTTTTAACATTTCAGATAGTTAACGATTACTGTTTCATTACATATTTTGTTTTCATTTATAGAATTGTTAGTTTTTATTTATCTTGGTGCTTCCACTTTTTATTATTGAACTAATAATAACAATTTTCACATATATGATATTTTAATAGTTTTATCATACTCAGTCTGAAGATTGAATACTATCCTAAAATGTCTGAAAACAAGATAAACCTACAACAGTGATGTAAATAATTTCATATAGGTTAGTAGTTTAGTTGATGAAGCTAAGGTTGGACAGTTCGATCCACACATACTGCGGTTCTGTCCCATTTAGAGTCATAACACATTTGAAATGGATCAATTAATCGATAACAAACAGCTGTTCATTTGTCATTGGGATATATTTTTGCCAATACACTAGACATCCGGATAAAAATTAGTCAGCCTTAGTAATAAAAATTACACTTGCTCATCTATAGTCATTACACGCTTTTAAATCTATATTCGACCACATCTTGACGTTTAGTTTTTAAGAGTCTGCAGACGTAATTGCCATATAGGATTTAAATGGCAAATACGGGATTTATAAGAGCAATATTGAATGAGATACTGCTCTGTGGCCTAATGATTTGTCGGAAAATTATATGTTTTGCTTCGTTTGAAAGAGTAAAAAATTTACGGTGATTCTAATATTTTAAATGTTGAGTGTTCATTTGCATTTTTATAACAATTATAAAACTAATTTACTAAAACTTACATTTTTTTATTTTTTCATAACAAAAGTAACACTAGTAACACCGTTCCTGTATGAGTGGGCAGGTAGGCCAGTACCACGGTGCTTGTATGGGTAGGCGTGGGTTAATACTACTGAGCCTGTAATGGTGGGCGGGTGGGCTAGTAACACCGTGCTGTAATTCCATTAACACCGTGCCTGTGTGGGTGGGTGTAGGTAAATCTAATAGGAGGAAATGACCGCGTAATTTTTCCAGAGATATTCACAAAGTAAATGTAACTATCTTATTTATAATTGTCTACAAATTCATTGTATTAAAGTGAATGTTGATATTACTTACACAGTTTATGAACAATGTAACAGTAGAATTGGAAATACACGCACAGTAGTATTGACCCAACCATACACGTAGAGTGGTATTGAACCACCCATACATACAGTGGTATTGACCGACCCACCCATACACGTAGAGTGGTATTGACCCAACCACACACGTACAGTGGTATTGACCGACCCACCCATACACGTACAGTGGTATTGACCGACCCAACCATACACGTACAGTGGTATTGACCCAGCCACCCAACCATACACGTACAGTGGTATTGACCGACCCAACCATACACGTACAGTGGTATTGACCGACCCAACCATACACGTACAGTGGTATTGACCGACCCAACCTTACACGTACAGTGGTAATGACCTACCCATAACACGTAGAGTGGTATTGACCCAGCCACCCAACCATACACGTACAGTGGTATTGACCGACCCAACCATACACGTACAGTGGTATTGACCGACCCAACCATACACGTACAGTGGTAATGACCCACCCATAACACGTAGAGTGGTATTGACCCAGCCACCCAACCATACACGTACAGTGGTATTGACCCAGCCACCCAACCATACACGTACAGTGGTATTGAACCACCCCTAGATGTACAGTGGTATTGACCGACCCACCCATACACTACAGTGGTATTGACCGACCCAACCATACACGTACAGTGGTATTGACCCAGCCACCGAACCATACACGTACAGTGGTATTGACCGACCCAACCATACACGTACAGTGGTATTGACCGACCCAACCATACACGTACAGTGGTATTGAACCACCCATACACGAACAGTGGTATTGACCCAGCCACCCAACCATACACGTACTGTGGTATTGAACCACCCATACACGTACAGTGGTATTGACCCAGCCACCCAACCATACACGTACTGTGGTATTGAACCACCCATACACGAACAGTGGTATTGACCCACGCACCCACCCATTCAAGCACTGTGTAACTGACCCACCCACCCACCCGTACAGGCTCAGTGGTATTGACCTACCCACCCCTACTCCATACAAAACAGTATGGAATCAACACGTATTACTCTAATTATTTTTAATAGTTTTGTACAATTCTGATCATTATAATCAGCTCCCAGTGAGTCTATTTAGACAGCACGTGTTTAATTTCTTTAAGAAGACGAAATATACAAGATGGGGCGTTATATAACGGTTTTTTGAACTTGACATCCCCTATAATTAAGTTCTTTAAGAAGACGAAATATACAAGATGGGGCGTTATATAACGGTGTTTGAACTTGACATCCCCTATAATTAAGTTCTTTAAGAAGACGAAATATAAAAGATGGGGCGTTATATAACGGTGTTTGAACTTGACATCCCCTATAATTAAGTTCTTTAAGAAGACGAAATATACAAGATGGGGCGTTATATAACGGTTGTTTGAACTTGACATTCCCTATAATTAAGTTCTTTAAGAAGACGAATTATACAAGATGGGGCGTTATATAACGGTTGTTTGAACTTGACATTCCCTATAATTAAGTTCTTTAAGAAGACGAAATATACAAGATGAGGCGTTATATAAAGGTTGTTTGAACTTGACATTCCCTATAATTAAGTTCTTTAAGAAAACGAAATATACAAGATGAGGCGTTATATAACGGTTGTTTGAACTTGACATTCCCTATAATTAAGTTCTTTAAGAAGACGAAATATACAAGATGAGGCGTTATATAACGGTTGTTTGAACTTGACATTCCCTATAATTAAGTTCTTTAAGAAGACGAAATATACGATGAGGCGTTATATAACGGTTGTTTGAACTTTACATCCCCTATAAATATATATCCCGTAATATTTTAAATTACGTAAAAGTTACTGTTATACGTCTTTAAACGGTGTAAACATTTTAATTTTACGACAAATTGTTAAGCCACATTGTTATACTATATTAAAAAAATGTATACATATATATTTTGTTTATATTTATATACGTATAGAGCGTTGGGAAATCGGGCAATAAGGCAGCCAATCCGGGAAAACGTGACGGCTTGGCGATTGTCGCTGGCTGCTGCCATATTGCCTCATAAACGCAATTTATACGGGCTCACTTACGGGTGGTTCCGTGGCATACGTGACTTTCGGAGTTCCGGGTAATATATATATAAGGTCCAGGAAAACAAAGGAAGGGTCGTTTTATGGTTGGTTAAAGCAAAGTCAGGATAAAAGTTAGTTTTAAACCGACATGAAAGATTGTTCCTTGTAATGCCTGAATGAAATAGTGAAATATTCGAGTTTGATTTGCATGAGGGCCAACACTGTGGTTTTCCTTAAGGATTTTTGGCGTAATTTAATAATTATTTTGTCCCTTTGTGAGACGTGTTTACAATCGAGAGTTGAGGTATGAACAGTACTTTGTGCCACAGAGAATAAAGAAATAGATGTTGCTTGCATCACTTTCTTATGGTCGTACCAAACGCCTTAGTGGCAGTTAGGGAATATATACGTCAAGTCTACATATATATTTATCAGTAATAATAATTACCATGTATATCCTACCGGATTTTGAGGGAAATGAAGGAAGGGCTAACAATGATCCCTACCATCCCAAGGGAAAACTGGATGACTAACTACTAGCACAAAGAAAGACACAGAGGTCGTATCTAATAGTGTGCTGAATGTGTGTCGAGTAGTTATTTCTCCAGTTTTCTATGGGATGGCAGTGCCAGCACCTGCTCAGTCCCTTCTTTATTCCTCAAGATCATAAAGGATAAAGAGGAATAAGTAATAGTTACAGCCTATGACTATTACTTTATATATATATATATATATATATATATATATATATATATATATATATATATATATATATAATAAGGTCTTAATCAGTTGTAATCCATGTGTAACTGCCCTTCGGCCTAAAGAAGGCGACCTATGTTTCTTTCTTCTCTGTGGATGTATATGGAAGGGATGAGAGAAGTACTAATAGTCGTTGAGGTGATGGATGAGTGGTTGAGCCTCATCTTATATTGGTTAGTTATTATTATCTATTACAGTTGAATAGTAAGTGGTGTATCATATAACACCACACTATAACATTTCACGAAATGCGTGCACAGACTGTGTATGTATTTATATATGTGTTATGCAAATAAATATTAAAGTGTCGTTGAAACGTGAACATAAGAATATGTCTTCCATAGTAGAACTCAAGGAATAATTGACTTATAAATAAATCATGTAAATATATATTTTATAGGTTATGCTTGAATTAGGTAAATATTTCCAAAGGTCACTTTCCCTCTGGACAATCGTTCTCTATTAATCAGATCCTGTTACAGAATGCTTTATTAAAAATGTCAGTCTTGAGTAAACCAGATTATCCCTAGCAGAGGGGCTAACTCACAAATAGTGCGTAAGTTAAAATAAAATATATCTGCAAAGACTCGTCATAGAAATGCTAATATAGTACGCCAGAGAGCGCCTGTCTAACTATGGGCAGCAATTTATGTTCATAAATAACTTGCTGGTATTAATAATTAAATACTGCCCGAATTATATTCAATGTAAAAAACAAAGGAATCCAAACAAATTAAATAAAATAGTATTCTAAAGAGTATAGAAAATGTAAGCTTTTAACCCTTCCAGATTCATTATTTATACGTTGTAAACCCTTTATATGAGGAGTATCCGTTGCCGGCGGCACGTTTACCCGGCACCAAATCTGACCACCGCTCTAAGGTTAATCAGGCGTTACTAAAGGCACAACTTAACCCGGCACCGAGACAGTTTGAAGGTAGGGGAGCTGGGTTCCCCCTCCACAACACCAAACATACGCCCCTCATTCTCTTCTTCCCCTCCCTCGAACCCTAGGCATCTCATCGCCCTAACTCCTTTAACCTAACCTAACCTAACCTAACCTAACCTAACCTAACCTATTGAACAAAGCGTTGCCTTCATTTTACAAAGCTCACCCCCATTCATTTTAAAACCATCACACACCTTCGTTTAGTAAAGCTCGGTCCCCGGACATGGACAGCGCGAACCTACGGCACCTTACGAAAAGGGGAGGTGATTAGGGGAGGGGAAAGAGAAAGGAGGGGTTGGGAGGGGGTAGTGTAGGTGGAATGGGTAAGAGGGGTGGCTGGTGCCGGGTTGACATACTGTCATGGCGGCCAGTGAAAGGTCCAGTGCCGGGTTGACGTGTTTTTTTATAACATATAAAGCTTGGTGCCGGGTTGATGAACTCCCCCGTTGCCATGGGGTTAGACGGTGACTGGCCACGCAGCCGGCCTGGGTTTATTCCCGGTGTGACCATCAAGTTTTTACTCCCGTGGCACGGAAGTCACGTCGGTCCAACGAGCGTACAAAACAAAAAAAGGTCGTTTATTCAAGCAAGAGGAACTGTCTTAATTGGCCATCTCTCCCTTCTAAAACCGATACGGTACTTATTGCGTACACCGTTTGTGTGGTTAATGAGCCTGTGAGTAGTCCCATATTGAATTTGTATCCCAAAACAGCAATGTTAAGTGTTGTATGGGTATGTGACTTAAGATGTGCCAAAAAAGTATAATTAATATATATTTTTTATTAAAAATCAAAAAATTTACTTGTAGATCCATTTTTTTCATTGTTCATTTGATTTTTTAAGAAAATCATAAACTAAAACTTACTATTTTTATTTTATTATAAATCTATATATGTTTTTAAAATTAGAAAATGGATCCCTTATTAATTTTGACGATTAAAATTTATAAATTTCCGACAAATCGTTCAGTCGCACATAACATTGTTCTTATGGGAAATAAATCCATTATGCCCATTACCTCTGCAGACTCTTAACCATTACTTTATATTATAGCGGTTTGTATTATTACTTGCTAGATAACCTGGGCCTGCAGGCTGTGCGTGAACATTATTCTACGAGTGAAGTACCAACCGTTAGCTTAGGGGTTTGACCCTTGGATCTTGCCCTTCCGCAGACTGAAGCCTCAGCCACTGAGTCATCACGCTGGCAAAGATAATTAATTGAATCATTATTTTGAAATCAATAAATCTCAGAAAATGTTAAATAAACAAAGACGTTATTACAAAGGCTTGGATTCAATTTTACTTTGTAGGTCGGTTTATCAAAATACCCCTTCATTCAACACAGTTTTATGTTAGTGTTGATTTACGTACCACAATGCACGGTCTCGTGAAAATACAATCGGTATTTATCCAACATGCACCACTGTTTGTTGATTTCTGTTGTTTTTCATTCGGCAATGAAACCGTATATTTGTCAAATAAAAACGTTCAGTTAGTGTATAATGGGGGGAAAACCTAAGCCGATCAGCTGTTTCTGATCAGCGACGTAACGGGTTAATTAGTAAATTAATCAATTTATGGTGTAATAGAAGTGTTTGCATTCAGCTGAGCAGACAAAGGGTTATTAGCATTTACATCTAGGTAGAATTTCATCTGTAGTATATTAGTTTATATATATAAAAGAAGCAGTTAAATCATTATTTCTTAATTGGTTGTAACTCTAAGCCTTAGTAACAGTTGTATTATTCAATGCACAACGACAAAATTTCTTATACTTTGAAATTTGTAGAATTGAAAATGCTTTTATTACCTTAAATCTAACAATTATTATGTGTAAACCATACTGGTCTCAAGAAATAATTGCAAACTAATTGACATATAACATTTGACGAGGTAAATTATAATAAACAGAAAACAAACAAAACATAGTTTATAATTCACCATCGAATGGGCCTGATTTTTATCTCGCATTACTGGGTGCAACAGCAACGCTCAGTCCACAAACGATCGACGCGCTGCAAAGCGAACAGTCCACAAACTAACGTAATCAGCATGACCCCCTAAGTTGGTCTTAGTACACATTTGAACTTAAATAACACATTTTGACTACAATAACATAGAAATAAACAAACAGAAATCAGTTTCTTACGGCCGCAGTGAACTTTTCATTGGCAGTTGGAGATAGATTACAACTAACGTACTCTTTTCACAAATCATAATAGTAATTACTACGTTTACTTGATGATTTGGAGGGGAATAAGGGAAGGGATAGAAGACGTCATCCACACGGTGGACTGGATAACTCCTCGACACCCATTAATCGCACAATGGGACACGACCTCTGTTTCGTTATTCTTTGTTCTACAATTAAATACATAACTTTAATAGCTTCCTACTTTTACTATTTATATAAGACGTAAGATTGGTCGTCTCCATTCTTAACAGGGTCAAGCTTAGTTTGTGGACTGTCCGCATTGTAGCACGTCGAGCGTTTGTGGACTGAACGTAGTTGTTAGACCATCCTAGTTTAAAGAGAAAAATTGGTAGCGAATTGTGTTTTCTCGCTATGATTCCTCATTCACTTTGGCAAAGCCCGCTTGAATGTTCAGCTATTGGAGCTGAACAACGGGCAGCAGTTTTCCTTCTATCATGAGCAGACCATGTATAGTTAATGAGCTCTTTTACTTATCTATCGTACAACAACCTCCATACGACTTCCCACTAATTCTATAAAGATAACACTTGACAAGCCTTGCCACTAATTTTGCGTAGTTAACATCATTATCCTGCACTCTACGAAACTTAAAGTGTTCTCTCAAAATACTTTAAAAAATAATTTTAATCGGTAATTAGTAACAATTAAGACATCGACAAAAAGTCGTCAGAGTGAAGCTGGCCTGTCCTAAGCATTAACGAAGTTAGTTAAGTAACGCCTGCAATGATTAATACTGGCACCAAGTTAAGCTCCTTAATTGGTGAAGTTTTACCGGATGTCCTCTTAGAGACGTTATTTTAAAAAGTAATCTTAGCCTCTCATTTTGATTTGTTGTTAAAAATGTTCTTAGTTATAAGGTTCTTTAACCTTTATTTCTTACTTTAATAACCTTATAATTGTTTTCGCACCTCACATACTTGTCATTGTACGTTTTATAAGTGTATTTACCTCTATAATTTATTGGAAAGGCAATATTTTGCTAGGCTATCCACTTTCGGTTGCCATGTTTTCTTCATAAACATGCATGGTATATATATATATATATATATATATATATATATATATATATATATACTTTTGAGGTATATTTTAACCAATTTGTTAAGTTACTGCTGTGTTGGTCCGCTGACACAATCACCCTTATTTATATTCGTATAACTTCATATATGACTATAAATAAGTTATATTAAGTTACTAATTACCTTACATACATATCTTAATTTAAATATTACGTGTTTTGGTAAGCCTTAAAAACAAAATATACGAAGAATCGATTATTTTTTTAATTCCTTTTGTATGAAAGATGTTACAAGTCATTTTACGAAATTGATAATTTTACTGCTTCTTCGATCTGTTATTGTCTTTCTACGTGTGACTTTTTCAAATATATTTCAAGTACTTCATATTCTACACTCTTTTAACTTTGTTTTTTTTTTTTTTTTTTTTTTTTATTTAGTTTTGTTTTTTTTTTTTTTTTTTTTTTTTTTTTTTTTTTTTTCATTTTAAATGAGAACAAAATCTGAGAGAAATGTTTACAAACTAATGTCCGTTCGCAACGTACTAATGTATAATTTGTTTCTAGCGTAACTAATTTTAACTTATTATCATAATGCAGTCGTTTAGACTCTTGCGGCAAAGTTATGCAAGTGTAAAACAACGCACTTCCAGAAAACCGCTATCAGCTGTTTCCAAGTAGTCTTGTTTGGAGAAGTAGGTGCGGCCTGCTGTGTTTTACATTGGACTCCAGTTGCAGTTCCAGCAGTGAGCACGCGGAGCTGGACAAAGGATACTCCACTCAGGGTCACCTACGTCGCGCACTGCGCAGAACCGTTATAGTGCTTTGACGTTGTTGTCATTGTAGACCGAGTGGAAGTACTTACGGTGGGGTGGGGGTGAAGGCCTGGGCGTATCCAGAGCAGATTTCACTTTCACCGATGTGAAATATATGGAGTCAGTCCGGTGAAAGGTCAGGTTCGCTTTGTCCCTGCTCGAGGTCACTAATCCTGACGACTAACAAAGGGAAAGGTATGCTGGGCGCTGATTGGCTGATGTAGAGTGGGTACGTGGAGGCTCTATTGTTTAGGTAAACTCTAAAATCACTTGATGAAAGAAAGGAATGTGCCAATATCTATGACCATGGACTATACTCTAGAAACAAGTTGACTCTACTCATGTGGGGCTCGTGAAGACGGGTTACCTGTTCGTTGAATCAATTAATATTCAGTTTTCACAGGAAGCGCCGGCGATCTCACTCTCTATCTTTCTCCAGCGCAGACTGAAGTGACCAGTGGCTGAAATAACATACAAACAGTCGTGCGATCGCTCATTTGACACTAATCACCGTTAGATAGAAGTACAGAAGCACGTCCACAGTAAATGCATTACCTTGTACAGTCTGTTTGTTTCTTTAGTTAATGCTCCGACATACATGTTATGTTGTATCGTTTTGCTATGCTGTTTTTAGTTATTTTTTAGGTTATTTTTAACTTAACGATGGTAATTTATCATATCAATACATTTGATATTATTTCAGTATTAACACCAAAGATATCAAATATCCTCAACACAAGCCGCAAAAATCATCAACCACATATAAAACTGAAAATAATGTATTATATATCTGAGCATTTATCTATTCATATTTATAGGAAATGTCAATTTTTTTTGTTCTCTTTGGAGTCGTCAGCATGTTATTTGACTGGGGGAGGGAGGCTGTAAATAGATTTTTCTGTGGGGTGGGTGGACTAAAAGACGTTTTATTTGATTTGAACCATTGGCTGGGTGGATAGGCTCTAAGCGGCCTTGTTCTCCCTTACAAGCCATGCCCTTTAAATGGTGGAGAAATAGGATCTAAGTTTATATAATCGTATGTTTGAGGGTGCCAATGAAACAACAAAATAAGTAAACCTCACACTGTACAAATGTATTACAGTGTAAATACAAACACTTCTAATGTTATCGAACTATTTCGGCAAGCCACGTCACTGTCATATTACCAGAGGCGTTCACAAATAAAACCTAGTTTTCAAGTGGAAATATAATCGAGGCATACTAGGAGACAACCCTGCACTGTTGTATTAAAAAATTATTGAATCGTTTAAAGCCAGTGGGGAGGGAGTGGTTGAGCCCTGTTTTATTTTTATTATTATTGTTAATTTTTACATTTCTGATGTCTTCCCCACCGTCTGTAGCGAGAAATGTTCTCCTAACAACTTAAATATACGTATTTAACTCTATCTACCACAATGTCTTAATGACATGAGCTACTGTTTAGCTAAACCGTTTTTCATATTCTTCTCGCGGGGACATGCCTCTCTTCAGACACAATGGCCATTCATCGTCCGGACATGACAATCAACACATTCACAGAATAACCGTATTGTATTCAAATCCGGCTTGGGTACTGTGTACAATAGACTTATGAACGGTGTAACGAATGTGGGAGTGAGAGGACGGGATTGTGGTCGTCCTTTATTCCATTATTTGTAACTGTTTTATGGAGGCAGAACCCGTAAGGATTCATTTATCCAGTCAAACTAACCCTAAAGTATGCGTTTTTAAGGTAAGCTTTCCCTTTTTAAACGATAATCAATTGATATATAAAAAAAATATTGAACAATTTAAATATAAGTGTTTGATTTTGCACTATATAATTTGACTGAAGGACTAGTTTCTTTAGTTAACTATACTGTATTTTATAAATAGTGGTGTGCTATAACCCAGCTACTTGGAAGCTAAGTACTGTCGAGATTTTAGACGATAGGTTTTGAGATCAGTCCTCTTTATCATCGACGTAGCGTCCGCTCAAAGGTTACCATCGACTTGGTCACTATTTCAGTAGTGTAGAACGTCTGCGTAGGATAGTTGTCTCGTAAGGGGCATAACTGAGTGTCTGACTTGTCAGCAGAAAAACAAACTAATACTACGTGGTTCGTATTCTACGCTAAAAATAGGTCCCTAAGTTGCCCTAGTTATTAGGCTATTAATAAGTGGTTCTTTCTAATGAGTATTCGACATTATTTCGCATCAATGACTATTTATTTTCACTCAACACACTCGCCGCAGTCATTCGTCTCCCACATTCGCCCATATCTTAACGATCTTTGTATGTATTGAGTAACCGATCATTTTTCCGGAAGTTAGGTTTTCTTTGGTAAAATCATGTCGCCTAAGTTAAAAGAGTTATGTTAATCCAGAGGATCGTTTAAGATTTTAATGTTGTTTATCGATTATTGTATATAAATCTGAAAATGTTACAAATTGTATTCTTCATTTAGTATTTTTGTCAAAAGTTTAGTTTAAAAATGTAGTCAAACTTAAATCATAAAATTAATGAAAATTTGTGTGATATTAAAACTGCTATGGGACATGTACTGAATCAAACTTGTTACGCACTCTATGAGGGCGAAGTTTGACATGAAGTGGAGTTTGACGTTTTTCTCTTCAAGCTTTGCCTCTTGGCTCTTTGATGTAGTCCCAGAGACCTGGTGATATTTTGTACTTAAAACTTTTTGGCAGCATACTGCTGCCGCTAAGATTTTATTGCCAATATTATGTCAGAAAAATATTTTTTTTATTTTAAGCTGTGAAAGAATAAAATGTCATAAGTCGACCATGTATTTCTTATCCAAATAATTTATCCCACTTTTGAACTTCCTATAGCAAAAGCAAAACAACATTTTTGAACATTTAGGTAATCATTTTTATCATTCTGTAGTTTACATGGAAGTTCAGTAGGTTGTTATAAGTCAACAACTGGTCGCCTTGAAAGGACGAATTACAGGCTTTCAAGAATTGGCTGTGAAAATTGATTGGTTTCTCCTGGAACTTTTCATAAAGTAGTCAGGAATACACAAATGATTTCTTTTGAAGGTATGTTGGTTTTGTATTTAGTTTTCGTGGAGGGGGGGTTGTTAGGTATTCTGCTGGTAGGGTGGGTGGGTGTGATCTTCAATGATAGTCCTTTATTTCATATTATTTTTCTATTTATTATTTTTTTCTTTTGGGGAGTGGATCCTCATTGACGCAGAGGAAGTGTGCTGAGAGAACCATTAAATATATATATATTTTGTTCAGGAGGTTTTTGTCGTAGAAGTAAGATAGATTATCAACAGTTATAATGATGTTACAAATTGAAAATTTTGTGCGTACTGCAGTTCTATTTAATTGGATGATTGTTCTAAAGTTTTTTTTAAGCTTCATTGATTAGAGCTTTTTACAGTATTTTTAACTTTTTTCAATTTCAGCTCATTGCACTTTTTCAAATAAACTTTTAAGACTGGGGCCAATTGCATTTTCTTAACCCCTTTTATTAAATAATATCACAGTTTCCTAAACTTAATTGATTAGAGACTTCTACTACAAAACAAATTTCTTAACTTTTTTAATTGGGGCTGGTCCAGGATTCAAAGTTGCAGGTCCAGGATCTCTAAGGAACCTTCACAATGGCTCCGGCGACAGACGTGGACTCTTGGCATCCGGACGTTGGTGCAGATTATATTTGGATAATCGTACAATGACATTGACCCACCCACCCGCCCATACACGTACAATGACATTGACCCACCCACCCACCCATACACGTACAGTGCTATTCACCCACCCACCCATACACGTACAATGGCATTTCCCAAACATATTTCTTTGATTGGAGCCTACCACTGTTTTCTTTACTGAGCCAATTATAGCGTTTTCTTTCCGTGACTTCTAAACGTGCAGAACCCAAAGCGTCGTCAATAAACTAACTCTTAAGAATGAACGTTGCATTGCAGACCAGTCACCGTACGCAATGGATCGAAGCGTAGTACGTAGTACGTCCAGCCCACGGCCCGCCAGTCCTCGTGCGGTTCTCACACACCTCTAACCACAACGCCAATTAATTGGGTCCCACCTGTGAATTGGCCGACTGGTGGGAAAATTGTTCACAGTCTCAACGCCGCTAGGTAATTTAAAATTAATAATTCGTTTGTTTGTGTTGCAACTGATTGTAGCCCCTGGAAACAGAATCACTAACTGATGTAGCTATGCACGTATTGTATGCAAACGAAACGTTATCTTGGATGGCTGACGGAGTTAGTTATCCCTAGCCATATAAAATATTTCTGGGTTTAATATTTCATAACATGTTAATGTACTATAGGGTCTAATTCAGTAGGCCTATACATATATAAGTAGAGGACATATATATGTGTTGAGAGAGTCAAATATTCATTATTTGAAAGTTTATAATTTCATGTTTCCTCAAATTTCCTGCATAAACATCTGAACGTGACCTTCCCAAATTTGACCCAAATAATTTGTTGCATTATTAACGCAACAAATTAATGCAATGATATGCAGTGATGAGCCTTCTTCTCCAAGGCCACAAACGTGAAGAACTTATTGTTTTATTAGTGGTTATGTTAGTTACGAAATCCGCAGTCATCACTGAATGTGATTGGAAGGTTATATGCGATAGGAAAATATGAAGGAAACACGGGTTTAAAAATCAGTGTATACCTGTAGTACGCATGTCACTGCACTGGGTTTTGTGGTGCGTTCATTAACAATCCCACCCGCCCCCGCCCACCCATACACGTACAGTGGTATTGACCCACCTACCCACCCATAAACTTACAGTGGTATTGACCCACCACCCACCCATACACTTACAGTAGTATTGACCCACCCGCCTACCCATTCACTTACAGTAGTAAAAAAATAAAGATCATCCGTCACAGAGCTTAATAGTACAAACTTTTTAGGGACCCACCCACCTACCCGGCATATACTACACCTGCCCAACAGGCCTACCTTCTTTTCTTTATGAGTCACTCAGTATAGTAGATTACTTAAATCTGAGGAAGTGGTGAAGCTAACTTCACAATTTGTGCGTTTTTAAGTTGGCATTGTAATTTTTGTAATATATTACTTGTAATAATTACTTGTGCCAAAATACTTTTTCCGATTTCTTAGTTGAACTGATCTATAACGTAACTGTTTAACGGCAGCTTCATATTGAAGATTATTCTTATTCGGTTTGATTGAATTTGTTAAAATTAGAAAGGTAAATGCCCGTAATCTAAGGTGTTCATCTAATCAATTACACCTCATGGTTAGGTTCTATATTTGCTTATATATAACAATCCAACTATCCTTTTATAGCCCATATTTTGTGGTATTTACTTTACTACAAACAAAAAATATTAAACTTAGAATAAAAGTTGATTTGCGTGAAGATAATGACCAAAATTACGAGCAAACGTATAAAATTAAGCATTAAAACTAACTATAATGAATATTTCCCCTCAGTGGTCACGTGTAAACTCGGTTTTGTTACAAAGAAATATTAGTTAACGTAACAGTGGGAACAAGGCTGTGAAGCAGTCTAACCGCCGTCCTTGTTTGGTTTTGTGGCTTCTTCGACAGCTATGTTTGTGTCGGCTGCCGCTGGATTTCAAGTAATCCATTCAGTCCAACAAATCCCATTTATTTTAATTTTTATGTTATATTTCGTTCATTTTTAAGTAATGAAACTATCATGATATGTTTTTCTATTTGCTAACAGTTGGTATTCAAATTTATTATAAATTGACAATTCACTATCCATCTATATTATGTCTTGACAAGAAAAAAATATAGATTGTTTCTTTTTATTTTATTTTATCGTTTCTTTTTGTTTTAAGCACCAAATAATATTCTTGATGATAATACTTCTTTAAAACTTAAGAATATGTTAACATAACTTTTAATTATGTCAATCGAGTGTTTTCATTATATCACACAGATTCTTCTTTGTTTGTTAAAAAAAAATCAGAGGATCGATAAATATTTCTATTTCTGTGATCTGACTCCGATTCTGATTTTAAGGTAACTTATAGTCATTAAATAAGTAAGCAGACCTACAATAATAGTAGGTAAGGAATGAAATTTTACCTTTTTAAGTAAGTATTTTCTTTTTTCAAATATATTTATTACTTGCGAAAAAATACAATCTATACGAGCAGTTTATATTTGTCTCTCTAGCTCAAGGCTAATTGAGAGAAAAACTATAATATTTACAATTATTAGTATTGCAATTATATGTAAAACATAACATTTATATTATATAGCACTTTTTTTAACTTCCTTAAATCAAAAACAATATAACAATAAATCAGATAACAATAATTATAGAAATTTAAATAATTAACATTTCAAATAGTGGGATAAATGTAACATTGGACTTTATATATATACATCAAAATAACTCAATAAAATCTTTAGAGTCAACAAAAAACAAAAACAACAAGAAACCCATTTTAAATCCTAAAATTTACAAACACTACAAAAATTATTAAGTACGTCAAATAATTCAATAAAAAATAAATCATACAACTATTTGTCTCGCCTATCGTTCAAAGACAAAAAAACAAAATCTTAAACTAAAGGTTAATTTTAAAAAGGTTTGCTATCTTAATGATTCATAGTTTCTTGTGGTAGCCTATGCCAATTTCGCCCAATATTTAGACACAATGTGTGACAAATGTACATGTACAGGATGGAAAGGTCAACTTTCACATTCCAATATTTGTTCGTTCTTGAATGTACTTATTTCATTAGTGTCCTCATTGCTTGACCAGCTTGCTTTATATATTCATGTTTCACTGTTTAACCACGTTCACATATTGTTAATTTAATATTATTATTTTCAATGGAAAAACCCTAAATTTGTATTTTTTAAACTACACACCATGATTATCATTTTTTGTAAGTTGTGTTTGTATATGTTTACTAATTTTAACTTCCTCAAAATAATTTCAGCATAAATTTTCAGTTTTCCTGCAAGTTTTATGGGTATTTCTGAATTAATATTGTTAATAAATAATAATATATTTTTCATAAACAATAAAGCTGTTTTAGTAGTTGTAGTCCGGTACTTTTGATCACATTCAAATCCCACAACTGGTGGAAACATTGCTATACAGGATGTCCTTAACCATATACACACCAACATTTATATTTCCAATGAGCTATATTTACAAATTTCCCTCAGAGTATGTTGTAACCTTTTAAAAAATACTTTCTTAACATTGTTAAACTTGTTATGTCCCCAAAAAGGAGAGGTCGGGGGGGGGGGGTTAACTTAAACTTTGTTATACGAAATCTCATTTTGAAGTAGTCTTTAACTTTTAAAGAGTAAAAATAGAAGATTAATAAACACTAGACATCGATATTGCAAAACTGTAATACATTTCATTAATAATAACCTAAAGTTGTGATAAAACACTACATTGTAAAGCTCTTCTAACTTAATTTGTCAATTCTAGTGCTTAAAAACAGCAGATCGTAGTTCAACAGTATAACTTTTTTTATATATTCTAAAGCTTGTTGGAAAAGATAAACAGTTGCTTATTAATGCTGGTTTCCTCAGTTGCTTGCAACACAACCGGTCCGGATGTTATGAATGTTCACCCCTGCGCCGCTATCGTAGTTCGGATGTTCAACAAGCCTAAAAAAACGCTAATGGGCTTGTCTACGCAGGCGAAAAAAAATTATGTCTTTATTTAATATCCCTACCCACCAAAATCCATTCGAAATGTACTGTACTTATTCATTATTTAATGAAATTAATGTTTTCCTTAAATTGCTAAACAAATATGTGTTAAGGGCTTTATAGACTTCCTGTGTAAATCTTAAGCTGGTATAAAAATTAATAGCCTAATCTAGTCTCTGTTTATTTAGTCTGTGTTAAAGTAAAAACAAATTTATTTATAAAACAGTCGTTATCAGTGTGTTTGTTTACATCGAGGTACGTGCACAGCGCCAGTTACCCTGGAGCGACCAGTGCGGGCACGTTCTCGGCATTTAATATGCTAAACAGCCCCACTCGTGGTATCTCGAACTGCGGACTTCATTTGCTTTTATCGCCGATTTAACTTGTCGCTCACGCAAACCCTTATAGAGCGGTCGTCGTTTGGGAACATTAAGTCCTATTCTATGCCCTTTTTGTATAAATCATCATTTATTTGAGTTTATTTCCCTTTGCATTTGTTGGTGATGGTGTTGTGTCAGGGTGAAATTTTATTTTGGCGTCATCTAGTCAATGTTGAGGCTTTTTGTAAATAGAATCCTATTGGTAGAATTTTATTGTTATTATACTCAAAACTTTTATCGTACATTTTGTATCAAGACTTTATTAAAAGATTTTTACATGAATATATAGCAAATTTACAATAATTCCAAAATACTAATCATAAATATGTATTGAAATTATATATCAATAGATAATCATATGATAGTTTTTATCAGACAATATACTTTAAATTTTTATTGCTTTCAGAAAATCTGAAACATTATTATCGACAATGTATTTTACAGACTTTTAATTATGTCAATCGAGTGTTTTAATTATATCCTAGGAAGGTGATGTTTGGAGGGACTAAAAATTACAATAACTCACTTGAATAGTTTATAAATCTTTATAAATTGTACTATGAACAAAAAAAGTATATTATACTAGCTGTACCCGCCCGCTTCGCCGGTCATAATATTGAGTTTGATTTAGAACCTAATAGCCGAAAGAATTCGAGTATTTTTGCTTCTTCTACCAATATTAGATTTTTTAGGAGGCATGTCATAAAAAGTAAACTGCAAAACAAATAATTATTTATTTTTTATTTTCACGTTTTACCACATGTTTTAATTACCGAGGAAAAAAGGTTAACACCAAATACAGATCACCTGATCAAGTAAAAGTAGTGTGTGCTACACTCTCCAGGTGAAATGTAGAACTACAATAAATCAAAACATATACAGTACTGTTGTTGTGAGAACTTCAATCTGCTTATGGCATGTGAAACTACATTAAACCACACAGTCATATGTTTTTTGTAAACAATTCAGATTCTCCATTTGAATAACATGGGATCTTTAGGAGCCCGTGGGGCGGGACCCTGTGGACGGATCTGCATCAAACTTCACAGAAACCATCTCGGGAGTATACAGGACAACATCCTAAAGGCCTGGTTTCATGGCGATCGGTTGGATGGTTTGGCAGCGCATAAACTTCAAACATATATATATATATATATATATATATATATATATATATATATATATATATATATATATATATATATATACACAAACATCCTCTTTTATAAATATAAATACAGTATGCACATAATAATGGGCAGATCGGTGGGTGAGCTGTCTAAGGCGTCAGAACTTTGGTCCTAGATTAGAGATAACGCTGGTTCGAATATGGCTTAGACTGGACAATTCATCAGTAATATTCACATACCGCTCTGCTGGTTCCCTCCTTACTTTGTATAAGGTCCTCACAAAGATCAAAATTCTATGAGGAATGAGAGAGTAAAGTTAAAAAGGATATCTGCCCCTCCTTAAAAAAAAGTTGTTTGAGTATTCACAAAAATGACAGCATGTGAATCGAGGTTTTAAAATTCGAATCCTTATCTAGTTGTTTATAATGATTCTGGAGCAGTTCCATACGTCATAAGGAATGAGATACACAAAACATTTCACGATTTGATGACAATTCATAGTATATTTTTTCTTTTAGTGTTGGGAAGGGATGATTAGGACACAGCCCCATAGCCTGATTAGACGAGTCCATTTTTGTTAACGTGACTTCCGAACCACGGGAGTGGCACAAGGGTAAATCTGTTCGTCACACCGAGAATCGAACTTGGCAGCTGCATGGCAAGCCGCCTAGAGCATGCTAATCCAACCAAAGTTAGCACCCAACGTATCATATTAAGAATTTGTCTCTTAATATGTTATAATATTTTAACTACCAAAAAAGTGCAAGCGATTTCTTTGTAACAAACCAATTTAAGAATTTTAATTTAGCAACTATTTTTAGCAACTATAATTTAGCAGATATTTTATTATTTAAATGAGACGTTAATTTGTATGTGATTATTAGTAACTAAGCGGCTATTTGAATGATGATTTTATGATAGTTAATTTGGGTAAAATTAAATCAATCATTGTTTTATATTCATTTAAATAAATTAATGTCATAATCATTTTCAGTCCAATCAATCTTTTATTTTCATCTAAGAACAGTTCATACTCCTTATAAAAAACGGACCTCTGGTTAGTTTTAAAAAATAAAATATTTCCGAGATTCCTTTCAAAGGGACAAAAGATTCCAGCATAATCAACGAGCAGAGTAAAATTTTAAGGGATGCTCTCGGTTTTTAAGATCAAACAGGGGAATGTCAAAGATGAGTCTTGTACAGAGCGGTAAATAATTTCAGCCCGTCCCATCTTGACTGCACAAAGGCAGCCGAGATGAAGTCTTATTGATATTTTTTTGACGTGTGTAACAGGCTGTAATCAGCTGTTTCGACATTCTTCTCCCTCATGCATATTAGATAATGCTTATTGAGCCTTGAAAGCAGCTAAATCCATCTCGCGCTTTACAACTTTGTGAATTCCGGCTTCATGTAGTGTGGGCCAAGCACTGCTTCGTTCATAATGAATTCCGGCTGACAAGTGACGTAGCTTTCAAACAGAATTCTAACTTACTTGTTCGCTAACACGCTATCTCTATGTACGCTAGATTATTTAATTGTCTCTTCTTGCACCTTGTTTGGACGTTTTCATTTGGATGATTATGCCTCTCTCCCCGTAAAATATTGAATAACTCGAATGACGAAATGGGATATCAGGTAATTTAAAGTCTGGAAAATAATGGTCGTAAAAGGTAATGTTAGACAATAGTTTCACGTGCAAATGCAGTAGTTTTAGTTTTAAAATGAATAATCATGTTTCATTGTTATGTACGATGTAAGTTATTTTTAAACATTCTGTAAATTTTAACAATTGTCTATTACCCAACCACAGCCTGTTTTTTATTTATTTATTTATTTTTTTTTTTTTTTTTCTTATGGGGGGAAGGTCACTTACCTCTACACCACAAATGATCCACATGCTATCTAGTGACGTCAAAAACCACAAGGAAGCCCAAACATATTACACTCGAAAGTATAAGGTAGTCTGGGCTGTAGATACAATGTCAAAGTCTAAACATGAAAATGGTGAAACGTTCCCTAAGAAGAACTTAATCCTTTGTACGTATGTAAAAGTAGTCTTTTGATTTTTAAATACTGCTTGAATATGAATTATAATGTAAACTAGTTTTGAATTATTTCTTGTTCAAACGTGCACAATTATGTACTTGCCCTGACTCGCAAATTATAAATTATTATTATTCATTACTAGCGTATAGATATGGCCTAATATGAAGGCCGAATGAGTGTAGTTGGTGTAGATGAACGAGTGTAGTCATTGTTACTAATTAAGGTCGACTACTACTTAGAAATAGCTATCTAATAATAGCCAAATAGCCAGTGCAACAAAGGGACCTACAGTACAGATTTACGTGGAATCTAAACCGCGTAATATTGGTCAGATATTCAGCTAATTGACAAAGTCAGTTCTCTTTCATACACAACACATGACTTCTCTACACAGGACAACAGGACACTCTAGACTTCTCTAGATGTAATATTGAATTTAACAAACTATAGTAAATTTTTTAGTCCACTAACGTCCAAGATTTTATCATGAGTTTAAAAAAAAAAATTTATTATTCAAACTTATATTGAAAAGTGTTGAACATTTTTTTGCAAAACGTATTCAAATTACTTAATCTCGACGAGCAAGAAATTAAGTACATACGAGAATACAAAAATGGAACTAAGAAAATAGCACTGATTTAACACAACATAATAAATTTATTTACAAGACTCATTTATACTGAATGCAATAAGTTTTAAAAATTTGGATATTAATGAACATCAAATGAAAAGCCCTATATTTGTAAGTAAGTCGTATTATACTAATATAATTAAATCATCAACATTTTTAGAGCAATGAAATTTAATACGTTCAGTAATAAAAGTCGTTATATTCCAATCAAACAAAAGGATGTAAGTAGCCCTCGGGGTTCATTTCGTATAAAGCCAGATGAAGATCTGTTTCATGTCCGTTTTAACGGCTCCGCAAGGATTTTGTTATCACTTAATTATTTCCGCAGGCGCTCTGTAGCCAATCCGTGGAAGGAAAACACCCTTTGTATGCTGATGATATTGCGGTGTTCCAGTAATTACATCTTCTTGCTTCTCACTACTGTGGCCCTGGAATAAAATCCGTTTTACTTATAAAATATGTGCAGTGTGTTATAATTTATTCATTGCTAATATAAAATTGCGTAAAGATACGTTCTCCGAGATCTTATTGAAAAAGGTCTTTGTGGTGGGCTAATTATATTAGAGATCCCGACCAGTATCATAGAGTCAAGAGGGAGATGTTGTTGGAAGAAGGTCAGTTTTTCACGTATTCGACGTAGAAGGTCAGTTTGTGAAATTAATTACACATATGGAACTACACGGTCATGTTCACTTTGGAAATGATAAATGTGTATTTCGCTGAGTTAGGCAATTAAATGTTATATTTTAGTTTTAAAAAATGTTTGTACTGTCTAAATGAAGTGTTGGAAACTATTATTTACAAAATTCCATAATAAATTGCATTAAAAGTCTGAATACAAATTATGCCACCAGACATAAACTTATTAATAAATATAGCATGGAGAAAACAAAAATTCAAATAGCTTATAGCCGTCACATTAATTTAAATAAAAAAATGCCCATAGAAATGTAGATGGTTTACCTAGTGTGCGCAACGTGAGCATTACAAACATCACAGAGAAGAAAGGAACAGAGGTCGCTTCCAATATTGCGCTAAATGTGTGTTGTCAGGTAGTTATTTCTCCACTTTGCCATGTGATTGTAGGGCCAACACCTTTTCAGTCCCTTTCTTATCCCCCCCCCCCCCAACTATTTCAAGTTAAGCGTTGTAATTATTACTACAGACTTATAAAGATATATATTAGTTGTAATCTATTTATATCAGTTACTTAGTTGTACGCTTCTGCCATAGCAAAACGACCTCTGTTTCTGTTTTCTCTGCGCTGCATGTATATTATTCTAAGCAATGTACAGACAAAGCGCTTACTTCTATTCCTAATATCAGGTATACTTGTGAAGTTGCTAAGTGGCAGAATGCGATTAATTATACCCTTTTGTCTTTAAAACCAATTTGTTTCATAATTTATGCAGTAGCTCTAAAAATGTGAACCATTGTGTTTGTGAAGGTAAATAATACAATGACTTCATCTGATATCTTTCATGAAATTGTAAAAACCAGAAAAGATAGAATAAGGAATTAAATGGCCAGTTAAAGGCAGTATAGAGTCTTTGCAGGAGTTGAAATATTGACGAAGGCTTATATTTGGTAATGTTTGGCCGTGTTCACTCGTGCCAATAAAAGTAGTAAAAACTATTGCTATTAAATAATCAATCCGATTTCAACCCGTACTTACATTCATTACACTCGCAGGTGGAAATACTCTTAAAACGAATTAATTTTTTAATCGAATTGTTATCGTTATAAATGTTTGCCATTATATATCGAACTTTTGGAATGCAATCAAAATTGCCAAAAGGTTTCAAGGGATGTGATAAAAACCGGACTGAAAACATTCAAGTTTAATTACCAATTCATTTCCTATGGACAGTTAACGGAAATCGTTTTCTTTCATCGCAATCCCGTTTTTAATGAGTGATGGCGTTAATTCTACAGGTCCCCACTTAGTGGGCATTTGTTTAATTAGTGAATTGCTTTTTATACTATCATTTGTTCGTGTCCGTAATTATAACCTATTCTCGTATTTTTTATTAAACTGAATTGTGCTAAAGGTGACGGTCATTCTAAAAACCAGTTTTATTTTAAAAACTAATTCGATTTAAAGAGTTTTACTCAGTTACCTTTGTTGTAATATATACATAAAATATTAATTCTGTTTATGTAAGGTAAATCAGAACAAAATTAATTACTTCGGAGATATTTATTTTGATTGATGTCTCTAAATTAATTAGTTCTCGATATCATAGTCCATCTTTTTTTACTGACAAGGACATTTTAGTTTAAATTGAATGAACTTGTGATTTTTATCCTGGTGCCTGAATATTTATTAGAAGCATTCCCCTTTTGCTCAAACATTTCGCTACTTTTTTCTTTAATAGGTATAGCCTTCGGATATCTATTGACGAATCTGTTTTCTAAAAAGTCTACCCGCTAGCTTTCATTATTACTATATACCATAATTCATTCTAACATCTTCATTTTGTATATCTAAGGTACTAATAACAAGTCCTATCCCAGCCGTAACATGGCAAACTAAGAACCAACTAGGCAACACTCATTCAGTGTGCTATTGGGCGACCTCTGTTTATTTCTCCTCTATGGTGAACACTTAATTTTTGGCATACCTAAAAACTCGGCCCGAACAAAATTACCTACGCTCCATCATAATTACACTAGCTCTCATCCTCTCCCAGTTCACTCGTTGGGGAGTGATAGCTCAAGATGGATTATCAGCGGACCCTTTACAGAGTCAAGAATATATAATAATAAACTATTAGACTAATTGTAGGCATCTACGCAAGAAGGAATGTATCTGATTACGAATAATTACATTGGTTCATCCAGAGATTGGAGTTTTAAAGTCGTCCTGCCGTAGGCACATTGTCATAAATCCCGGGCCAAGATCGCTGAGATAGCGTCCCTTATTAATACAGCCACAGGAGAGGTTCAATTCCTGCTATCTTTGCATCGGATGGCCAGCGTTTCATTTCCTACGTTGGAACAGTCGGTGATTTACTGCTCTGAGTTCTCGCAGCTACCTCTCTCCCAGTGAGCGCCAGCTACTGATCTTTATTAATTTACGAATCCTATTGTTGAAGCCTAGTTTAAACCGTTAACTATCTTACAACTAGAATGTTTGTTCAATGTTAAACTTTGTATCACTATCAGCTGTTTTTGGGTCCAGTAGTGGAGCGCTAATGAGTTTCATGTAAATAATCCAACTATTTGGAGCAAAGTGTTTGTGGAGATTGTAGGCGATTATGCCAACAAGGCGTTCGCTCAGTAGACTACTAGACTGTTATTGTTATTGTTACTGTACAGACATCGGCGTAGACTACTAGAAAAATCTGGAGTGTACATGTTGGGTGGTAGTCAGGGTCTGAATGTTGTTTAGAGGAGGTAACTGTGTATCAGGCTCGTAAAGTAGCTTAAAATCAGATCAATACCCGCGGTTCGGAACCCAAGTAAAACGGCATGTTCCTTAGTTGTCCTGAGTATTGGGCTATTGATGAGTGAGCCCTTTCTGAGCATAAGGAACTCAGTTAGTAACTAGACTACACAAGTCATCCACACTCATGTAATCATTTATAATCGCTTTAAAATACGCACAAAGTTGTGTCGGCGTCGCGTTTCTGAGAATAATCTGAGACCTCATTAATAATAAAATTACTGCCATAAATATTCCAGTTAGATGAGCTCTTAGCTGTATGTAATGTATACAATAAAGGGTATAACGTAGCAGAGTATAGTGAATGTACTTTTTAATGCAAATTGAATTTTACTATGTTCTGTGTCATAACAGTAATGATTAATAAATAATATAGTATTAAAACAATATTAATGATATATGAAAATTGTGGGAATGGCTTTACGGCAGTCACTATGAATAATACTTGTATACTGTCAAGCCAATGCTTATATATGACAGTCATATAATACGAAGGTTGCAATATAAGGGTGTATGTGCAAGAGACGCACTAAGTTATAAGTGATATATTGTATACTATGAAATACAGTATAGTGAATTTATGTATCACTTTATTATAAGACTAAAATTTCTGGATTATTTAATGCGATTCTATTTAATCTAGCGTTCTAAGAGATCCTAGTGATGGACAATTTAATTTGTTTAACTTCACTTCTTCCTCTAAGTATAAATATAAACTTGTCCAATCGTTTACCTTAAATAGAACCTTAAACTTAAGCACCATGGTAACAATTCGTTTTCATGGGATCTGGATGAAAATATACTCTTTCGTTTTTTATTTAAATATGATATATGTTCTTGTTCATATTGAAATTATCCACACGATATTATAAAAATAACCATCACACAAGGACCCTGTAATGGTGGCTCAACAGTTTTAATCAGCAAAAATAAACAAGGAAATAAAAGTAGTCTAAAAAGTACAACAAAAATTTGTTAAATTTCTTTTCAGTCCATTAATTTTGTTTCTTCTGTCTTATTATACAGCCAGCTGGATCATTCAATTAATGTTGAGTAAAAACAGAAAACCCAGTTCAGATCAGCCTTCCAGATCGACTTTATTTCCTCCACCTAAATATAAGGCTTTAAGCCGAGCGAAAAACTTCTCCCAGGAGAAACAAACTTAACTGAATTCCATTACCAAATCGAATTCTCAATAAAAGCCTGAAAGTCTGTGTTACCTACGAGCAAAACGTTGGCCGGCGTCAAATAGCCCATTGTGAGTAGTAAATTTCCTTTCGTCGTTGATAGTTGGGAGGCTTACGTGCCTAACTAGAATATATATGATCATTATTATTATTATTATTATTATTCATTATTCATTTCTAAGACGCCGATCGTACAGATTTGGGCGAATATCAGGGGTGAATGAGAGTGATGAGTGTAGATGAACGAGTGTAATCATAGTTACTATCTGAGTTCGACTTAGCTCAGAAAGGACTATTTATTAATAGCCCAGTAGCCAAGGCAACTATTTGATTTACAGATTTACGTGGAGTCCGAACTACGTAGTGTTGGTCTGATTTTCAGCTAACTGACAAGTCCGACTCTCTGTTTTCTTTCCTACAGAACATCCGAACTCTGACTACCATCCAATATTGACTCCCCAGACTTCTCTAGTAGTGTCTACGTCGATGGCAACCATTGAGCGGGAGCTGTGTTGGTATTAAGAGGACAGAGCTTGGAATCTATCGCCTACAATATCCTAAACACTTTGGGCCCAAGTAGCTGGGTTACAGCACTGCGCCACCATTGCCGAAAATATTATACAAATATATATATAATTGTAAAAATTATAGGCAGTAAGTAGTTTGGAATAATATATTCGTATTTAAAGCTACAAATTAGAAGTGTTTTATTATATTAAGGGGACCACTTACAGTCCATACAGCCCCCTTTTATTTGGGAAATCATAAATAAAGTGCTGACTTTAAAAGTAATGAGCCTTTTTTTTAACGATAGTTGTTTTTATTTTATAAAGTGAGGTTAGGACTAGAAAGTCCACTTTGTCACCTAACCTTACTAAGCAATTAATGGATTAAATTAACATAATTAATGCATTAAATAATACCAAAGCATTACTAATAACAATAAATAAACCCTTTTTTAATGAAAAATACGTGAAAAATAGTTTTTAAAAACTCGAAATTTAAAGACAACGAAAATTACCATACATAATTATATACTGAGATAATTAGTTTTTTGATATGTGATATGTACTAAACCAAATACACTTTTGTATACTTGGTTTAGTAACATCTGAACTACATATTCCGTAAACAATACTTCATATAATTTACCGTGTCCCCACATCTCGTGTACTGTACCAATATATTCTCCATTGTTCTCTATCTTGTGCTTGTAGTATTGTATTGATATTTTCCCCATACTTGAACCTAAAGTAATGTTTAAATGTAATCTTCACGCTTCGTATTCATGTCCTGATATCTCCCTGTCTTTTTCTATGCATAGATAAATCGTGTTACGTATCAATGTGATCCCTATGCTTCCGTATATCTCTACTTAATGCAATTTACTGATATTTTCTTCATGCTTCCCTTTATCTAAATCAAATCGAATGTATCGTTGACTCTCTTTGCTTCTTTATCCATGTACTTAATGTAATGTACTAATGTACTTTCTATGCTTCCTTTATTCTTAAATTAATGTATCGATATGCCCCACGCCTTAGTATGTATGAACTTAATGTAATATACTGATGCTTTCTATGCTTCACTTTACGTAAACTTCAAATAATGTAACAATACATTTTTCTTCATCATATAAGTATTGGTATGTTTTATATGATTACGCATTCCTTTATTTAACATTGCAAACTTAATTGTTGTAATTCTTATGCGTATTTATACATCACGTACATTTCGGATAACATGCATCCTTATCTCTCTTGAAATATATTTTAATTTTAAACTCTACCTTACTTACCTTTGGCTTCGGTGTACCTGTATGCCTCGTACCTCCGTGTAGTTTATGTAATCTACCAACGGTGCTCATGTTTCAATGTACATGAAGGCCTACTTCATGTAATATAGTCGTACGTGCCCCACCACGTCGGCACGTCCATTACACCCACACTCACCTCGGAATACTTTCCATCTGTGAACAAATTCCAAAATTGTCGCAATGACATTTCGTGTTATTTTTCAACACAACGAGAGTTTTCGTATTGTTGTGGATTGTGGGTAATAATGTTAGAATTAGATAGGTTTATGATTGACGATGGATATGGCATGATAAAATTTCCAATAGATTGTAAGATTTTTTCTAGCGACAATAAACACGTATTTAAGGATCATACTATTGTGCTTAATTTCTCGTTTGGATTTGGGCTTTTACCAAACCGGAAATCAGTGCTATTAAGGGCTAACTATACAATTAATTATGTTTTGTACTGTCTATGACAAGTTTGGCCATAGAGAATCAAACAAACTTAATTAAAATCTATTAGTTCTTTTGTTAATATTATTAAGTACAGCGTCAGAAACATGTTACATAAGTTTATAAAAATAAAAGGTTATGTGATAAAATTATCAAAAATACATTAGATCTTTATGTAAAAATACACACGCCATTCTAATGTAACTATAGATATCAAATTTTACTGCAATACATAACATATATTCTAGTTTTTAAATTTAAACGTGTAAAAATAGCTCAAAACTAGTAACAAAAAAGATATTGTTATACACTTGAATACCTTTTTTCCTAATGAAAGGTTTAATATTGCCTGGCTACTGTAAAGTGATCTGTTAATGGTTGAAACTAACTACATATGGGTTCGAAATACGATTTTCTTTTTTCATATAATATTTAGAGAAATATCTCGGCGTGATATTTATTTAATGTAAATTCGATGTTGTGTAAGATGTGCTTGAAGCTGAAACCTGTTAGTTATGTGTTTATTAAATGGTATTGATGTTTATTAACATAATAAAATTATCCTAGATTCAGTATGGTTATAGGAACACTAGAAGTAGAACTGTTCATAAGATCAACTTTAGGGGGAGAACAATAAAGTTGTACGACTGAAGGCACATAAATTCCACCCCTTCCTAGAACGGTAAATAAACATACCTACTCTTATTTCTGTTGAATATTTAAAACTGCTATATTTTATCTCTTACTACGTTCAGTTTATTTACAATTACATTATTTATAAAAATTATTGAGATTGCTCTCTCGAGAAATCATGATTGTACTTGGGAGAGAGAGAGACAGAATATGTTTTAATTGAAAATCGTAAAAAATCTACATAGATTCTACATCAACGAGCTATGGAATTAATAAAAATAAATAAATAAATAAAAATGTATATCAACAGTTCTCTGCTAATGTTTGTACGTATTGTTTATAAATGTTCTGAAGTTAGCTGATTTATCTAACTCAGCTAACGAGGTACATAGCATTTATATGTACAAAAGCGCACAGCTGTACTTAAAAAAATATAATAGGAAGCGAAATTAGTTAAATATATGACCACACTTGCCTTTTTTCTCTTTTTTTTATGTTTAGTTACACTTTAAATTGTAACTTTTTCAGACTAGTTGTAAACTATGATTTATTATAAAAACTACTAGTTTTATCACACACTTCACTTTTATAACTTTCAATTCTCAGTTTAAATAAATATATTGTTGGTTTACAAGCTTTTAATAGTGCTAAATACAGTAATATGAACGCTAATATTTAAATCAATTTGTGAGAACCAAATCGTTAACGCTAACATGGCGTTTCCGTTTCAAACCCACGTCAGTTGCAGGTCCAATCACAGCCAATTACAAGCGAGTTCACTTTCATCTGGCCTTTTACAAGTCGGTTACCAATTGAATGTGAATTTCTCTACCCATTACTGTTATGTGTAGATTGGGACGTAGAACTTTCTTAAAATGTCATGATTCTATTCGTCAACCCGTTCTTTCTACGTCCGCTTTCACTGGTATTTTAGTATAAAAGCCGGCCTCTTGGCCTTTCCACTGGTCACTTTCGCATTCCCAGGACATCGTCTCTAATGGGCTCGTCCACTCTGGGGGACACATCCTTTGAGGAGACTGCAGAGGTAGAGGCCGTATTGGTTCATACACCATAACAGCAATACGATACAACAATATGACTTAATGATTTGTCAGAAAATTAAAACGTTGACACCGTTTGAAAGAGGTATGGGTACTATAATAATACTTTAACAGTTCATTAAAGTATTATATCTTCAGTCCAGTAACGCAGGTTGTTAATTCCAAATAAAATGTGCAGAGGCCATGTTGGTTTTAATCCCATAAGATCAGTGTTATTTTCGAACCGGACATACGATCACGCGTATACAAATTAAACAGTTATTTTTATATATATAAAAAGAACAACACTTAGCAATCTTTTTTTGGTGTTTGTAATGTTCAAAATCGATTTCTGTCTCGAAAGACCATCATCAGTTGAAAACAGAATACAAAAATTTTTGTAAAATTAATATATTTATATATATATATATATATTAAGCAATCTAATAGCTACAAATGTCAAACAATACAAAGTTATTTTTAAACGGATTCATTCCAAACAAATTGTATTTCATCAAGAATGAAATTGCGCGTTGGAATTGCTTCGCGTATTCATAATTAGTTTTATATAAAAAAACGTAAAACAATATTTTCTTTGAAGTTATGCGTATGTATTCAAAATATAAAAAGCAAACCCAATAAGCATTATGGTAAATTTCAAAATGACACATAATACACAACTTTTGGTCAATAAATAACGTAAAAATATTTATTCGCAACTAACATTGTTCTTACAGGATTAAAATCACATGGCCGACAGCCTCTGCAGACCCTTTATCTATACAATTGATATATAATCGATTTTAGTCGAACACTAGAACAAAATAACGCTTCCAATTTCATAGTTTACAAGCAACTGTGTTTTATTTATTTTAATAAACTAAAAAACAATACGTGAAGCAACACAACGAGGAGGGAGCTGGTGGAGGTGAATGTGAGGGAATGACACATAAAACAAAACAAGATGGCGCATAAAAATATGACTATTGTTTTATTTCAGCACTGTCGGTCGTAGTGTGATCCCTTTTAAATTGTTCATATAAATGTCAGTGAAATGTTATAGCCTACTCTGCTCTCGCTCAACGTATATTATTACAGTGTTGTATGATGTTACTTGATATCCTGTCATTGTACTACTCAGTCATTGCAGTTCCCCATTGGGTCAGTTGATGTGTGTGCGAGTTTTGAAATTTTTAAATTTTATCGAACAATTTTAGACATTTTGAAAATGTTAAATACAAGATATTACATTTTTTATACTTAAATTAAAAGTAAATATATTAGATGAAGCTATAGTAGTAAGCTTTGATTACAGGTTTAAAATAAACACTGGACAAATTAAGTCTCACTGAAAAAAATAAATAGTGTACAGACCTACTTATCATCAAAGTAAAGTATATTAAAATTACCTATTTAAAAATATTACAAAAATTAGAAATAGTTTTTTATAATAACTCAGAACTCATCATATAATATCCTAAATTTTTTATTTAGCGTACGATTACATATTTAATGTGTATCATGGATAGTAACCTATATTGAACTGTAGATTGCGTACTCTAGATTGAAGAAATATTGGCGAGCTAAAAAAATAATGGTGATGTTCAAGGATTATTTTTTAAATCAACTGTTAACCAAACAATTAAATTAGATAAATGAATCAGTCTACGTTATTATGGTAAGTAAAAAAATTTAATTTTACGAAATTAGAGCTTATATTTAAAAATTATATCTTATTGAACAAATTGTATACTGAGACTCAGTAGCTAAAGCCAGCGTGGTCACGAAGTGGTTAAGGTATCGGAGTATGTAGTGAAGGTCCAAGATTCGAATGCAAATCGAGCTGACTGGTATATCACTCATTGATTAAAATCACAGAAGAAATAAACAGAGGTCGCCTCCAATAGTGCGCTGAAAGCGTGTCGAGTCGTTAGTTCCACATTTTCCAGTGCGATGGCAGGACCAGCACCTTGTCAGTCCCTACATGCTCATGGATTAACGTAGTAAATATGTTAATTACTACAGTAACGATGTACTGTACTTTAGAAGTAATCTATTTATAACGGTCACTGAGGCGTTCTTTGCAGCCATAAGGAAGCGACCTCTTGTACTCTGCGATAAATTCACCCACAGACATGCACGACCTTTGTTAACTGTAAGTTTGCCGAGTTTTTCTTCAGAATATGTTTGAATGGTGGATTTCATTTGAAACTTCTTAATATCTCCTTGTACTTCTTAGTCCTTAGTTCATTCCAAGTACGTAGAGTCAGATGATCCTTCAGTTCCCCGAAACAATCGCCCTGTAAGGTCGCCTGTCGTCGCCCTCGTTTCTCTCCGCCCAGCCCTAATCATCGCCCATTGTGGCCATCTGGAAGGCGTTTTTCACTCTTCATTATGCGGCGATTTCTTCACTCGATGACCGGCGACGTGCCACTCACCTGGAGACAATGCTCAGCGTTTCCTGCGTGGTGTGTAGGAGGACTCCCACGCGAGACTACTGGGCGGAGGACGGAGTGGGTAGAGGATCTGGTGTGGGACACTGCCGGAGATTAGCCTTGCATGCGGTCTGCTGCATTATTTTGCATAATGACTTTCCTGGAAGAAGTAAAGTAGGCGAATTACTTTTGTATTTTTAAAAATAAAGTTAAAGCTGTTAATCCCTTAAAAAACCTACTGCATATATTTAGAATATTTATAGGCATCGCTAATAATGCTAACGATTTAGGGTTTTTATGGTTTCAGTAATTTTATGAAGCAAGTCTAGCTGATTTCAGGTACGAATGTTGTCAATGCCCATTACACGTAAGACAGTATTACATTTCCCCACATATTACCTCCAAGGTTGAGGACCAATAAACTCGATCTATAGGCTCTGTGAGTAACTTACTTTGTTTTAGCAATTTACTGACAGTGTTTTATTACTCATTCTATATTCTTATCGACATAAACATTTTATCTGTATGTGTTTGTTATCGCCTCTAATCTGTAAGATAGACTTCTGGAGATCAATAAGGGCTAAAAACATTATTTTCATACATTTTTATTTTATTAAATGTTGTAATAGGCCTCGTATATACCGGGTGTTACAAAAAAAGTGTTCTGGCTGTTAATTTCTGGATTCTACACATTATTTGCCTTAAAATTGAATGATAATTGTTGTTTGAATTCTGCTCCTTATCTGTTTATCTTGTTAAGTTTTCGCAACAAACAAAATTAATAATAATAATTATAATAACTCAAAACCTGTTTGACCGACTGGTTTAAAATTTTGCACGCTTATTTGCATTAGCATTAAGTAGCAAAAAATATCCAATAGATTATCTTTAGCCCTTTAAAAATGGTGGCTGTTTGAAATTTTGAACTCCAAATATATTTCAAAGAAAACATTATTGAAACATTTTAAATTAATATAATTTTAGAATAGATGAAATAAATCAATGGATATGTTTCTGCTGTTTATTAATGTTGTAAACATGTTCTAATGTAGTAAAACACAGAAAGATAGAATAACATTAAATTCGAACAATTTTTACCCTTAATTTTTTGCTTTAAATTGGGTGTATGGTCAGAATATCTACAGCTACGACACATTTTTTTGGTACCCGGTGTGTACAGTATATATTTGGGGAAATATTTAACCATTTCTATATTAACATTTAGCTATAATTCAACATATTTCTGTAGTTTACTGATATCAATAAGTCTTCACCAATTGAAATTCGTGTGTCCTAACTGATTGGTCAGTCCATAGCAATTTAGGCCTACCCTTGTAAATAATTAAACACACCGTGTCTGTCTCATTACTCAACCCAGATTGGCCGTTCCAAGGTGGTGGTTGCGTGCACATCATCGGTATTTCATGAGCTCGTTGACGCCTCTCTTGTCTCCATGTGAGTGGGGTGTTGAAACCTACCCAGGTATTTGCATTCCATCAACTGATTTGTTTATAGACAAAGTAACTGAATAACAGTGGGGTTGTTTTATAAATACTCACGCTTTGAGGAACTGCACGTGTAAACAGGTATAAGATGGAGCACCTTACCTAACCACTATCTACTGGGTTTAGGGTCGGTAAATTAAGAGTTTACTAGAACGGGTTGAAACTTACTGTTTCTAAAGTTTACTTAATGTTAGTTCTAATTAATTTGTTAACTGAGAGCCAGTGGCCGAGTGGTGTAAGGCGTCAGGACTTTGTACCAGAGCTAGTGGCCGAGCTGTGTAAGGCGTCAGGACTTTGTACCAGAGCCAGTGGCCGAGTGGTGTAAGGCGTCAGGACTTTGTACCAGAGCCAGTGGCCGAGTGATATAAGACGTCAGGGCTTTGTACCAGAGCTAGTGGCCGTGCTGTGTAAGGCGTCAGGACTTTGTACCAGAGCTAGTGGCCGAGTGGTGTAAGGCGGCAGGACTTTGTACCAGAGCCAGTGGCCGAGCGGTGTAAGGCGTCAGGACTTTGTACCAGAGCTAGTGGCCGAGCGGTGTAAGGCGTCAGGACTTTGTACCAGAGCCAGTGGCCGAGTGGTGTAAGGCGTCAGGACTTTGTACCAGAGTTAGTTAAAGATGGCGAAGGTCTCGAACCCTGGCCTTGACTGGACATTTTTTCAGTATTGTTCACCTTATTCATCCCATTTCTATGTCTGAATAAATTTCCCGTACTGATCAATAATATTTTAAATATAGTAGTGATAAAAAGAAGATCGGCGTCCACCTTGATATGAATGTAGGTAAACAATTTTTATTGTTTGCTTCTGGACTATTTATAGCTTAGATGCAATTTAATTATACATTTGAGGACAGCCACAGTTTAGCTAATGTATCTGGTTTTTCTTTTCAATTTTTTATTTGGTAATAAAACAATTAACTTAATAGGACGATTCTAACTTTCAAAAGTTAACTTATTTGTAAAAATTGTAAATATATAAAACTGTAAAATGCTGTAACTGGAAAGAAAATAAATATGGTACGTATTTGCATAATTTAAAGAAATGTTTTTCAAACAGTTATTTTTTTCTTTCAACGCAAATAGAATTTTAAACTATAAACATAACGTTGTTATGAAAGAACAATCCAAATCCTTCCCACTAAATCGTTTGTTACCCCTGTCTCCCTGCGTTAAATCAGACGTGTTAACCACTAGACTAAAAGAGGCCTAGTATTTATTATCTTTTTCTTTCTTCTTTCTATTCTTATAGATATGGTAAATAAATAATCTTTTAAGTACAGTGAGACAATGGCTCCAAATTGCAGACCTAATGTACCCTTCCATATTAATCTTCATAACGGGTCGGCACTGGTGGCGCAGTGCTGTATCCCAGCTACTTGGAGACAAAGTGTTTAAAAGATTGTAGGCAATAGGTTGGATGCTCAGTCCTCTTAATACCGACATGGCGTCCGCTCAATGGTTATTATCGGCGTGGACACTATTAGAAAAGTCTGTGGTGTCCATGTTGGATGGTAATCATTGTACGGATGTTGTGTGTGGGAGATAACTGAATATCAGGCTTGTCAATTAGTTGAAAATCATACCAGCACTACTTGGTTCGGATTCCACGTAAAACTGTAGTTCCCTTAGTTGCCCGGGCTGTTGTGCTATTAATAAATTGCCCTTTCTGAGGAACAGTTGAACTCAGTAACCAGACTACACTCATCCACACTCATCCTACACTCATATAATCATTCATATTCGCCTTAAAATACCAACAACGTTCTGTTGGTGACTTATATGTAAGAATGTTCCAAAATGTCATTGTAATAATATTTTTGCTATTAAAAATAAACATAAATTCTACACACACTAGATCGTATCTTAAAGATAAAATAGAATAATCTACACTGATTCTGACTTACTGTTTATACCGATTTCAGAGGTCAACATGTACTATCTTATATAAAATGTAAGCTTAATACATATTAAGGTGTTGCGAAAATTGACTCTTTACCATTTAAATTATATTTCGTAGTTAATACAACAACAGAAAATCACTTTCTATCTTTGATTTCAAACAGTGAAAAGAAACGAAATAAAGAGCGAAAATGAGTTTTCATCAGCACACACAATGCTGTGGGCTCCAATGTATTTTGTATTGTTAAAAGATATATTTTCTGTCGGGGCTGAGGCTGACGTTTCAAAATTACCTGTCAGAGTAGTATCGCTCATTTTGTACGAGTAATATTGTTTATGCATAC
Organism: Stictocephala bisonia; assembly: GCA_035578905.1. NCBI lineage: Eukaryota > Metazoa > Arthropoda > Insecta > Hemiptera > Membracidae > Stictocephala > Stictocephala bisonia. The sequence continues at coordinate 950,912 of JAQJVL010000082.1, forward strand.
GTTCACTCAATGTCTCCGCATTCTTTGTTATTTGGTAACATGTCATCGAACATTTTAAATATTTTTCAATGACTATTATTGTCATAAGTATGCGTCGTTGTGTTTTTAAATTTGTTAAGGAGGTGGGAGAGGTAGGTGAATTCGGGATACATATGAATGTGGAAAAATACGAGTGATCTTTTCACAGCATGATGGTTGGATTTTTCGTATGGGTTTTAACTATTTTAATGTTTAATCTAGTTCAAACAAAAGACTGTCCATTTATTTTATCCAGCTGTTTTGTAAAGCTGTTTGTTGTGTTTATTATTTTTAAACAGAGTATTTAATTAATTTGCCATTGACTGTTTATGATAATATAATATGTTCCATCCACATTTTGCTCGAATTCATTTGGGTTTGGGCCCTAAAACATTTCTATGTTGCATTATTTTTTTTTTCTTACTATATATTTTGTTTGTTTTATTTTCTTATTTTAGGTAAAATCTATATCGCAGCATTTTTCTTGTAGTTTATCAAGGTAGTAAGCATTTTTCAGAGTTAAAAATAATGTCACGAATAATAATATAAAAATACAACTTTATTGTGAGCACAAAATTTAACAAAACCTTTGGTGTAATATTTGTGTAAATGTCGTTACATTGATTGTTAGTGATGATAGCTTCGAACCAAATGAAACTTATTCATCATTTTGCAAACATTGGTTGTAATTCCGATGTTTTACAACGATGTAATAATCTCGCCGAAGCTGTGTTTCTGTAACCCGCGGGGTCGAATGTTCGGCTTGGACAGAATTACATCGAATGATGGAATATTAAAGAGTATGTTTAAAAGGCTTTGTTTCAAGCCTCTTTTTACATGTTATATATGACTTGTTATTTCCAATCCGACAGTCTGCCTTGGGCTGTATCAACTATTTACATCTACATGTTTGCCAGTGCATGTCAAAAATTGGACATCCTACTCGTTCGTTTATGGTGAAGCTTACATTGTTTACATTTCTTTGAATTATGTATTCAGTTGTACATTAACATGAGTAATTATTGTTAACGTCCCGTGGAAGATAGGTCAATGGGTTAAACAGGGGTGAGACCCTGTCAAAATACAAATAGCTTCTACGAAGCTTTACCATGATATAGATAAGTGTTTATAATTAATTGTAAAAAAAAATACTAGGGGACACCCTTGCAACCTTTGCGTGCCAACCCCGTCACATGCTGCGCACGTAACACATCAACCTGTAAGATTTGACTACAAATATTATTTATTTATTAGTATAATACCCTATGATATTACTTAGAGCCTATTTTAAAGTTGTTCACAGCCTATTCATTTGTTTTAGTTTACAGCTGAAGATTAATTAATAAATAAAATAACTGCATTGGTTACCTTTGAAACTTTCTTGTCCAGTAGAGTGGAGCTCTACAATCGAATTTGAATAAAACCATGCTTACAACCTCCCCTGGTTTAACATTATGGAAGTTCTAACTCCCTCAAATTACAAACATTCCAACAGCTGTGAAAACTTTTTGAAATCGTTATTTTCTTTTCAACAGCTGTTACTTTTCGATTCATTTAAATCTCTCCATGTTATTCTTATGGCCGAAAAACGTACTTTGAGGACTTCCCGTACCATTCAGGATGAAAATATTGAAAAATTAAGACCTTACTACACAACTACGAACAGAGACAAAATTTTTGACAACTCTACCGTTAAAGTTAGTCAAGAAATAAGGGAGGAGTTGTGTTGACAAAAACGTCTTCACGTATTATTTACAAGGATTCATAAAGATAATTTCTAAATAATAAGTTTTATATCTGTATAGTATTTTTATAAAATCAAGTTATTTACCAAAATAAGATTTTTAAAACCAGTTAAATGAAATACAAACATCCAGAAGGCTGTAATTCATTTATAGAAAACCTTAAATCATGCATGATTTACCTTTAGTTTAAAGGGTTTAAATTGTTTTGTTCTAGATTTAAAATAAAATGTTCTTATTATTGTATTTGTTTTGTTTGGTTCCCAGCTGTTTTCTTTGATGATAAACAAATATTTAATTTATCAGAACAAATTATATATTATGATTTTTGTTTTAAACTGTTACAGTTAATTTTATTTAATCCTAATTTTTGCTGTTAATGGTTTGTACACATTATTCTATTAATTTTACTAATTAGTGTGTTTATGTTTACAGGTAAGCTGTTATCTGAGAATGAGAATCACGTCTTTCTAAACGGGTAGTATATATTTACTATAACTATGACACTAATGTTTCATCAACCGACTAAGCGCAAGGCCACAGAGCAATAATAATACGCCATGAGATACCCATACTCATGACTCCTGTATCACAATCAATCAAGGATATCGTGCTTGACCCTTAATCCTATCTATCAACCCAAAAGTCCTCCCATTCAAAAGGTGCCCATGACAGTTACTCTCTCAACGACTAAAATTGTTCGGTTTATTTTCAAATACACATTTACCAACAGGAAAATGTATCGAATAATTCCAGCCAAAACCTAAACAGTTATAATTTGGACTTGATTTGAGTTTATTCTTTCGGACTGAAAAATATTTAAATATCTATTTTCCCTTAATTGTTAAGTGAATACTTAATTATCATATTATTATAAGTACTAAATGCTTTGTAAAAGATTATTTTTTCTAACTAATTTCTTTAAAGAAAAGTACCCAGGTTTTTCAGAAATAAATAGTTACTTCCGAATGCATGTTTCGTGTCGTTTATACGACAGCCAAGTGTTACTATCTGACATCGTGTAAACGATTCTGGTCACCTTCCAGTGAACGGCTGGAGATTTGCCCATCCAGGAGGCGAGCGGGATCGCTAAAAGACTCCCGGAGGAAATACAACCACTGGGAACGCGTGGCGAATCTAAATCGCATTGTAGGCTCTATGAGAATGATTGATCTGCGTTTTGGCACGAAGAAGACGTAAGACTTGTGTATGCGCATCGCATCTTGCGCATCACACCGTGTGTAACTTGGAGGTGAGTGACCTTCGGCGTTCTCAAGGTCAAGTGGAACGAGCGAAGCCGACCGCTCTTTCCTCAGTTCTTCATTCGTTAGGCGTAGTTTTAAATTCGTATTCATTTTTTTAACAAGTATATATTGTTAGTAAGCAATACACAATGAGGGCTACTTGGATTAAAGGTAGAAAAATCACTTTATGTGTCCTTGCTTCCATGAAAAATTAAATTTAATGGTATTTCGTGTTGTTAAGAGTATCGTTGTATATTACGTCAATTTGTTAAATTAATTATAAGGAATTTTATATATAGTGTATCGTTTGACATGTCAATAGAGTACGGTAGGCCTATAGGTCTACATTATGATTGTTGATAGCTTAAAAATATACTTTCAACATATATATCAAGTGATATTTGTTGTATTTCGTGTATATAGAATTTATCAAGGTATCAAGTCTTGATAAAAATGTCTCCTACTGTACTACGACTTAATCACATGTTTTTTAGAGCAAACTATAAGCTCAAATATAAATACAAGGTTTTTGCAAATTATTTCTAAACCCACATCTATCCATGTCTTACATCTTCCACCCAAAAATAAATAGTACACCAGTATATAGTTACCTGTCGTCATGTTCCCTGTCAGTATTGAGGGCAAACTCCTTAAATTAACATCGGTTTTCCCTAGAAGAAAACTTCCTCCTCTACGCCTAAAAATGTGTGAAAGATGAAGAAGTAGGAAGTATAATTGTTTGAAATAAATTTGACTTAATAGTTAGAATCCATAGGGAAACGAAATAACACACGTCATCTGTAGTTCTATGAACAATTGTGTATACATTTAAATCGTAACTAGTTCCTCGAAACGGTTAACAAGAGGTATTTCTTAGCGTTTTATTTAGTTTATATTTATATCCAGGACTGGAGGATAGTGGAAAAAAGTGTGCGCTTTCTGCCTTATTATAACTGATATTATAACAGAATGGTTAACAAAGTGGAGTAGAAATTAGTAAAAAGTCGCACAAGAACTTAAGTTTCAAATGAGGTTCTAAGGGGTAGAACATTGTTCTAAACTTCTATCTTTTAACCAATACGACATTTACTAATTAAGAAACGAAAATGTGTTGACATATTATCATGTCTGCTGTGTGTACTCAACGCCATTGAATACAAACTATTTTTTTTTTTTTTTTATTCAAAAAGCATCTTTATTGGAACAATATTGACAAATTAACATGGCATTAATGTTTATATTGAAAAATGAATATTACTCCACATGGATATACGTCTATTCGTGAGTAAGAGCTCTATATCAGCCTACTAAGGAAAAAAGGTACATTGTACTTTAAAATCATTGATACTTAATATGAAAAGGAATAAATAAACCGAAATTAATGTGTTAACATGTACGAAAATTTTGAAATTACTAATCAAAACAGATCCCAGGCAGTTTGCAACACTAAAACAACTTTCAGAATTTGGCATCCAATTTGTAGGTGCAGCAATAATATTTACTGTCGTTCAAGTAAGCGACCTGCGAGTTATATTGATCGCATGTAGGAGTTTCGGCAGCAAGGAAATCGTTCAACCGCTGAGCTGCTTTACATCACGGGCGTGACTTAGTTCAATCTTTAAGTGTTCAACTTCCGCAACAATGTTTAGTTAGGAAAAACAACTGTATTGTGTGATTGCTTGTATTATTTTTATTTGGATTCTAAATAATGATTAATTTAATCGTTCTGAGCTTGATTAGTTAGTTATAATCAAACCAAATGATAGTCGCTGATTCTAATGACGTAGTGGTCGGGGCTTGTTAATGTGCTGCCAGTTCACGGCCTACCGACTTTTTAGTTGCCATGACAACATTAAATGGAATGACAGTACGTGGGAGAATAGTAATAGTATAAGGATAGTAGTTCTCCATCTCTCTCGCACAGGTGCATTCATTAAATCACTTTCTAAGCGGCCTATATATAGTAGAAAAAGAGTAAAAAACATAGGGAGACATTACCAGCCCTTCAACAGCGCCTGATTCAACTTGTAGCATGAAATATTATATATATATATATATATATATATATATATATATATATATATATATATATATATATATCTTCTTAAGTAAACTAGTATCATTTTATTAGAAAGGTTAATAGTTCATCTTTTCCGTTTGAAATCCACACCTAACGTAATCGTGTAATTTATTGTCTATATCGTGGAATACGAGGGTGGATAAGTAGTTAAAACTGATTTATGTACAGTATCTGGGCGCAAGCCTCGTACAACGGTGCAGTCATTAATGTGGGGATTGGATTGCAGTGAGGTAAACTTGGATAACGCTGTCGGGAGACCAATTGAATTAATTAGAATTGGATTGGACTGTTTGAGATTTTATTAGTCTAATTAATTTAGAATCAATAAACAGTAGAGTTATCCCTTATGTAATGTTAGTAAGAATTAGCACGAAATTAAATTAAATGTTTAGACATAATTAATATATTTTCTTCGTAAAATAAAGTAGCTTAATCCTTCCTAATATGTTAAGAGTTTATTAATGTTTGAATTTTATTTAATGAACCTACTTTCGTTTAAGTAAAACCTACATTTGATGTATCCTAAGGATTTTCACCCAGACGCCCTGTTGAGTGCTCAAACGATTTTAGTTCTAGATTTTACCGCAACTGTCGCTAGGAGTAGCAGAGTGCCTGCTTCACTAACACACATACAACGTTTTCCCTCTCCTCTCTCTCCATTGCTGTACCTGCCTGCCCCTCCCCACGCCAGTTGTGCAAAAGTATATAAAACTACCTCAGTTAAAGTAGACTCTAGCAATTATGTTTTTAGGCTATATATTATTATTCTACTCCTTCAGTCAAAAATAAACTCCAACTCAAAATTTATACAGATATAATTTATAAAAAAAATAATTAGTTTCTGATTTGTTTTTAAAATACATAACGTTTTACTTGCGTGTTGAACATTCTATTTTCAAATTTTTAATAAATTATATAGCACAGTTTCTTAAATGAGTTATAAAATGAGAAGTCATTTTAGGTACCTATAACTCTATAAAGAATTTTCTTTTCATTTTTCCACAGCACATTTATTACTTATAAGAATATTATTTTATTTATTTGCTGTCAATGTAATACGAGGGCAACATTTACAAACATTATGGTGAACCGATTTCGGTAAACCAATTTTACTATCCTCAGACTAGATGAATTAACAAAGGAATGGTAAACGTGATTTTCCAAATGTATCACCATAATATTTTGTACTTATATTGTAATAAATTTTTGTTATATAATAAATATTTATCCTGTACAACAATTAATTGCAACGTGAGAAATTTAATATTGACTTTGAAAATTCGAAGCCAAAATAATCTTTTATACATATGGGCCTTAGAGTGGTCAATAAATAACCCCAAAGGACAATAAAGTCCTTCTAAGTCGAGGGCATTGTTTATGGCGCACACAAATGAATAAGGCATGAATTATGTATTAATTCAATTTCAATGCTGACACTGAAAACATCGTTTTAGTGAATTGCCAGCCAATTTATTAGATTACCCTCGTATTTTACCTGTTGAATTACTCAATTCGGGTTTTGTTTAGGCTGTTTTATAATTGTTGTTTAGTTTGCTAATACACCGTTTAGTATTATACTTAAAAGCTGACATTTCTTGTTATTTTTATGAGGTTATTTTAACTATAATTTTATTAGATTAAGTAATATTAATGATTTTAAATCATGTTAGACGCAAAAAAGTTTTAATTTTTGTTCATGCACATTGAATTTCACAGTTATAATAGTCTAACTGAAAAACAAATGTACATATTGAGTACCATGATTAAAAAAATTTAAAAAGTTGAATTTTCTCCAAAAGTTTCACATACGTATTTTCTTAACCCTTGGGTTCTTTTGAGACCCCAATAGATATTACTGTAATAGTTTAGTTTTGAGCAAAATAATAGTTTTTGTACTGTCATATTAGGTATTCTAGTAGTTGTTTATAATAAACAAGTTTATGTTCAACATATATGAAAATTTGTTTGACTGTTTTTATAAAAAATAAATTTAATACTTATTTTATTGACATTGAAAATATTAAATTTGTTAATAATGATAAATCAGAGATTTTTTAAAATCCTGTAGCTATATACATTATAAAACGTACAAAACACAAAAATAATTTGAAATAAATAACTAAAAACTTAAACTTGTGTCTCAATATTTTTGTAATGCTGATTTTAAAAATTTAGAAAAAATAAACAAGTTCATTTACAACACAAATTCTGCCCCATTTTGATTCAAAACGTATAGTGGTGTATAACTAAATTATTTTTAGTAATAATAAGTTTATAAACAAATGTATAGCAATTGTTCTGTAGCTGGGGTCTCTAAGGACCCCATGAGACTAGTTAAGGTTGTAGATTTTACGGAATTAGTTAAATGTTAAAAGTAACAATGCTTATTTAAATATATTTACACTAAATGAAGAACGCAAAGTACCGCCATCGGTTTGAACATAAAGACATATTAAGTGATTCGGGACAGTATATATTACATGCCGTAACTATAGATAACAATGCGGGCATATTTGATCGAAGACAACCCAATGTATTACATGCCGTAACTATAGATAACAATGCGGGCATATTTGATCGAAGACAACCCAATGTATTACATGCCGTAACTATAGATAACAATGCGGGCATATTTGATCGAAGACAACCCAATGTATTACATGCCGTAACTATAGATAACAATGCGGGCATATTTGATCGAAGACAACCCAATGTATTACATGCCGTAACTATAGATAACAATGCGGGCATATTTGATCGAAGACAACCCAATGTATTACATGCCGGAACTATAGATAACAATGCGGGCATATTTGATCGAAGACAACCCAATGTATTACATGCCGTAACTATAAATAACAATGCGGGCATATTTGATCGAAGACAACCCAATCATGGCTTTATAGCAAAGCTAAAACATGACACCTGACGCTATAGACGTTTATGACGCTATGAGGGTTTTATTGTTCATTAAAAGAAATAGAAGTAAAAACATTTCAGCTGTAAACTAGTAAATATACTAAGGGTGGCCATTGTCAGGGAAAACCTTGAAAAAAGGGATTTTTGTGTATTTGAAATTTTCTGGGAAAGTTCATGGATTTTACTTTAAGCAAGGGAGTTTTCATTAATTTATAGTATTTTGCCATGTATATAAATGTTTGATTACAATATGCAGCAAACGGGATATTTCCTCCCAAAAGATTTAAAACCAATTCAATATTTTTCTATGTTGAAAAAGTAGGTTATATTTGCCCCCAAACTTGAACTTCTTTCTATACCAATAACCAACAAAATATGCGTTTACCTATTTAGAGGGAAAGAAAGGCTTCTATCAAAATCAGCAGTGCCTTATTAATTAACTCGCTGTAGATAACTTTTTATAATTATCAGCCACTAGCATCAGCTGGCGTTGAGTCTCTCTTTTTTCTAACTTAACCTCCGTTTCAACGTGTTTACCATACACAGGACTATGTGTTAAAAAAATATAATAAATATATCATTGAGCTAAAATGACCTACAGCATATTATATTCCTTTCCGTTAGTAAATTTTTTTAGTAAATATTATTGTCAATAATAGCTAAAAGGGTTTGACCGTAATTGTATTAGAGAAATTATTACAAGATATAATTTCTACCTATATTACAATTTAAACTTAGATCTTGCTTGAGGATGCCGAATCTGAGAGCTTAGTTAAGTAATTCTGACCCTAATCACCTAAGTACTGGAGACAAACCCAAGGGGGTAATTTGTGACCCGTTCAGCTTCTGTGATTATAATCCGAAGGCCTATCGTCGCCGACCACTTTCCTAACAATGTGGTCGGACTGCTGGTGAGTCGAAAAGGGGGGCAGCGGCACAGCTCTCTGTCCGGTTGCTTCTGGTTTCTCAGAAACGCTACGACTTTTTGCCGTCCACCCGATGATGATCCAATCTGAACTGTGCACTTTGGTGTGTTTAGTCTGCTCGTCGGGAAAGAAATCTGCGCTCGCCAAAGCAATAGGCTTTTTAGATATCACGTTTTGTTGAAGTAGGCACTTCAAAGGCTTTTAGCATCGGCTATGGAAATAAACGGACTGGCCTAGGCAAAGCATTTTGTAGTAGACGAGCCTCTTGCTGCTATATAGCGGTGATTGGTTGCAAATAAGCGCTCGGACGACTGGCGTACTGTTAGCTAAGCGAAAAGCGATCAGTCACTGGAGAGAGAGAGAGACATAGAATAAAGGGAGCTCGCTTGAGCTACCTGTAATTTCACTAGTAAGAAACCAGCTTCACGGAACCCATACCACAGACAGTCTTCCTGTTACTATAGGAAACGGTTGTAACGAAATAAATAGTGAAACATCATTGAGAGCTATGTATTGGATGTCCATTAGGAAACATTGGTAGCTTTGTTTTTTTTTTTTTTTTTTTTTTAATTGAAGCCGATATCCTCTTCAATCTTGCTCTACCAATTCCCTATAGGTCATATATATGGGAACTGGGACCTTCTCAGACATAGTAAGGTGGAGAACCAGTACAGTATAAGTTAAACATTATTGATCAAAACTAACAGTCAGAGCACGGGTTCGAACTCAACCTTTCTCTAACCCAACTTCCTGGCTCCTTCAACCGCACTCCAAACACTAAGAAACCTTTATAACAATACCTTGAAAAGGCATATCTTTAGCACAGAAGTGGACCTCCAAGGTGTCAGGGAAGATTCATTGTGTAGGCTACATTGGGTGAGTAGGAGGGTCTGTTAAGGGAAAGTACGTTAAATATTTATATTTATACGACAGTAGTGGACCACCAAGGTTTCTGTGATGAATCGCTTTGTACCTAGTGTAAGTAGGAGTGTCTGCTAAAGGAATGCACGTAAAATAGGTGAGAATTGTGAACTATATTACAATATTTATGAACTCTATGGAGTTTGTTCAAAACTGACATGACGAAATATAATTTGCTAAACTAAAGACATTATATAATATTTTTACCACGAATGAAAAGTTTGATAATGGAAGCTTTACATTATCTTGCGGTTGAGTTATTTTTTTTGTTTTTTTGGTACTCCCTATCAGAAACTTGATGTATATCATACTCAGTATTTGATATATGGCATATTCTACGGGTACAAAACTTGCCCAACTTCAGGCTTGAGGGCGGTATGTGTAACTTTATTAATTACATTACGTATAAGATGTTTAGTGGTTAAAGGACGTTTAAAACCAAGAGATATTAAATAACTTGAATGACGGTCGTACGTGACACTAATAAGGATTTTTTATAGATTTGTAAGTAATAAAAAAATATTTGCATTCCTAACATTTCAAATTCGTTTATTTTCTTTGATATTGTTGATTTAATTGTTGTGATAATGTTGTTCATTTTTAATTTCAAGTAAGGTTATTTAGAAAATGTACTTATTTGAATACGTGTATGTAAATATTATGCGGAGTGTTGGCTTCTTAATGTCGAGTCCATGTACCAAGGTTCGAATCCCCAATACCGTTACCTCTAGGTACATCACGCACATGCCTGCAGGCCCATGTGAGAGGCAATTTGTTTAAAATAAATCGCAAGCCTACAGCTGAAGTTAAATACTATTTCTTAATAATATTTCGTTTTCATTCACCAACGACAATGATTCTAAAAATAAGTAGATGTCTTTTTCTGGAGTTTAAGAATTTTCTTATAAATTGAACATACAAAATTATCATCAGTCTTTTTCAGCTTTCATCTCAATGCCCGTTTCCTGTCAACGTTTCGAGTGTGTTCCTCTGGCTTTGTCAAGTGCCAGCCGTCACGCGCGACAGGACGTGCTCCATTGGTTCTGTCCACAAAGTCGCGGCGTGCCCGATCCGAAATATCGCCTCCACTCCTCTCACTAATGACCTGTTCACTCAAAAACTCCGTGAAGAACTAACAATGTCCCCTCTCCTCCGTGGACGAGGTTACAGACCTTGGAAACCCCTCCGGAAAACCTTTTTTCTCCATCTATTGTCTAAAACTAAGGTAGGTAATTTGAGGAGAACAACAAAATCCGCGCAAGATAACAACAAACTGCGTGATGAATGTTTTTTAAACGAAGCATACCAAAAATACAGAAAAAATGTTAATAGATGAAGACACAAAATTAAACATTTCCGTCTTTAGCATGTGAAAAGAACCCAACGATGCAATACAATTGTTAATACCCTTATAAATTTAAATGTTGTATGTATATTACCGTCATTTGGACTACATGGATTCATAAACGACGGACCGAGCGTCCACGCAACAAATTTATATTAAAAAAATAAGTTTTGATAGAAATTCGTGTCTTTACGTAAATGGTTGGTTTACATATTTACAAACCAAGAGAATTGATTACAAATCTGACGGTCAAAGTACTGTAACAACTCCTTTATTGCAACTTTTATGTTAATTACCATCAAATTTACTACTAAAGAAAAAGAAAAGGAATCGTTTTAATCTGGTACAATTATGTGTTTAAAAAATATACAACTAACGCGAAATACAGTAAATGTATTTTTATTTTAAGTATTTTGTTGATGTTATTCAATTATATCACTCCACCTTCCTCAGAGTTAACTGAGGTTTCATTGTTGAATCGAAGCCCATGTATTTATTTGTTTATTTCGTTTAAAAAACAGTTTACAAAACTATTACTGCATAAATACTGTAGAATATTTTGTACAAAGCAATTTTAAAATACTTATGTCAATATCAGCTATATATTACTCTCTTTCAATAGCCTAGAGTTGCTGAACAACTTGAAGTTTTCAATTCTTACAGCTGTTAGACAAATATATCACCAGCTGATTTTGTTTTTGTTTATTGAAGTGAAGAAGAATTCAGAAGCGAATGTTTTCATGAGAACTTCCCCCAATGAATTAGTTTAGATAGAGTTTATTCTTGAAGAGTAATACAACTCAACTAACTTACAAAATCAATATATTTTTTGTATTTATAATCATAAACAATTTTGATACGCCTATATATATATATATATTTATATATATATATATTATATATATATTATATATATATATATATATATATATATGTAATCTTGTTCCTTTCGTTTATTACATATTTTGAATTGCCATATGCAATGCAATAAGTAGTATAGCGGCAACTCTCTAAAATGAGATTTAACTATCGTTATAGCATAATAAAAAGGGAAGTTGAGTTAGAAAAATTATGCTTCCGAATTGTTATGGTTACAGATTTATTTTATTACTACTTCCACGTATTATACAAGTCGTTCAGTATTTTGAAATAATTTCACCGTCACTAAATTGCTTTCAATCCCCAAGTTAACCTTTTATCGAAGAATAAATCACAGCAAACGCACTTGGAATACGGATTAATTTGAATTTCTCAATGGTTTATTGCTTTCCTTCAAAATGGATTTTAAGTACTGAGAGATCAAATCAGAAGCTTATGAATGCTTAAAACGTTCCAGGAGATAATAATTTAGCGTCATTTAGTAACATTTATAAAATATTTGAAATGTTACGTGTTCAACATTTGCATGATATTAGATTGAAAAGCTTTCATATCTGCTTAATGATGCCGGTGTATTTACGTCCTGCACTAAGTATGTGCAAATATAAATAAATGTACTGTAAAATCTGCTCCGTTGAAATAAATGTTCTGTGACTTCATAAAATAAAAGCAACCATTGTCCAACATTAGTAGTCAAAGGAAACTGTTTTCGCTATGTACATAATTATATTGTTTTGCTGGTTCTAAGGTTAATTTTAAAAATAATTTCATTTGTTTATTCATCCATAAACAATATTTAGTAAATTCAAAAATGGACAGCTCTTTACGTATTATAATATAATAAATACGGTCTGCGTACTTCGATAAAAGTTTACTGTCAATAAACATTACATCCGAACATACAATGCATTAATAGTAGAATTGCCCTCATATATGCATTAATAGTAATAAAAATCTATTGATGCATATCCATAAAGCAAGCCATTCTCGTCAAAAAAAAAAAAAAAAAAAAAAAAAAAAAAACCAGAAGTATTTGTGGCAGCAGTCATTTATAATTTTGATCTGAACTTCAATTAAAGGATATTAATATTAAAGGATGAGTTAAACATAAAATATCGTTAAAAACAGTAACGTATTGTAAAAAAACTAAACTAAATATAACAAATATATAATGTTTAGTAATTTGAGGACAAAATTAACAAAACAATCAAGTATAAAAGAACTGTAATTAATAAATGGAGTAATTATGTAGGTTGTGTACTGAAAAAATAAGAATACAAAGTATTCATATATTAAAGCCTTGATATTCATCTTCTGTTTCTTCCAAGCAGATTCCTTTCCGTATCGCTCATTTTCATGTATCCTACGTAATCCACCGTTAAAGTTACAATGGCGAGGGCGCTGGAGCTTCCAGGAATCCATCCAGGAGGCAGACGTGCTGGAGTCAGCGCCCACCTGTCTCACGTATTTCATCAGGTTTTTCTCCAGCCTGAGAGCAAATTATTATTAGTTTATCCAATGGTCCATTGGTTCCAGCGAGACTTGTTCACACGGTTCATTTGTCACATCCTTTGTCCAGCGCTGTCCAGCCTCCTGAAGGACGAGACACGTGCGTCGGACCTTGAAGGTTTACACTACTTTGGACTCCTTGGAATCTGTTAGGTGTTATATCGCCCTGTACTTAGTTCAGTGATGTCCAGCCTCCTGAAGGACGAGATACGTGCGTCAGACCTTAGAGGGTTACACTACGTCGGACCCCTTAGAATCTGTTAGGTGTTATATTGCCATGTTCAGTGACGTCCAGCCTTCTGAAGGACGAGATACGTGCGTCAGACCTTAGAGGGTTACACTACGTCGGACCCCTTAGAATTTGTTAGGTGTTATATCGCCATGTACTTAGTTCAGTGACGTCCAGCCTCCTGAAGGACGAGATACGTGCGTCAGACCTTAGAGGGTTACACTACGTTGGACCCCTTAGAATTTGTTAGATGTTATATCGCCATGTACTTAGTTCAGTGACGTCCAGCCTCCTGAAGGACGAGATACGTGCGTCAGACCTTAGAGGGTTACACTACGTCGGACCCCTTAGAATTTGTTAGGTGTTATATCGCCATGTACTTAGTTCAGTGACGTCCAGCCTCCTGAAGGACGAGATACGTGCGTCAGACCTTAGAGGGTTACACTACGTCGGACCCCTTAGAATTTGTTAGGTGTTATATCGCCATGTACTTAGTTCAGTGATGTCCAGCCTTCTGAAGGACGAGATACGTGCGTCAGACCTTAGAGGGTTACACTACGTTGGACCCCTTAGAATTTGTTAGGTGTTATATCGCCATGTACTTAGTTCAGTGATGTCCAGCCTTCTGAAGGACGAGATACGTGCGTCAGACCTTAGAGGGTTACACTACGTCGGACCCCTTAGAATCTGTTAGGTGTTATATCGCCATGTTCAGTGACGTCCAGCCTTCTGAAGGACGAGATACGTGCGTCAGACCTTAGAGGGTTACACTACGTCGGACCCCTTAGAATCTGTTAGGTGTTATATCGCCATGTACCTAGTCCAATGCTGTTCAACTTCCAACCAATTTTAACGAAGTTGTCGAAATTCTATTAGGAAATTTGAAATGGTAATTTTTCTGTTTATCTGGTTCCCCATTTTATAACTGGCATCTATATATGTTAATAAACTTGCTCTATGAATACATTTCTTTTAAACAACTCAATCCTCGTTGATGAAATCCCTTTAAATGTATTTAATGAAGTAAATATGGTGAAACGATCGTCAAAACAGAGTTTATTTATGGACTAGACTGAGGATCCTCGGTCATCAAGGGTTCCGGTTTCGAGCCCAAGGCACCGTCTTTAGCGTGTTTGGAACCTACCATTAACTCCGCCTTTCTGTCTCTCTCCACATGAATAATTCCCTTACAACTCTAGCACGTGAATATATTAATTGCCCTGCTACGGTCTGCGCCGGCAAGATGTAATGGTACAAGCTCACCGGGATGAGGCGCTTCTCTCACACGCACAAACACACACTAATGGTCTTGTAATTTCTCACCTTATCGTCAACGACAGATTGATGCCGTGTCGTTTTCTAACGCGTTTTAAAACACAGTTTACCTTACAGCTGGGGATATTTGTTTATCCCTGGTGAAATACAGTTTTAAAGCATTACGGCATTCAAGATCTGTTGAATATTTCTATCAAAGCCGTTATCATAGTTTTGTATAAAAAATTGTCTTTGGTTAGTAAAATTTGAATTTTATAACTACTTTTTTAACTACACCAACGGCATTTTAATGAAGTATACAAATAATATTGAGAAATATCAGAACAAATGTCTTTAGCAAATTTTTTATGGACTTGCCATTATTTGAACGTGTTGCCTTGTCCTTTGTTACTAATAATATCTAAGTTCTACATAGTAAATATTGATCATAGAAGTTCCTATCTGAATGTTGGAAAATATTTTATTTTGCATTCTCAAACAAATTTGGTAATTTTGGAAATAGGATGTTTTTTCCTCGTCTTGTGCGGTATCTGAATTTTGTAAGACGTTTTTTGATTGTTTTGAGTTATATTTTTTACCACTGTACGGGTGGCAGGGTGGGTTACTACAACTGTACGTGTACGGGTGGGTGTGTCATTACTACTGAACTTTTGAGATTTTGAGGAAAATGCAACACAATACATACATAAATACATATACAATTTTATATCATACTGGAAATGGTCCACAAAGAATTAGAATAAAATTTTTAATTAGATCCTAGGTTAAGGTTTACATCATATATGATATGTCATGTTGTTATGTATGTATCATATAGGGTATGTAAAATATAGGCCTATGTTTCTGTTCTTAATTTCACCTGTGTTTTAATTACACACGTAACATATAAACTGTATACTGTAGTTTTTTAATTGATTCTTTCCTAGTCTAACATTCTTTATCTTTTTTAGTATCTTACTTATTTTCGACTTGTAGATTAAATACCTACATAATCTACTTATTCTCCCAAGTACACCTGTGAATATCGACAACCGGTAGTTGCTGATTCCTTCCCCCAAATGAAGAACTAGCACGGAGCTTGTAACCGGAAAAGACCCACCTCTCCGGGCGACCGGAACAGGGACCTGTGAGGTCTCACGGTATAGTGTTCAGCCGGCTTGGGTGTCGATGCGGGTCCGTCATCGGTTACGTCATTGATCGTAGGAGTCTTACCTACTTACGCGGTCTCCGAGGGGGTGGGGGCAGAAGAAACTAAGTCCGAAGGTTTAAAGGGGGACAGGAGTGATTAGAAACTACGGGGGTTCCCGTGACAGGAAATAATTAGCGTATAGAGACCTCCGCCTCGTTTCCGGTCAGTACGACCTACTATCAACCAAAAACATACTTATATCGGTAGTCCTTTAAGGTTTGTTCTTTAGCCAATTTTAACTTTAACAAATTCTTACATAAATATTTACTGTTTAACTTTTTTGGTTTTGCCAAATTTGTTGGTGTATACATTTTATCTAATATTTTTAATCTGGACAGTTTTAAGTACATGTATCACAAAAATTAGAATTAAAAATTGAATTACGCTAAGCAATCTACATTCACCATTACAATACTTACAAAATGACATATCAAACATAATCTTATCGGTAAATTACGTAATTAATCGGCTTATCAATTAAACATTTGTCTTATTGAGAAAAGATCAAAGCAAAGATAACCGTCCACTTCGGTCCCCTTTAGAATAAACCATTAATAATGAATTATATTTTACTCCCCCCCTCACAATTAAAATGTTACCTTAATTCAACCAAAGGCTTACGCTTGGTTTTTATGGTCATGTAGGCTACTCCATATTAATTGTCTTGTACGTTAATTTAAAAATTAATTAAAATTAAATCACTAGTTTAAAGCCCAGAAGTATATAGTTTATTTTTAATTTCGTGTGTAGTATTGCGTTGTATAATTTATTGAAAACTCACAAAAATTATTTCAAAATAGTTACTTATCTACAATTAATAAAGATGATTCTATTAAATTCCTAGGCATCAATTACAACGATGAAATTAAAATAGAAAGACAAATTATTCATAAATTAAAAAATAATCTTGATGAATTAATATCAACAATATTATTAAAATGTGATCAAAAGATGAGAATAATTAATCAATATATTTGGCCATCTCTTGTATATCCTTTAAATCTGCCCCACTAAATCAATTACCACTTTATTTATAGAAGATATTGATAACATTATAAGTAGTTCAGTTAAAGAAATTATAGGACTACCTGGAGATTGTCCAAATGACATACTCTATGCTCCATGCCTCAGAGGACTTGGCATGTTTAAAGCCACGTGGGAAGCTTTTATCCAACATTATAATATTTGTAGAAAACTGCTCAAGGTCAATGACCATTTATTAAGTATAAATGACTTCAACCATGAACAAATCTGTTGTTTTAAAAAACTTAATGTTTTGTCTGAATTTGAAGATATTGATAAAAATAACCAATATAAATTTTCTTCGCAAAAAATCAGATTATACCTCAGAGAACAATCATTTAATGACTGATCAAAACTTCTTCAAAAAGCAAAAGGAATATTATTGTTCAAAGAAAATCCAAAATTTAACAAAATCATAAACACTAAATTTGGACCAAGTATTTCTGAATAAATATAATCTTATTTAATATTAAGATTATCATAAAAAGCAATATTAAAGATAAACTGCAGTAAGATCAGTTTCCGGCAGATCTCAAGACAACCATTGTCGCCACCCCAGCTGCAATGAGATTGAAACTCTTGTCCATGTGTTGGGATACTGCCCTAAGGGAGAATTACTAAGAAATAATCGTCATCATAAAGCAAGAACAATGTTGGCAGATGAATTCAGACAAAAATATTGGCATGTACATGAAGAAATACACGTTCAGTCAACAGAAGTATCAAATAAAAGAATCGATATAATTGTAATAAACAAAAATAGTAAAACTACCCTAATTATAGATCCTACAATAATATTTGAAACTACAATACAACTAGATTAAGTGGCCAGTATATTTCCAAACAATTTATTTGTTATATTTTTGTAACTTAATTGTGGAAATAAATCATTTATTTCATTTATTTCAATATATGAGGCTGAATTAGTCTACAGTGAAATGAAGAAAATGTATGAACCTTGCATTCCTCATTTAATTAAAAAATACGACAGTAAAATGGGAAGTAATTGGTCTTTTATTTGGAAGTAGAGGAACAATATCTAAATTCACCTCATCGTTCTTGAAAAATTACAACATATCAAATAGTGTAACAGAAGAAATACTAATTTGAATTATAAAAAACTCTACTTATATTTTGAACCACCATTTATTTTATAAAATAAATTAACAAAATTATTTTGTACTGGATCAAATGTGAGGCAGTTGCCAATTAGGAAACTATGTCCTAATGTAGAATTTGCAAGGAGGCGCAGTGGGGGTGGAGAGAGAAGGAAACATATTATTATAATAAATATGATTTTTTCTCTCTCTCTCTTTGAGGAATATATTAAATATTTTATCTCTCTTCAATAACGCATTAAAAATATTCTAACTCAAACTAAAAGTGTTTACTTACAATATTTTATATTCTTTAATATTCAGTAGGCCTACGTTGAATTTAAATGTTACTTTGACCCTGAAGAGTTAAACGATTGGTTGAGATTTACTAATACAATTGTGTTTTGGTCTGCCTGACTAAAGTTTTATTTTGCTGTTCGTTCGTAATATGCAACGTTGTAATTAATTTTTGGTTACATATTTACATTTACGATTTTAAGAACTGTATATTAATGCTTCACCGTTAAATTGAAGGTGACGTTTGTAAGGATATATGTCTGAAGGTTATTAGATGTTATTAATTTTAATAGCAATGATTAAATAATAGGCTATCATATAACTGCATGAAACACTGTTGAAGTAACCTGTTTTATTTAAAAAATAGTGACTCGTAACAAGTTATAAAATAGACGTAATTACGTTTAATGTCGTAAAGTTTGCGAAGTGTTATTTACAAAACTAATCTGATTTTAATGAAACTTGTTTTCCAATGTGCAAATTAGTAGCTGTAATGCAATATTACTGTTGTGCTGGATACAATTGAACCCATTACAGAGAACATTGTTGGACCTCACATCGGTAAATATTTTGTAGTTTATTTTGCAGTATACATCAGTTAAAACGACTAGTTTTTAGAGCAGTGATGGCTAATTAGTTTCCGTTGCTTAACTATGAATGTTTAAGTCCCAATAAACACAATTCACCGATGTTTATTAATCATAAAATCCAATCACGTTTTTACTCTGCGCTCGCAGAGTATTTATACAATTTTCCACTTAAACAATGATGACGATGCGTCGTTATTTAAGTGTGTTCGATCAAACATTATTTTCGAAATTTTAATATGCGATTACGGTGGACAAAAGATACTTAAACAACCTAGGCTAGATTGAATTAAAATTTTTTTAATGTTACTATTTATTTACTATACATTTCATTAGTTAACATATTGAGAGAAATTTGTTCAAGTAAATTTGGCTAAAAGAGTAGATTAATAATATAAAAACTTCATTTCTATCGTTTACTAGCAATGAGGAAGTTTTGTCCTAATGTAGAATTTGCAAGGCGGGGGCAGTGGGGGAGGAGAGGGAAGGGGAATACATTGTTTATTTTTTAGTAAGGCAGGCCCTTTGCTACTCTTTGCGACAGTTGCGATAAAATCTAAAACTAAATTCCTCGGAGTACTCAATTAGGTGCCTTAATGAACACCCTTAATATAAAACTGCCTTTTTGTGCACATTACAGACATATGATCACGTGTTATTCTTATAATAAATTCCAATTTATAAGTCGGTACTAGTGGCGAAGTGCTGTAACCCAGCTACTTGGAGACCCAGAGTTTTGGAGATTGTAGGCGCCTCATCATTGTTGTAGGTGATAGTTTCTATGCTCGGCTCTCTTAATCCTCGACCTGGCAGTTTTCTTTACTATAATGGCAGGCATTTTTGCTTAATGTGCAGACGTTTGTTATAAAATTCATGAAACATTATTTTTTACTACAAATATCTTTATATTAGGTATCAATATGTTCATAAATATGCAGGCTATCATATCCAAACAACATTTTTTTTTTCCTTTTTTCGTAGTATGTAACATATATGTAAACTTGCTATCATGAATTATGAAAAGGGAAGGGTACCCCATAGAAACAATGTTAGAATAATAAAATAAAAAATGTGAAATAGTCCAAATATTTTAAATTCATCTAGTTTCAGGAAATATTTCCATTTAAAATATATAGGCAAAAATAAATGTACTAGAAATTTATACCCAAGAACACTACATCAGCTGATCACATGTTACCATGGAAACAGTAATAAAATAAATTCCTACAGAATTTAGTATATAAAGTACATCATTCATTTTTATATTAAAATTCAGCTAAAAACATGATCTATAAAATAAATAAATTATAAGGTTATTGAAATATTTATAGCTATAAAAATAGTTTATAAAATATTAAAACCTTTCAGTTTATGACATATATAAATATTTTATGACCTATTTTTTCCTTATATATTACATGATATTTAACTTTACATTATTATAATATCACTAAATATACTCCCTAATACAAACCAAACAATATATAAACCGCCTAAAACACATAACTACATAATAAATAGATTTCCGTAGTCATATATTTACGAACGATTAGCAATCTGAAAACGGAAAACGTCTCCTATTCGAAGTAATTATGTCATGTAAAATATTCAATAACCTGTGCATATCACTGTAATCGGCAACTAATGTAGATTCCATAGAGACCAAAAATGTTGTCGTAGCTTAATAAATGTGTAAAATAATAACAGGTATCCGCAGCCGTGTCAACAGTGGGCTAAAAGCGCACTGCCACGACAGAAACGAAAAACATTGCGCTAAAAGCGCACTCTGCCATGTTGAGAGTTAATACTGACGTGGTTTGCCTCGGTGGTTGCTATCAGCGTGGATACTACTAGAGCAGTCTGAAGTGTCCATGTTGGGTGGTAGCCAGAGTCCAGATGTTGAGGAGGGGACAGAACTGAGTATGGGGCTCGTAAACCAACTGAAAAGCAGACCAATACCACGTGGTTCTGGTTCCTTGTAAATATGTAGAAAAGATGTATTTTACCCTTGTTTATGTCATTCATTAAAGGTTCAGATTTCTATACTGAGTTTAAATTTAATAGTCTTCCATTTATAGTATTTTTTAATGATTTTTTTCTATTGTATAAACCCACTAACATAGTGCTTTAAATCAACATAATTCCGCTGTTTAATATTCACTCAGCATGTGTTTTGTGATGATGCTCGGACAAGCACAGAGCATGACACAAATTTAAGGAGGGTGACATGACGTTGTTTAACCTAAAAAGCCAGTTGTTGTTTTTGCTTCAAATGCTGACAGTGTATTTTTGTTTATCTTTGTAAATATGGATGTTTGTTTTTGTTGTGTTTGTGTTAGATAAATAATATAAAATATGTTTCTCAGCATATTTATTTTCGTTTTAGTAAACTATGACGAAATAGAATTTAAATGGTGTGTGGATTCTTTATTGAAAGTAATGACGAATTAGAAAAAATAAGGGGAAAAGAGAGCTAGAAGGGGGAAAATATACTGGTACAGTATAATAAAACTAGAAACATTTTTCAGTATTTAAGATAATCTACAATTTAGTAATATTATTATCTTGAATTATATCTTGTTCCAATGTTTATATTATTTTACACGGTGTGTAACATTTTACTGGGAAAAAATTTTATATTGAGCAATGTTTTAGGCAGTAGATTTGACAGGTGCCAGATTAGCCATTTGCCAAAGATGTAATTGATTTTCAAAATGTCTTCTTTGTTTTTGTTATACACTTTATAGTGAGAATACACAGAAATTGTACACTTAAAAATATGTTCATTGTAAATTCGATTTCAGTTGCAAAGGGAAACTTTTAAAAGAAATAGCACACAGTTGGTTTAAAAATAGGCCTTCTTAAAAAAAAAAAAAAGATAACTTGTTTTACATAGGTTATGAAACTTTAATCAGAGTGAAATTTATCACTATAGAAGAAGAGAGATTATATCCTACAAGAAGGAACTTCTTAATGGTTTATGGTGTAGTAAAATTTGTAATGAAAATCCAGTCGCTGAGGTCAAGCTCGGTGTTGTGGGGTGAGTATTAAAGACTCAAGTGACTTTAGTGGTTAGAATTAAGCCTTCAGCTATTCTGTTTCAACTTTACGACTGAGTTTTCGGCTCCTCGTTTTACGAGTATTTGCTAATCAAAGCAAAGTTCAAGGAAAACTATGTTGTCAATCCAAAGTTTTCACTGTTCTTGTCACTCACCTGTTAAAACTTGAAATAGTTCGATGTTCGAACTAGGTCATTAAAATACTTGCTGCCTTTTATAGTAACACAGATTAGCGTTATGTTAAAGATTTAATAAAAAAAGTGTACTAAATGTTAGTAAAACTACATTACGTTAAATATTATTAATTATATTATCTACATTGCTTTGTGAACCATTATCTGTTGGTCGTTATTTGTTCTTTCTATTTTATAGAAAAAGCAAATAACGACCGACAGATCTTGCTTATTAAAGATTGTAATTAAATGACATAACAATAGTAATAACAATTGTATTTCCTCGATGTTACAAAGGAATATTGTACAAATGAGAAGTAACTGAAGTAACTAAGCTTGATCATGTAGTGTACGGTTCATGTGTGCGTATCTATAATTGTAAACTTCATGTAGATATAGATTCACATAGGAATATTGAGTGAATAATGCACTCAATGTTCATTATTCATCATTAAGGCGTCGATCGTACAGATATGGACGAGTGTGAGGAGCGAATGAGTTTGATGTAGATGAAAAAATAATCATTATTCATCATTAAGGCGTCGATCGTACAGATATGGACGAGTGTGAGGAGCGAATGAGTTTGATGTAGATGAACAAATGTTCATTATTCATCATTAAGGCGTCGATCGTACAGATATGGACGAGTGTGAGAAGCGAATGAGTTTGATGTAGATGAACAAATGTTCATTATTCATCATTAAGGCGTCGATCGTAGAGATATGGACGAGTGTGAAGAGCGAATGAGTTTGGTGTAGATGAACAAATGTTCATTATTCATAATTAAGGCGTCGATCGTACAGATATGGACGAGTGTGAGAAGCGAATGAGTTTGATGTAGATGAACAAATGTTCATTATTCATCATTAAGGCATCGATCGTACAGATATGGACGAGTGTGAGGAGCGAATGAGTTTGATGTAGATGAACAAATGTTCATTATTCATCATTAAGGCGTCGATCGTACAGATATGGACGAGTGTGAGGAGCGAATGAGTTTGATGTAGATGAACAAATGTTCATTATTCATCATTAAGGCATCGATCGTACAGATATCGACGAGTGTGAGGAGCGAATGAGTTTGATGTAGATGAACAAATGTTCATTATTCATCATTAAGGCATAGATCGTACAGATATGGACGAGTGTGAGGAGCGAATGAGTTTGATGTAGATGAACAGATGTTCATTATTCATCATTAAGGCGTCGATCGTACAGATATGGACGAGTGTGAGGAGCGAATGAGTTTGATGTAGATGAACAAATGTTCATTATTCATCATTAAGGCGTCGATCGTAGAGATATGGACGAGTGTGAGGAGCGAATGAGTTTGATTTAGATGAACAATCATTACTTGCTCTGACACGCAGACAATTCTTTATTATTATTAATTACTAGCGAAGAGATATGGATGAATATGAAAACCGAATTAGTGTGGTGCGTGTAGTTGAACGGGTGTAGTCATTGTTACTGAGTAAGGTTGCCTGTTCCTCAGAAATAGCTATTTATTAATAGCCCAATAGCCTGAGGAACTAACAGCTGTACGTGGAATGTGAACCTCGTAGAATGGTCCGATATTTAACTAACTACCACTCAACATGGATACGCCAGACTTTTCTAGTTGTGTTCACGTCGATGGCAACCACTGAGCGGGCGCCGTGTTGGTATTAGGAGAACCGAGTATACAACATATCACCTACAATTTTCATAGCAATTCGTCCCCAAGTAGCTACCCTAAGTGAAGGTATGTGTTCCACTATTGGAGAGAAACACATAATTTATTGAACTACATTTTTTAAAATATATAATAAACAATCAGTTACCTTTTTTTTCAGTTTTACTTTTAAATACATTAAAATGTAATTAAATAGTAGGCTAAAACAATACAGTACAAGTAAACGTCACGCAACACAAATTTATTACAATACAAGTACAAAATGCACAAATATTATGGTGATCGATTTCGGTGAACCACGCTCACCTTCCTCAGATCAGAGGGATTCACAAAATGCAATCACCATAATATTTGTGCATTTTGTACTTGTATTGTAATATTTTTTTGCTCATATTGTAATAAATTTGTGTTGTGTGACGTTTACTTGTACTGTATATGTACTAGCACGTATTATGCTAATTAAAAAACTATTTGCTAAAACAATGCAACAAAGTTCTTTTGTTAAATTATTCCTAACTAGTCTTTCTTTGGTAATTAAAGTCTTATTTTTTAAATAATAGGCTAATATAATTTGTATGACAACTTAAAACAGCTTTTCGTTTTACGATGTTCTTTATTCCTTCGAAATTAATATTTGTATTGCAAACAGGCATGTTGATGTCTAACTGCACAATAATCTACCGTTCAATATTGTTCGATGCAACTGAATGTTTATACTACGAACAGTTTCTTGAGACAAAATCGCTCCACTACAAACACACGTAGAAATGAGGTGCCATCGAACCGTGAACTGTTTGTTACAGCGGATCGAGAACATACCTGGACCATTTGTATGCGGAGAGAGCGTGGGTTAAATATTACACTTCGCCGGGGAGTGAAGTGTTTATCCTGCTCCCACTTTAGGCGCAAAAAGTCCGCCTTACAGTCTTTTATTATCTGGCCAAATCCTTAAGAGTCTTAACACATCGCTGGTGTTTTAATCCCATTTCTGAGTGCAGTTCTCACATTTTAATTGTGGTTGCTGCTTACATTTACTTCCTATTTATAGTACTTATTTTTCAACCCTTGTTTGACATAAAAATAAAGACTTTTTATTTTATTATTTGATATTTGGTACAACTAAAAATAACTTAAGCAGAATCAAAACGTGCTAAAATATGACACAGTTCAATGTAAACTGTAGACAATATAATTTTATCCATACGGACTTACTTGGGATAGAATTGTTACAGGACAAAGTCATCTACATACAAAAATCAGCGTTAATTTTAAGCTTAACGACACTCACGCGTATTAGGGAATCCTCGCGCCTTATAATAGTTTATAAAGTACTGCAGGAAATACTTCAGTATCTCAACTATTCACTCTAAGCACACTCGATTATAGGGGCCTTCTCAGCCAAATTTGGTGACACGACCAGTATTTGGAATGGAAACCTCTCAGATTAACGTCGTTTTTTGTTTCTTAATTTCAGTCAACTTTAACAGTTACATCAAGTCATCTCAACAAGTACTAGAAGACAGCCCTTGCTTTACTACGGGTTGGTTCTTTACGCTTGCTTACCCTTCCTTCCCTGGTTCTCTTTAAACTATTGCACTAATATTAAAACTCAGCCTGCTGTTGTTATCCTAGATTAGAGAGTTATATTGGGGGGTGCAAAGTTGTGGAATCATGTCAGAGTAGAAAATATCACAATGAAATCCAAATTAGCAAATCTTTGATGAGAAATGATTTATTATTGCAAATGTAACTCTTATGGAGAAATAAAACGTCGAGCGGCTGTTTCTAGCCCTTTGAAATGGCATTTCGAGAAATCCTTTCTTAGTCATCTCTCTGACAAGAAATCCAACTTTCCCACAACCTTCATCAAAATCTGTTCAGTGGTTTTGGATATTTCGTGATGATGGTTTTCTTTTATTATATTATACAGTATACAGATTATTACCTAATGGTAAAGCTTCTTAAAAACGCATCTTCCAAAGTAAATTATTGATCTTTGTGTGAGTAGTTTACTAACAGCACGTTCTCCAGTTCTCTCCAGCAAACCTCGTAGATCGTGTGACCATCGGTATTGTCCAGTTCTTCGAGACCATCTGGCCGGTTTTCCAGGGATCAGGGTCCTATAAGGAAACCTGATCCGCCCTATACCAGACCTGGAGCCTCCAGCCTCATTCGGCTCCAGTTTTTGTGGTCGCAGCAAGCTGTCACATGAACCCATACTAGTGGACAAGCTCGTTATGTTGCTATAAAGACATCGAGGTCAGTGCATGACTGAAAAATAACAATTCAACGAACGTAAAGTTGCTACAAACGTGACAAACCTTTTGGGTTTATGTTTTAAAGTATTATAAAATTGCCTTTAACACTTTTTAAACGTTATTATTGTACATTGTTGTACTTCTATGTAGTCAACTTCAAAAGTAACGCACGGTTATTAATGATTGGTAAGCTCTTTAGAGTTTTCCAACACTTTGAGTGTTTTAAAAAAAGAACACAAAGTATCAACTAGTATAAAATTCTCATCCTCTTCAGGCGTTACTTAGCAAACATGAAAAGTATATTTTCTTTCATCATGGAGGAAATTTTATTTAGGAAAAAATACTTTAAAATGTAGGCTTAGGTTTACTACCTCAGCTGAGGTTACTACTCTTGAAGACAGTGTGCGTTTTATACATGTCGGAACGTTGTGATTGTTTTTTGAAACACTTGAAACGTTGAAATACAACTAACATAGACCTACCAATCGTGAACAATCCAACCATAAAAATTAACTTTCAATCAACAATGGAAGGTTATTATAAGAAAATATAAAGAAATAAGGTAAATTAGCATAACCTATGTAAATTGTGAGAGCTGTTGACAAATGTATAACATAAATTGGTGGAATTGAATATGCACAGTTTAAAAATCGAGTTTTGTGTCCATAGTTTTTTTTTTTTTTGAGAGTTTCTTTATCAAGTACTAGTAAATTTGGATTGTCTTTATCACTTTTATAAATGTACATTTTAGGTAATTTTTTCTGACTAAACATTTTTCGTTCCTTCTATTGATGTCTTCTTGTTTTAGATGGTCTTACGATATTAGATTTTCGAAGGTCTGCTATAAACCTTTTGTGTATAATCTACTTTCCAGTGCATATAAGCTTAATTGTTAGCTTAACTCCTATTTTCCATAAGAACTTAAGATCCATTCCGTTCCATTAATTCTTCAAAATCTAAGAATGAACGTTGCACCTTCACATTATAGCGAATGAGCAGGATTCATGCAATACTTGATTTACAATCAGTTCAATATAAGAGTTCGTCCTTTTCGTCTCATACTTGAATTCTACAAGGTTTTTTAATTGCAACCTTCTCGGTGTAGTATTGAAGTGTATTACCTATGTATGTTATACACTAATAAAACATGAGCAGCACAAGACACTCAAACATATCTGGAGTACACTTAAGTGCATCGCTACAGTATGCACCGTACTTAACTCGAGTCGGTATTTTCTCCCACATTATCCTGCACTTTCTTAATAAACAGCACAAAGAAGGGTTGACCTAGCGTTCTATCTCGCTACCGTAAGTGCCTGGAGGGTCCGTGGGGTCCGGGGATGAATATTAATTACAAAAAGTCCATTTGCGCCCCACACTTAGCCGGCAGTCGGCTAATTTATTAACGTTCATAATTACATTGGACTCGGAGTGGACCGTGGCTAATGCATTATATCAATATTTATGGGTGAACCCGTGGTCGGAGCTTTGTCCCCAGATTTAATAAACCCCTCTGCGACAATCGGTCATAATGGGCGAAAGGGTACAAACAAGGGGTGTTTTGACACGCGAAGTGGAGTTGGGCATGTGGAACAGCCTCCTCTCAATGGACGTGGACACTACTAGAGAATTATGCGGTGTCCATGTTGGGTGGTGATTAGTGTCCGGATGTTGATAAGGGAGAAGAACTAGCTTGTCTCAAGATCTGGCTTGTCACTAGTTGAAAATCAGACCAATACTACGTGGTTCAGACACCATTACAATAACAATACAAGTGAACGTCCCACATCACAAACTACTACAAATTAATTACAAAACTAACAGATATAATGGCGACCGATTTTGGTAAACCTCACTTACCATCATTAGACCGGAGAGACTCGCATAGACCGAAACTCCAGTTCTGTCTCATTCATTTCTACTAATTCATGTTGTAATTATGTTGTAGTAGTTTGGGTTGTATGACGTTGATGTGTATTGTATTCCTCCCAACATGTAATATTCTAATCAAGAAATTAAATTACAGTTTGTTTAAAATAGCTAAAAGCTTATATATTAATTTATTCATCATTATTCATTAATCATTACAGGGTGTCCAGCAACAGGGAAAATAGGGAAAACCTAGAAAAGTGAGGGAATTAAAAAAGACCTGGAAAAGTCAGGGAATTCGAAACAAAAACCTGGAAAATCCTAACAAGAACACCATTGTGTTGTGATTTGTAATATTCACTATATACTTGGGTGCGCTACAAAAAATCCTTTTCATTACACTACTATGAGTTCAGCTGTTTTCGTTATGTGTTTACAACCTGCGAAACATCATATTTTCAACAGCTGTCTATTGTTTACTAACGAAAGTAACATTGTTTACAACCGAAAATTTTCCACAGTCAACAACACCTGTTTTTATTCCGTAGTGTAGTGAAAAGTATCGTTCAAAACTCGAGTGAAAGTGTTTTGTATGTTCTCGACCATTTGAAGTGCTCGACAAGTCTCGCACTTCAAACATATGGCCTCGAACATGCAAAACCCCACTTTCCACTCTTGTTATGAAATATACTATTACTTTGTTCAGTACTAAATGTTAATTTTACATGCCATTCAATATTCTAAATTATGAAAAAGCTACTAAATTGCTTGGTTATGCTTGTTCGACCTCATACAGCTAGTTTTATATTACTAAGAGTTTAAAACTTACTGAAATAATTGTCTGATTAGTACTTGTTAAATAAGCCTTAGACCTAAAATGTATGCTGTTTTGGGGAAATTATAATATACTGCCGTTTTGCAAGGCATTGACAATTGTCATAATTTAACAATAGAATAAAAGGTATGTGTTTTTTACTTAAACTTAAGGCTAGTTAAAAGTATTTTTTTTAATTCTACCTCTACTTCTATAAAGTAGTTCGAAAAGAATAATTATTGTAGTTAATAGTTTTCAATTAAATTATTACGGTTATCAATAAAAATATACTGTGAAATATTGATATTTTTGTAATTAATAATTGTAATTGACTGTAAATAACATAATGTATGTACATGGTGGTACATAATATTACTAAATTAAGTTAAATGACAGATGTAACTATGTCGATTTGGGATCAGGGAAATTTTGTCAGGATCGGTCAGGGAAAAGTCTGGGAATTTGTTTAAGGAGGTTTACTGGACACCCTGTGTCATTACTAATACGCCGATCGTAGATATATGAGGGGCGGATGACTGTGATGGCTGTAGCCGAGTGTATTCGTTGTTATTAAGGTCGAATGTTCTTTAGAAAGATCTATTTATTAATTGCCCAATAGGATTGGAACCATAGTATAGGTCTGATTGGCAAACCCATAGTCAATTCTTTCCCTAACACAATGTCTAAACCCTGACTACCACCCACCATGGACACCCCAGAATTCTGTAGTAATATCCTCGCCGATGGTAACCACTGAGCGGACACCACGTGGTTAATTGTATGATGCACTAATGCCAATGCTGTACAGTTAACTGTAATGTTAAGAAAACGGTTTACACAACAAATTCATCTATTTGAACACAAATATGTTAAAAGAACAAAAATGAATTAAAGTTAGGAGAACTGAACACTATTGTAAATGGTCTCAGCGATACCACTGAGGATGACCATCACAGTATAGGCGAAACTTCTGGTTTTGTAAATAGCGTGCATAGCACCTTGACGTGGTTTTCACCGAAAATATAAATTATAGTTATGACACCGGCCGCTTTTGTCTAGTATCTAATATGAAGACTATTATCACTACTGCATGTCTACAGAACTATAAAATTAACTTAGTTCTATACGTTTTTATAGGAAACAAGTGAGAAAGGAGGTCTTCCTTCACTTAATTAACGCCTATGGGACATGGTGGACACCCCCTCCGACGAGGGTGGAGACGGAAACAAGCAGAGGAAAGGGTTGAGATCTCGGAACAAACACTCAAGTTCGTTGTTTTGTCGCACGGCGCGGGTTCGAGTGTTTGTCGAGGAATCGCTCGTGCAAATTATGTTTGGGACTACAGGGGGTTTGAATAAACACGACGGGGTGGCTGATGGAAATAATGTGTTAATGGAAAATAGCTTTTAATTAGGCCGTCTCCAGGATTAGCAAAGTACTGGGGATTCTATCTAATTATTTATTTATTTTTAGGGAAATATAGCGTTTAGACTACCATGAATTTTGTTTAATGTTTGTCACATGATCCGGTTTTTTTTTTATTTTTATGAGTGTATTGAAAATATTACACTTGGTTCTGACTAAAATGAAATAATCCTCCACTACTGGAAGTAATTTTATAGTCACTAATATTATTGGACTGTTTCTCTTCAATGTCATTTAGAGGTCATTGGGGTAAGGTCATATTCCACGTATTGTTAACGTTCCGCTATCCGCACCAACAGTGTACCTATGATTTAAAGGCATACCCACTCATCCACCCGATTTGCAATATGATGGATTTTCCTAAGAAATTGTTAACTGGATCTTGGCGAGGTTAACTAAATCAATTATTAAACATTTTGTATTATTTATATTGAATTTCGTTGTTTAATTAACTATAATTTATCCATGGTGGACTATGAAAATATGTTAAATAAATAAACTGGGGGAAAGCATATTACGATGAAGGTTTTTTTCATTATTATTATTAATTGATTTACTCTCAATATTCCGAGAGTCAAGATATGGGAGAATATGGATTCAAAGTGAATGTGATGAGCGAATCTAGTCAATAATACAAACTAAAGCCGACTATTCCTTATAGAATAATTAATTAATAGCTAAAAAACAATGAACAGCCGGTGGTTATCATCAGATCCCCTTCAACATTTATTACAACTGTGATTGGGATCGAACTGAGAACCTTTTAGCTGATCTTTTACAATCTACGGATAAAACATAACATCAACAAAATAAAACTAATTTGTCCAAAGACAAGTTGAATTAGGTTTTTTTCTTTTTCATTTTTTCAAAACAAATAACGATTCTGTGTTCTTTTTACGAAAAGAACATATTGAGAATATTTTGTTAAGTTCTCTTTTGAAGTTTGCTAAGTAAGGAAAACGTTTTTAATAACAAACTTTTCGTTTAAAACAGCGCCTTTGACCGTTCAAGGTGGGAGGAGGGGGTTCACGTTACAAATAAAGGTAGCTTTTGTTCTAAAACTACTCGCCATAAGGTCGTGACTCGACTATAAAGGGACTTTAGCACTGAGTTATGGTTCATAGTTCATTACGGGTGTAATATTAGATTACAGCTTCCATCCATAACGTAAATCGTCCCCTCGGTAATGTATTATACCACCTCGCTCTACTCCGTGCGATTTACAAGACAAATCCATCCGAGACGTAAACACAGATTTAGCGAGCGCAAACTTAAAAAATTTTTGTGTGATTAGGGAAATGGATTTCTCAAGATCTATTTCAGCAAGGAAACATTCTCGGGAATATTTTCAGTCCAAAACTAACAAGTTGGCTTCCATTTTATCTACAATCATTTTCTTCAATTGCAGTCGTTTAATGGCCTGGGGAATAGCTCAATCGATCGCAATAAAGGTCCTTCAGTTGATTCACTCTTGAGAAGAACGTTTTATCTATTAATTGCTTTTAAGACTCAACATAACCAGTCAAACAAGTTAGCATTCATTGTTTACTGTATCAAGTCAATATTCATTTATTATTTACTTAATAATAATACCTGTTAATAATACATGGCATCCGCTCAATGGTTGCCATCAACGTGGACACTACTGGAGAAATCTGGGGTGTCCATGTTGGGTGGTAGTCAATTTTCAGATGTTATGTATGAAAGAGAACTGAGTGTCAGACTTGTCAGTTAGCTGAAAACCAGACCAACACTACGTGGTTCGGATTCCACGTAAAGCTGTAGGTCCCATAGTTTCCCTGGCTATTAATAAATAGTCCTTTATGAGCTAAGTTGAACTCAGATAGTAACAATGACTACTCGTTCATCTAAACTCATAACTCTCATTCACCGCTCATATTCGCCCATATTTCTACGATCGGAGTCTTAGAAATAAATAATTAATGAATTAATAATAAAACTAACTGGGCATTCATTTCACTAATATTTTATCTGGTTTATTGTTTACCCTTATAGAAAAACAAGTATATAATTGTACAACAACAACAACAAAAACAGTTGTCATTGCCCTAATTTGTATAAGTTTTCTCGTACATTGTACAAATACCTTGACCTGGAGTTCTAAAGACAGATTTTTTTCTTGTACAATTTTTGAAATTAAAATTGTAGAATAAACAATAAGTACATCATCGTATTATATTGTTGGTTGGTCCACGGGTGATCTTTTTTGTTGTTTTATACTGGTAAATGTAGTACAGTATGTGAGGCATTATATAAGAGTTGTACAGGCTTATCTAAACACGGTCTGGAGTGTGCCTGTGGATAATCGTAGTTGACCTTTTTTGAATGACCATCAATATTACGTATATGGGAAGCGTCAATAATTACTGGATATTATTTAAGTAATTACTATATTATTTGATTATTTTTAGTGGAAATTAGTAAACATTAAAGTATCTTTGATTTAAAAATAAAGGGAATAGACTATAGATCAATAAAAGTTATTTCAGAAAACATTTGTTTTGTAAATGACGAATCGTTATGAGAAAAGAATCACATCTGTTCTTCCTTTGTCTCGCTGATTTTCCTCCAGCTCAATAAATCCTACGTAGAACCAAATGGGTCGAAAATTCCCAATGACAGACGTATTTCTTGGCAAGTTTACAGCGTTCTTTATTGCAGCAGGCGGGAGGGATGTTGGCGGCGTTTCACCAAACGGGCTCGCAACCTAAACCCCTACTCTCTTCGTTTTGTGAGTAAAGGGGCAAGTGCGAACGAGAAGTCGGTCTAATGAAGCCAGCCTGACTTTACGCCCCTATATCTAATGAAAGTTCCACACGGCAGATAGACAGACAGACGAACGTTACGTCACGTGTCACCCCTCCGCCAAAACTGGTGGCAGGTTTTTGCTCCCTATTAATGAGTGACTACCACCCGGGGTCCGGGGGGGATGCTATTTAATTTAACGAGCTATAAGCCACGCCACCCCTTTCGAACTCTCCTGGCCCATCAAAAGGGTAAAAAGGACTATGTTTTGGGGTTTGTTAATAAATATTGATTTTTTTCTCCCTGTTTCCGGACATTTCAAATGAATACACACAGACTGAATAAATTCGTTTGTTTCATTTTTTAAAGAGAGCTTTTCCATTATGCCACAAGCAAACAAATTTCGATTGTGAAGAGTGTAACAGATGTACATATTTTTTTACTTCTGTAGATTATAAGGAGAATAATTTAAAACAAAATAACTATATGAAATTTGTTATTTTTGTAAGTACGAAACATCTTCACAAAATAGATATTATTAAGGTCTCCGAATTATTGGAATCATATATTTACTTCTACTTGTTAGCATTACATGGGCTTCCTGGAGCACAGGAGGCCTGGATAGGCTTTTTGGATCTTGGAATTTCTGGATTGGCTTTCTAGATCATGGGAGTCCTGGATCTTAGGAGTCCTCAATTAGCTTTCTAGATCATGTTAGTCCTGGATGGGATTTCTGGATCCCGGAAGACCTAAATGGGCTTTCTATATCTTGGAAGTCGTAGATCATGGGTGCCCTGGATGGGCCTCCTGGATCAAATCCTTCGTATAGGACTAAAAGGTCGCATTTTTCTTGCTTTGATCGTGTTGATGGGATATATATGGTGGTATGTTATTATCACCGCAAGTCTACAAGTTGTCTTGGCTATCGAGTAAGTGACCATTTAAAAAAATCTCAGTCTCCGTTGGTAACCAGACTACAAAGGCCATCCACGTCCTTAATACGCACAAGCTATGCTGGTGCCTATTCTGATCCTGAATCATCCACATTTCATAAAGATTTCTTAACTATCAATTATTTAATACACTGTGCATAGACCATTTACATGAGTGAGCATGTAGAACTCTGACTAATATATAATTTTGTATGTTCATTATTTTTTAAATGATTATACAATTGAAATAACCAATTTAATCTTTACAAAATTGAAATATACTTATTTTATACACCTCTAATTAGGAATTGGCTTATTGTTTATTGTTATTATGATCCATAAAGATTTTTGAAAATAAATGAAATTCTATTGAAAAGTTAGTACGAATCTCAAATAACCAAGCAACCACTAACAAAATACTGCTGTGAAGGCTAAATAAAATATTATTTTAAACAATACAAACACTTATAAATGAATTAATAACATCGCAATTGTTTGTTTTCATTATCCAACGAAATTAGAATAAACAGAAAACACTGAACATAAATTTAATTACATTGTTTTGTGTTGATATTTTACTTTGCAGTTTTGAATTATTGTTTGTTTCCGAATTGTAATTAACTCTACAAAATCAAGTGGTCTTCTCAAACTAAATAAATTTAGTCCCGGCACGTTTACGGGATTCAGATCGTCATGATCGATATAAGCAATCGAGGTATTGTATTTTTCGATGAAATCATTACATAGATTATGTAGTGAAACAAAGTAATGAGATATGAACTAAACTACCAGAACGATGACTAAATATCGTTTTTATTTGATTATGTTACATCTCGAATGTAAATATAAACTTGAAAAATCCAACTATCGATTAGTTACCACCCTAAATATGAATATTTGCAAAATTAATTATATTTTTAATACCTTGGGTAGTAATTGTTTAGTAGAAATTGTTAACGTATCTTTTTTAAAACACACAGAAACACTACACCACCTCTTTTTTATACCTCAACCGTCAGAAACCTCCAGTAAGTCAACAATCATAAACTATCAAATTAAATAAATAACTTTACAAATAAAAATTAATAGTATAAAAGTTACAATTAGATTGTGCTTTTAATTCTAGTGATCGTAACTTTACTTATTAATTGCGTACATGAACAACTAATGTGATATTGCTAATTAGTACATTTAGTATTCAATATTCAGCAAGTTTCCGGTGGGCTACAATCAGGAAGTTGTTATGTATCGATTGACGATCTATTCGACTAAGAAAGTCGAATCTTAGTTAGCTCAGATTAAATTCGTTCATACACACACTCCCAAGTATCTTGACGATTGGTTCAAAATTGTTTCGAGTGATGATACCGTAATATATTTAACTTTTGAAACCTATATGTCTCATTTTGACGTTAGAACATACATTTGTTGTATATTTTCATACAAATCGTATTCGAATTTACAAATGAGGTGGATACCTTTGACAGATAAGGGTAGGATTTTTTATGTAGTATGCAGTTTATACATTGGCATAAATAAAATTAATACGTTATTTTCCTTTTTATTGTTGATGGTGTTAAATAAATTTCAGAACTTAAACTGCGTGTACTGTACTTTGATCATAATCGTACATTTTTTAAAGTTAAGGAGCTAGTGTACGTCTATATCTTATGACAAGAGTTTTATCAAAGGAGCAGTCGATGGTCAAGCGGTCTAAGGAGTCAGGACTGTATACCTGGTTTAGAGATAGCACAGTTTCGAATCCGGCCTTGATTGTTAGTCTGTATCAGTAATATTCACCTTGTACCGTGCTGGTTCTCCCCCTTACTCTGTCTAAATAAGTTCTCCGTACTAACAATTCTAACAAAAGATCTATGGTGAATCGACCTGAGTAGGAAGAAAAATGAGAAAAAGAAAATAATGTGAATTCACCGTGAATTAAAAAATATGATGAACTTCATTTACAATATTGTAAAGTACCCGCCTACCCACATCCAGTGGTATTGTTATGGGGGACCTTTCCTTTACACTGCCCACCCACACACGTACAATGGTATTGACCCACCCGCCCACCCATACACGTACAGAGGCTAGTTTCACTACCACCAACGTTTCGCTAGGCCAGAAGTGGCCATCCTCAGTGGTAGCGCAGAATAGTTCCATCCATTCTGAGGGTAGTAAATAACAATATGGACGAAACGTTTTGTAGTAGGTAAATAACGTAAGTAGGCCTTCACGTTGATGGATTTAAATTGGAATAGTTTTATCATAATTAAAATAAATAATAAGTTTTATATTTATGAACTAGGTGTAAGGTCTTTAAATATTAATTGATGCCGAAATGAATTTATTTATATCTTTACTTAGCTTAAGTTAAGATAATCCATTTTTAAGGGACGATTTTCTAGTCATCCTTTTATAAAACAGTTATTGAGTTCTTCTGATATTACGATTTATTATCTGCAATTAAATAATTACGCCATGAATACAGTTTTATACCTTGTACGTGAATAATCATTGGTGTAGCTCAGCTCAACCGAGCCTGAAATAACATTCATAGTCCCGACTGCTGAGCCGGGGCTTATCTCGCTCTACAGTTCCCGAGGCAAAGTCGTTTAGTCGTGGAAATCCTTGTGACACTCCAGTTGTCCGGAGTTAGTGAATGTCGCAGCGTAGGACGGAGACAAAACGTCGGGGGGTGATTTGTCGAGCGTCGCGTCGTACTGCTCATAAAACTGCCGCACCTGTTGGACCTGTTTTCAACCCCTTCCAAAGTCAATAAACAACTGCCGTGTCATAAAACGCCTGACGAAGTCAGTAAAATTAGTACTTTGTTCATATATTGCTTTTTATATTAGGTTAGAAACGAAATTACATATAATTGCACAAAAATATAATAGTGTGCAATTATAAGTGTTATAAACAGTGTGGAATTTGTTAAGTGTAATTGGGGTTGATTGTTTTTAAACATAAGATTTAGGACTCTATAAACAACGTTAAAAATCTAAATGCTTATTATATTTTCCCTAATAGTAATTGTCAAACTATTGATAGTCTACCGTAATATTCCTCGGGGAATTTCGTTTGAAATGCGCTTATCTAGTTCCATTTATA
This sequence comes from Stictocephala bisonia, assembly GCA_035578905.1. NCBI lineage: Eukaryota > Metazoa > Arthropoda > Insecta > Hemiptera > Membracidae > Stictocephala > Stictocephala bisonia. The sequence goes on from JAQJVL010000082.1 coordinate 988,277, forward strand.
ATTTTGTTATTTTACTTAATTTTTGTTGGAGATAACATTGTGTTGAAGACGGCCGTTTCGCTTCACCGAAAACGCCAAAAAAACATGGGTTTCTATTTCAACGATTCAGTCCGTAATAATGATCGTATCGTAACACTTGAAGTGTCATTGAATAAGTGAAGAACTTTTATAGTAGACCATAAGTTGATTTTTGTAAACATTGAGTATTTTTGTATTTTTTCACACTAGATAAGAAATACAAAAATGATTAATATCAACCCAGATTATAAATAAAGAAACCCTTATAGTATCAATTAATTGCTATCTAAAATTGACCTTTCATACTAGTACAGTGTTCACTATAACTTGGTTGTTATTGTAGTAATAAAAATATGAAACTTAAAGTTGAAATAAGACATGTTTTAGCCTGCTTACGGTTAGATTGTATGTATACGGACTTTCCAGTGGTGGCTTGGCAGTGAGGAAAATTATTATTTTACAGAAACTAGTAAAAAAATAATTGTAATAAGAAAATTAGTATTGGATTTTAAACCTAAAATTGTTCTTTTACTACATCCCTCATTAAAATATGAGAATATGAGACTAAATATTTTCAATGTTTCTGCAATTTAATTTACAAATACAATAACATTTCATTTATTTATCTGTTAACAAATGTTTTTAGTTATCTGATTTGAAATGTGTCAGATTTGACTAGTAAGCAGTCTACAACTGCCGTTTCCTGTACACTTTACACTTTTCTTAGAAGCGCCAAATCATCGTAAAAATGTCAAATTATTTTGTTTTTCTCTTACGATCAGAATTTATCAGTTAATGACCTTGCCTTACTTTCTATTTCATGTCTTATCCACGATATAACAATCACAACTTTCATTGATTCCTCACAACCCCTCCTTTATCAATATCTGTTGAAATACAAGATCGAAAAGTGAAAAATAATTCTATTTCCCAGGGAGAATAACACGCCTTTTCATCAAGGAACAAATCTCCGGCTGCCATTTGGGCTCGGGTTCGGCGTCGGTTATAGAGAGATAATCAAATGAAAAATGACATCGGCACGCCCCCAGTGAGTCACGACGACTGGGGTTGTCCCAACGGGGGGCTGCGGCTTGGGGCGACATAAGGCGCCCGCTTTGTCCCCGATAACTGTCTATAATGATATCAAACATTGACAGGGGGAGTGGTCGCGGGCCGCGGGGTGTAAATTATAGATAAGCTTTGATTTGCGACCTCTACCCTCGGTTCTAGGTAAAGATAACCTTTATTAAGGAACAAATAAGATAGGGCTTTGGGAGATTAGCCCCTAGGTGTTTGCCAGGGCAGATAAACAGTGAGTTATAGGGCAGGGATCCCGGGCCATTTACATGGGTTGATAAAAACCCACAAGGGTAGGCTCAGGGTGAACACTGCAAGTCCGGTACTTTATACTTGCCTGTTATCTTGTTTGTAGATAATATCTTGACAGTGAGTAGATATTATATTGCCCAGTATATTTTGAGTTTTTTAATAGCTTTTTTAATCATAAACATTTCATTTCAATTTAGCACATCTCTTAAAATATATGCCATAAGAAAAACACTTTTTTTGTAAATTGATGTTAAAAAATTTTAAAATGTCTAACGTTTTTTAGGTTGGTTGAACAAACACTTGACCTTTATATCTCATTAAAGTTACTTGATGATAAAAGACTAAGTTTACTACAGTAATTTTGGAAAAATAATTGTTTAGAGATTTTAATATAAAAATACACCCTCTTTTATTCTTTATAAATACCGAAGGTCCTATTTTCACCAATATTTCTAATAATCAACTTCATAAATAAACTGGACTTCATAGGTATAATAACTTGCATGATGTCACTATAAAAGTATGTAATTATAATTGAATAACTATAACATAAACCTAGAGTGATAATATATACAAACATTTATTAGTCAAATTTACTCTTGTCAGCTGTCATGAATAAACATAACATAAAGTATAAATGTTCTGGACTTTTAAAAATTAATACAATTCAATTTCTAGCTGTAATTATTAAGCAAAACGAAACAAACCTGTGTTTCTCTAAGTTCGTTTGGCGTTTGGAAAACATGAATAATCGTAACAAATTAGAGATATGTTTATTCAACTGTGAGAGCAATCCAGCTATTTTTACATTCATTTTAGTTCACATTTTGTATTAAATATGAATAATACAGAGTTTTAAGCAGTGTTTTTAAAATATTAATGGGGTCTTACGTTTCATCAGGGTGTTTTTAATTGAAATTTCTAAATCAACACGGCAGCTCATATTGCGAAATACTTGCACAAATGGTAATGTAGCTTGTTTGACGACGTATTTCTGTGATTAAAATGTAAATTGCAAAAATTACAAAATTGAAATGTTATATTTTGCATACTTTGATTACATTTTTAAATTATTAAGAAGTGTGATGCAAATAATTATTTCCCAGTATGAATATCAATTAGTGGATGTTCACTGTGATCTGTCAAGGTGTTATAGGAAGCTCATCAACCCTATCCTCGTCTCGTAAAATAAAACCTCCTATATATTTTTTTAAATAATAATAAAATGTTTTATTTCATGAAACAATATACAAATATTGCATAGAAATCGTCAAGTTTGCAAACAAATTCATTAAAGTTTTATATATATATATATATATATATATATATATATATATATAAACATTCACTCAATACATAGTCAAATTCATACTTACAATAGTCAAATCATTCATTCGTTTGAACTAATCCACTACAGCACCTACGTCAGTCAGCCAATCACTAGGTCTCCCATTGGTGTGCCAAAAACTCATATGTGCTGTAAAACGCTTCCGATATCAAGGCAGCTTTCAGACGAGTTTTGAACGCCTTCAGCGGCGGGGCACTTTTAATTGCGTTCGGTAATTTGTTGACAAAACGAGCACACGCCTGTGAGGGCAAGCGCTCGTAAGCTACCGTCCTGTGTCTTCCAGTTCGGTAGTTGTCCCTGCCTCTAGTTTCATAAGAGTGTATTTCTCTACCTCTTGATTTTTTGCATTTTGATTTAAAGAACACACACGTTTCTAAAATATACAGGCAGGGTAATGTCAACATTTTTAGGTTTTTAAATGATGGCTTGCACGACTCTCCACTGCAGTTTGGCAATTATAGGGACTGCTTTTTTTTGCAGAATGAAATCAGGATGTAAAAACTAATGTGTCCGTTTTAATTCAATGAGATTGGTTTAAGGGATGCTATTTTTAGGTCTATGGGTAAATTTCATAAGGAGCCTTGATATTTTACAACCTTAGTTACACAACGTGCACGATATGTAATCGATAGGCACGAAACTCAGTCGTTTTAATACTGACACGGCGTCCGCTCAGTGGTTGCCGTCGACGTGGACGCTAATGGAGACGTCTGAGATGTCCGTGTCGGATGGTGGTCATGGTCCGGATATTTTATACGGAAGAGAACTGAGTATTTGGCTTGTCAATTAGCTGAAAATCAAACCAATACTATGTGGTTTAGATTCCACGTAAAGTTGAGAGTTCTTAGATTACCTGGCTATTGGGCTACTAATAAACGGCTCGCTTTCTAAGACAGTCGACCTTAATTAGTAATAATGACTACACTCGTTCATTTATGCTCATTACACTCATTCACTCCTCATAATCGTTCCTTTTACGATCGGTGTCTTAATAATGAACAATATTTCTGTCAATATTATCGTGTCTGAGTCTGATGGACTTTTATATAAATCATGTCTGTACTATAAGGGTTCGAAGTCCACAGATGTTTTAGCTAAAAACCACCCTGCTTCCCATAGCATGAAATGGCTGGTGGCAAATGTACCCCAATGTTCATTTAAAATTTAAAATATGTTTATTTGCTAAATGTCATTACCAAAAATTAGATTGTATAGTACAATTGAAAATGTTGATGGTGTAACCATGTTACTAGCTAAGTTTTCTCAATTAATATAACACACGTGATGAAAACCTCTATTTTGTGATCAATAAATAAATTAATACTTGATGCTATGGAGGTTTGGACCTATTTTATGGCCAATTTGTACTAAATGTATCCAGTAATATTACACTAATAGTAGTGTAAAGTAGATATAACTGAAATCAGAAAACGGAATCGAATCAATTTCCAAGCCAAGTAGCCTACATTTATGAATAGAAGGAGTTGCCAAGGCAATTCGTAATAACAGTAGTAAATTACTTTTCCAGCTCAAGTACAGCTTGGAAGTATTCGAGTCGATTCCAACACAATGTCTGACATTTCTATGGCCACCAAACAAACTATAACAAGTATTCGTTATTTTAGAATTTAAAAAATCTTAATTGTTAAATGTATGCTCAAAATTGCAATTTTAGACACCTCAGAAAAACATATCTGGAATGAAAAATGTTGTTTACATTGTAGATGTGAAAAATCTAAATGTGAGATAACTGCTGGCATCTGTTATCGGGAATACAAAGATCGTACATAACGTTTTGATCTCCGCGATCTATCACCTTCATCAGGTGAAAACTAGCATGAAATATACAGAAGTTTTGCATCATACCTGACTAAGTAGTCTATTGAGTAGAAAACGATAATACTGAAAAATTCAGGACATGGAAAAAACAAACTCAAACAGTTATCTAGTATGACGGACCTGATGGCATACCGTTTAGTTCCAAACGTACAAATGATCTCCGTAGGCCTATTCACAATAATGCTGGCAAAAATTACCTCAATAATCCCATCATTTGTTACTGTTAGGGATAAATTCGATACATTTAATCCCCATGTACTTATCTACTTGTTAAATTCATTTTAGTAAATTGAATCAGTTTAAAATATTAAAATGGCGGTTTTCAGTCTCTTTGCGAGACTTAAGTAAAGGGCAATCACTAACACACTTATGCAATTAATATTTCTTGTCGCGTTCTAGTTTTGAAATATGTGAGAAGTCATTTAGTCAACTTTCAATGTTTAAAGACCCACCAGATAAATAAATGACATGTACTAATACAGTAGTTGAATTAGTTTTCTTCGTCGTGTTCTAGTTTTAAAATATGTGAGAAGTCATTTAGTAAACTTTCAATGTTTAGAGACCCACCAGACAAGTAAATGACATGTAGTTGAATACAGTAATACAGTAGTTGAATTAGTTTTCTTCGTCGCGTTATAGTTTGGAATATGTGAGAGGTCGTTTAGTAAACTTTCAATGTTTAGAGACCCACCAGACAAGTAAATGACATGTACTAATACAGTAGTTGAATTAGTTTTCTTCGTCGCGTTATAGTTTGGAATATGTGAGAGGTCGTTTAGTAAACTTTCAATGTTTAGAGACCCACCAGACAAGTAAATGACATGTACTAATACAGTAGTTGAATTAGTTTTCTTCGTCGCGTTCTAGTTTGGAAAATGTGAGAAGTCATTTAGTAAACTTTCAATGTTTAGAGACCCACCAGACAAGTAAATGACATGTACTAATACAGTAGTTGAATTAGTTTTCTTCGTCGTGTTCTAGTTTGGAAAATGTGAGAAGTCATTTAGTAAACTTTCAATGTTTAGAGACCCACCAGACAAGTAAATAGTAGTTGAATTAGTTTTCTTCGTCGTGTTCTAGTTTGGAAAATGTGAGAAGTCATTTAGTAAACTTTCAATGTTTAGAGACCCACCAGACAAGTAAATGACATGTACTAATACAGTAGTTGAATTAGTTTTCTTCGTCGTGTTCTAGTTTGGAAAATGTGAGAAGTCATTTAGTAAACTTTCAATGTTTAGAGACCCACCAGACAAGTAAATGACATGTACTAATACAGTAGTTGAATTAGTTTTCTTCGTCGCGTTCTAGTTTGGAAAATGTGAGAAGTCATTTAGTAAACTTTCAATGTTTAGAGACCCACCAGACAAGTAAATGACATGTACTAATACAGTAGTTGAATTAGTTTTCTTCGTCGTGTTCTAGTTTGGAAAATGTGAGAAGTCATTTAGTAAACTTTCAATGTTTAGAGACCCACCAGACAAATAAATGACATGTACTAATACAGTAGTTGAATTAGTTTTCTTCGTCGTGTTCTAGTTTGGAAAATGTGAGAAGTCATTTAGTAAACTTTCAATGTTTAGAGACCCACCAGACAAGTAAATGACATGTACTAATACAGTAGTTGAATTAGTTTTCTTCGTCGCGTTCTAGTTTGGAAAATGTGAGAAGTCATTTAGTAAACTTTCAATGTTTAGAGACCCACCAGACAAGTAAATGACATGTACTAATACAGTAGTTGAATTAGTTTTCTTCGTCGCGTTATAGTTTGGAATATGTGAGAAGTCATTTAGTAAACTTTCAATGTTTAGAGACCCACCAGACAAGTAAATAGTAGTTGAATTAGTTTTCTTCGTCGTGTTCTAGTTTTCAAATATGTGAGAAGTCATTTAGTAAACTTTCAATGTTTAGAGACCCACCAGACAAGTAAATGACATGTACTAATACAGTAGTTGAATTAGTTTTCTTCGTCGCGTTCTAGTTTGGAATATGTGAGAAGTCATTTAGTAAACTTTCAATGTTTAGAGACCCACCAGACAAGTAAATGACATGTACTAATACAGTAGTTGAATTAGTTTTCTTCGTCGCGTTCTAGTTTGGAAAATGTGAGAAGTCATTTAGTAAACTTTCAATGTTTAGAGACCCACCAGACAAGTAAATGACATGTACTAATACAGTAGTTGAATTAGTTTTCTTCGTCGCGTTCTAGTTTGGAAAATGTGAGAAGTCATTTAGTAAACTTTCAATGTTTAGAGACCCACCAGACAAGTAAATGACATGTACTAATACAGTAGTTGAATTAGTTTTCTTCGTCGTGTTCTAGTTTGGAAAATGTGAGAAGTCATTTAGTAAACTTTCAATGTTTAGAGACCCACCAGACAAGTAAATGACATGTACTAATACAGTAGTTGAATTAGTTTTCTTCGTCGTGTTCTAGTTTGGAAAATGTGAGAAGTCATTTAGTAAACTTTCAATGTTTAGAGACCCACCAGACAAGTAAATGACATGTACTAATACAGTAGTTGAATTAGTTTTCTTCGTCGCGTTCTAGTTTGGAAAATGTGAGAAGTCATTTAGTAAACTTTCAATGTTTAGAGACCCACCAGACAAGTAAATGACATGTACTAATACAGTAGTTGAATTAGTTTTCTTCGTCGCGTTATAGTTTGGAATATGTGAGAAGTCATTTAGTAAACTTTCAGTGTTTAGGGACCCACCAGATAAATAAATGACATGTACTAATACAGTAGTTGAATTAGTTTTCTTCGTCGCGTTCTAGTTTTCAAATATGTGAGAAGTCATTTAGTAAACTTTCAATGTTTAGAGACTCACCAGACAAGTAAATGACATGTACTAATACAGTAGTTGAATTAGTTTTCTTCGTCGCGTTCTAGTTTGGAAAATGTGAGAAGTCATTTAGTAAACTTTCAATGTTTAGAGACCCACCAGACAAGTAAATGACATGTACTAATACAGTAGTTGAATTAGTTTTCTTCGTCGCGTTATAGTTTGGAATATGTGAGAAGTCATTTAGTAAACTTTCAATGTTTAGAGACCCACCAGACAAGTAAATAGTAGTTGAATTAGTTTTCTTCGTCGTGTTCTAGTTTTCAAATATGTGAGAAGTCATTTAGTAAACTTTCAATGTTTAGAGACCCACCAGACAAGTAAATGACATGTACTAATACAGTAGTTGAATTAGTTTTCTTCGTCGCGTTCTAGTTTGGAATATGTGAGAAGTCATTTAGTAAACTTTCAATGTTTAGAGACCCACCAGACAAGTAAATGACATGTACTAATACAGTAGTTGAATTAGTTTTCTTCGTCGCGTTCTAGTTTGGAAAATGTGAGAAGTCATTTAGTAAACTTTCAATGTTTAGAGACCCACCAGACAAGTAAATGACATGTACTAATACAGTAGTTGAATTAGTTTTCTTCGTCGCGTTCTAGTTTGGAAAATGTGAGAAGTCATTTAGTAAACTTTCAATGTTTAGAGACCCACCAGACAAGTAAATGACATGTACTAATACATTAGTTGAATTAGTTTTCTTCGTCGTGTTCTAGTTTGGAAAATGTGAGAAGTCATTTAGTAAACTTTCAATGTTTAGAGACCCACCAGACAAGTAAATGACATGTACTAATACAGTAGTTGAATTAGTTTTCTTCGTCGTGTTCTAGTTTGGAAAATGTGAGAAGTCATTTAGTAAACTTTCAATGTTTAGAGACCCACCAGACAAGTAAATGACATGTACTAATACAGTAGTTGAATTAGTTTTCTTCGTCGCGTTCTAGTTTGGAAAATGTGAGAAGTCATTTAGTAAACTTTCAATGTTTAGAGACCCACCAGACAAGTAAATGACATGTACTAATACAGTAGTTGAATTAGTTTTCTTCGTCGCGTTATAGTTTGGAATATGTGAGAAGTCATTTAGTAAACTTTCAGTGTTTAGGGACCCACCAGATAAATAAATGACATGTACTAATACAGTAGTTGAATTAGTTTTCTTCGTCGCGTTCTAGTTTTCAAATATGTGAGAAGTCATTTAGTAAACTTTCAATGTTTAGAGACTCACCAGACAAGTAAATGACATGTACTAATACAGTAGTTGAATTAGTTTTCTTCGTCGCGTTCTAGTTTGGAATTTGTGAGAAGTCATTTAGTAAACTTTCAATGTTTAGAGACCCACCAGATAAATAAATGACATGTACTAATACAGTAGTTGAATTAGTTTTCTTCGTCGCGTTCTAGTTTTCAAATATGTGAGAAGTCATTTAGTAAACTTTCAATGTTTAGAGACTCACCAGACAAGTAAATGACATGTACTAATACAGTAGTTGAATTAGTTTTCCGAGTTGTGTTCCAGTTAGAAATTGTCAGAGGGGACGCCAAGACAACATCCGACGTTTCACGGTCTACTGGACTAATAGTAAATAACATAGAGCACACGACACGAACTAGTGCACCGAATGTATTAATCATTATTAATATTTTATGTTCAGTGCATGTCAAATAGTTCGACTTCTTTTTTAATACATAAATAATTTTGTGTGTTTATTTGACTATATTCATACTAAAAGGTTGCTTATACAAATTAGCATAAAGTATGAATTATATTCATATAATTTCACTTTAGTACTTTACATGTTTTCCAATATGCTTGTGTGAGAACTGTTTGCATGTGTGCTACATATTACTATGGCTTTAGATAATATGTTGCCCAGGACACTTCCAGTACAATACTGATATACTAAATACGATATCCTAAATATTGAAACAATCGGTCATTTAATTCACTCACTTTTTGAAGATATTACTTGACCGATTTATTTGATTTTTTGTTATCAAAGATTATTTTGATTTCTAAGTCATAACGGAGCCAGATTTTTAAAATTTCCATAGGTTTTGTCCTACACGGCGTCGAAGCTCCAATGTTATTCTTATGGAGATTAATTTTAATTGACCAGCTGGTGGCATAAACAAATGTTAAATGGTCCGAATAATTTGTTAGGTTAAGCATAGAGCACAGTAAAATATCAAGTTAATTATAAAAGAGCGAGTACATGTCTGTCTGTGTTTATGTTATCATCAGCCGTTAAATAAAATGAAAACATTTGAAATGGGCTTTATAAACCACATTGGTTGTTTATAATTATTATAATATAAATAGAGCTAAAACCAAGTGCAGTGAGTGAGCTACTGTAAATGTATTTAAATATTATGATTAGTGTAATGTATTTAAACTTAACACAGTTTAATTAGTAATATTTGAAGTCAAAAGTTAAATGCTGAGGCCGAAGGCCGAGGCGTCATGATCGCAGCGAGTAACGAGGTTGGCACGCGAAGCGTGCAGGGGTATCCCCTAGTAGTTATAAAATTGAATAAGACTAATCGTTCATTAAATTTTAACTGAAATGAGAAATTTGTGCTCTGTATTTATGGCTTAAACACATAAGAAAAACTTAAATAAATCAAAAAGATAAAATATATAAGTTGTACTTTGAAAAGTAAATGTGCGATTCCTAATAGTGAGTAGTACTTTTGGTTTTGTATTTCCCACATCTAGGACCAATTTAATTTATTAATAACTATTATAGTTTAGAGAGATTCGTTGAAATAGTAGCCTATATAAGTTTTCTATGTATATTTGTTGAAATATTTACTTTACCATGCAATAAGAACCATGACGTTAGTATTTATTTATTACTAATTAGCTTATCTTAGAAATATTTTATAGTACTTAACTAACTTTGCTATAAGTTGACATTAGCATTGACTCCCCCCTCCCCCTAGTTCGTACTCCAAGGTGTGACCGGGAATGTACTAAGATGAAATCTCAAGAAAATATAGCCAGATTTGCAAAATCGCGAGTGTATCAGATCGTGATCACCGGGATTCTGCAGTGGCAGTATGTTCCCAACAACAGACTGCCAGTTATCTGAATCCCCTCGGATTGTAGAGTCGGATCTTTCTCGCCACCCCCGCGCTAAATAACACAGTCGCTGCTGCGTGTTTCTGCTCCACTAGCCCCGACATCTGCTAGATCGGCGCTCCGAGGGGAAATGGTGTGGACGGATTTTCCATCCGGTCAAAATCGCTGAGGGGTGTATCCGTAGGGGATGGAGGCTTTGCAAAATTAAAATCAATTACGTGATCTTTCATTCGGAAATTTAATGAAAACTCTTCAGCCGCCGTTATGCATACATGCGATCCACCCCCCCCCCTCCCCCAAACAACAATGCACTCTTTGAAGGAGCGTACAAAGCTGGAATTTGTGTTGGATTTCTTCAGCCGCGGCTGCTGTGTAAGTGATTACATTCGGCTTTCCCAAATTCTTCCCATTGTTTGGGTTTGATTGGACCACCCCAACCCCGTCATTTCCCATCCTCTTGTGTAAATGACGTCACAAAACAAGCTCTTCGCTGCCGCCCCTTTGTGTTTCGGCCCATTCTGCCCCGTTTTGCCCGCGGGTATTTATAACTTGTTTGCGGCTTTCATTTACTTGCAACAAATGTATTATGAAGGCTTTGGTTTCAATTCGAATTCAGCATTCGTTTGTTTGGAAATATGTTCGTTATTTCAATATGTATCAAAAGAACACGCCGTATTTCCAATTGACTCGAATATTGCAAGAATAATATGTTTTCAAGATTACGTCAGTGATGTAATTGACGTTATTAAATATTAAAATATATAGTAGCCTATAATGTACAATGTGGAAATCGTGTGTTAGTCTTCATGGCCATCTAAAGTTAATCCATATAAAGGATTCCTGAACACTATAATAAAATTGAGTGTTGAATTGAGAAAAAAAGATCCAAAAGAAGACCACGACGGAGTACATCGACCAAATTTTATGAAATATACGTAAGACCTACGGAGATACGAAGAAGAAAGTAGGAAGACGTGAGATATGCTGTCAACTTGACTGTTGCTAACCGATCCTTAGAATTAACAACACAGAAGAATGATGTACAGGCCGTGCTCTGAATAAATTGCAGTCTCGATGTTAAGGCGACCGCTGGGAAGTCGACAGGACCAGACGGCCCTATAGTAACCATATAATCTTACCGTCAGCTGGCTAAAACACGCTTTTCTATTTCAATTGTCTGGTTCGTGTTTATTATTATGACTAGTTACATTGAACATAATATGATTATTATAGGTCCAATATATTGGATCATAAGATGGTATTATGGTATTTTTAAATAAAAATAGTCAAGAACTGCAAAACTATTATAAAAACACTAATTTTTCTCTAAAATCATGTGATGGCCCACTAGAACATGTGTTCGCCTACCAAATGACACTACAAGTATAGCGATACGATCATTATTATGGTCAAAATCATTGAAATAGGAAGTCGCGTTTATGGTGTTTTTTGAGGGGCGACTATGGTGTAACTTTGCCTTTTTTAACTTTTTTTTACAAATAAAGAAACGTTCTACACTAGTCTCTTCTCTACTCTTAACTAATCTAACCTCAGTTTGTCCATTTATCCTCTTGACAAAACAAATAATACAACCAAAGAAAAAATCGTAAATATTGTCATGTCGATAAAGAACGTTCCACAATTTTCAGAGACAGGAATATGTATTATTCAAACACTAACAAAAAATCATGTAAACAATGTCCAAACAAGGGAGAATACAGTTGAAATATTCAAATCCGCTAAACGTATTGTTTCCTTTCTCAGATACATATTTAAAGCAGGCCCTACAAACCACGTGGAACGCGTTTCCCAACAACAGATACATTTCTCAATGTCTCATAAGGAATTTTGTCCAGGTATCCTTGTTGTCACCATCTCCATAATTTGAAGGGACCTCGATATATCTGACTAGGGACGGTAGTCCTGGCTTCGAGCGTAGGAGCGACGCCATGTTCAAACCGGTTTGACAGCCGGTTCAGGCATTAGCACCGGGTAATATCCTAGGCAATCCGGTGACTTCTTATCCGGTGCCATCAAAACGGCCATTATTGGCCGTAATGAGTCCCGGCAGATTGCATACAAATATCCTTGTGTGGGAGGGTCCGCAGGATCTCTGCGACCCTCCTCTGGAATGTCCGGCAGTGGTTGGGGAACCGGTTGCAGATGATTTTAAGGACAATTATGACATTAATTGCGCATCATATCAGTCCGTATTTACGGTCCGCCAAACGGACAGATAGGGATAGAAGTTGGGCCCTGTGTTAGACATTTTATGGTCAATTGTTATGTAATTTATATTTTAATTCCTGCGTTTTTCTTGTCCTTCAGACGGCCATTATGCTTTACGTCGCTAGCGGTTCTTTTATTATTGTATTGTGGTTTAGAAGGGAATTGTCGCTTCAATATAATAAATAATAATGAATTACTTTTAGCTTCCTGCTTCAGTATAAATGGCCGGTCTTTTTATTTTTATATATTTTTATTTAATTTGTTGATTCTATTTGAAACTGAAAGAGTAGTGTATAGTATTTTATTTATTATGCCTATATTTTTATTTAATTATTATAAAAACTTGAAATTTAGAATTTATTATGTTTACTAAACCACGAAAAATTACAGGCATTATGTGTAAAAAAAGGTACATGTACCGTTTTACAACACTTGAGAGTAAGTAACTACCGAAGATAAATAAGCATGTAAAAACACAGCTCTTAAGTGCGTATTATATTTTCTATTATAGGATTATTTTTTACAAAGATGCATGTAAAATACGTTTAAAATTACTTTAAAATAATTTGTATATTCCTTTCGTGATATTTATAAATCTATATTATTATTCTCAATGAAAACAATTGAATTGAAATAACAAATTTCTCAAGTAAAGAGAAAAGCTAAATGTTGAGGTTAGGAAAATCCTATTTTACACCAAACATTAAAATAAGGTAAAATAAGATATTAAGATTAAATAAGATTTATAATTTCGTATGGCTTTCATTGCCAGCAACCAAAATAAAAAAAAAGTAAAGATGGAAAACTGGATGGAAAACTGGATGGAAAAATTATGATACTACGCTTCTACAATTGTCAGTTGATTTACCTGTTTTATTCTACACAAAATCTAATCGTGGAACCACTTAGTGGCACAGAGCGTAAGAAACGAATGAATTAATCTAATATCAATTTGTGAATGGATCTGTATTGATAGTAATAAATTGTTTTTAAGTTACTGTTGAGGAATTTTAAGTCTTGAATGGAAAGCTATTTTACATAAATGGGATTCGTTAGTAATAGTTATGATAACAAGCAACTTAAAAATTAACGAAAAAAGGACCTCATCACAATAATTTCATTTTACTAACAAGTCAAACAAATTAAACATTATAGTAAAAACTGCTGATTACAACATAAAAACAGATCTAGACAAAGTCTAGTCAATAAAAACAAAACAGATTTAAGCCTCTTGTATTTTATATTAGCTTTCCACTCCAGTGTTAATCCCCTGTTCTATTTCAATCGTTTTGAGAACTCCACTTACTTCAGTACCAAACGAATAGTGGTATCGTTTATCCGACATTTTATTAACCGAATACATGCAATTTGATATTATTATTGAAATTTTAGCAGTAAATTACAACTAAGGAAACTAATTTTGTTAACTATCTCATAATATATAAGCAAAAAAGGTTCGTATTTTAAGAAAGATTTTTTTTCTTATTCTAATTTTGTTTTCGCCCAAGATCGCTCATTTGACATTTTACACTTGTGGTAGCAAATTAAAAAGAGATACTAATTAGCTTTAACATATCGTAAAAATATGTCTTAAAAAGGTTTTCATCGTCAAGATTTTAATTCATTTTGAGAAGCAACTTTTGTAAATCTTTTATCAATTATACTATTTTCAATTTATCAGATATTCAGTTTTCTTTTGATTGAAACTTAACGTAAATAGTTTTTTTCGATACATTCAAATAGTAAATTCGATCAAATAATTTAAAATTATACTAAACAAGTCAGCAAGGTAAAAAGTGCATGCTCATTATAAGTAAATGTTTTAAAGTACAATTTTCCTTTATTTTATAGTTCTGAATGTAGAAAATATAAATAATTTACTTAGTTAGTGCGGAGAATTCCTGCGTATTCCGGATAAGCAATTATTGGTTGACTAAATCTCCTTTGTACCGTTATACACGAAGGCAGATATAAATGTCTCATATAAAGCTAATTTGTGTGTATCTAATTATCATTTTTGTTTTTGTAGTCTATTGTATAGGGCTATGTAGTCAGTCCCATGTAAATAAGCAGTATAAAACAGTTGTAGCAGCATAACTTAATAACTAACTAAATTATATGAGATATATATATATATATATATATATATATATATATATAAGTAATTGTTATAATAAAGAATTATACTTTGACTCGACGCCTCCTACTTTTTAGTAGATTTAATGTAAGTTGTAAATGTCGTACTTTAACCAAGCCCAAATTACGCACAATACGTGCCTTTGCTTTGTGTAACCGGTAATTTATGTTCGAGAGTGCCTCTCGCCTTAATTGTTTTGTTAGCGATAACGTCAAGAGAGTGTGTCGGAGAAAGGATAGTCAAAACAGAAAGGTTAGGCCCACAGCTTAGCGCCTTATGGCTTCGCGTCAACTAAAGGGATAGGCTGCGTGGCTGCTCACATGTGCGCCGGATTCCGAGGGCTTCTTTGTCCTCCGATTAATTGGTTCTCTCTGGGTGATATTTATTTTTACGGAAATAGACTTTTGATACATTACTTGCAATGAATCTTTTTTAAAGTACAACTAGCTAGACAAGGGTTGGTTGTAGTTATTATCATAACTTAATTTTTCAAATAACATGTTGTATATTGCAAATTGCTAGATTTCAAAAGTTTAAACAAAATTATGATTTTTGTTGATACTACAATTGTAACCATTTCTAAATTATATATTTTTAAACATTTTCAGCCATAAAGTTCCTAATGTATTTTATTTTTATTGGGAAAGATTGTTAAATGATGAATTTGTAATGATATTATTGTAATTTATTCATCCGTTGTCAAAAATATTTTCATTTAATTAGCCCTGAGCTAAAGGAGTGACAATGCTCTGCGTATGATAATGACATTTAATTTTGAAATAGTTTTTTAATTAGCATAATACGTGTTGGTACATATACAGTACAAATAAACGTCACACAACACAAATGTATTACAATATAAGCACAAAATGCACGAATATTATGGTGATCGATTTCGGTGAACCACGCTCACCTTCCTCAGACCAAAGGGATTCACAAAAGAATGGTGAATCACTTTTGTGAATCCCTCTGGTCTGAGGAAGGTGAGCGTGGTTCACCGAAATCGTTCACTATAATATTCGTGCATTTTGTACTTGTATTGTAATATATTTGTGCATTTTTTACTTATATTGTAATACATTTTTGTTGTGTGACGTTTATTTGTACTGTATTTAATTTTGAAATTGTGAAATAAAATAATTAATTACCTCTCGAAATTTTAACAAAACTTACATAAAATTAATTTTGCAGTATTATTTTTTATTGAAATTTCATTCAAATTTGATAAATTGTGTTTTACTAATGATATTTGTATTGTTTTATATATTTCTGTAAGTTGTGTGCTTATATTGTATTACATTTGTGTTGTACATATGTGTGTATTTATTTATAATTAAAAAAAACAATACTACAAAGTTATTAAAAATGTTTAATATTTTAATATTTGCAAAAACAAAAATTGAAATACTAAATAAAGGTAGTATATAGTATTGAAAATGTGTACAATTTTACGTTTACACGTGTAATTATTTTGTTTCTTTTTTAATGCAACATATGTATACGATTAGAAAATCCTTTCAAATGTATAAGTTATGTATGTTTGTCAAATGGTCAATTATTCAACGTTTCCTGCAAACAGTTTATTTAATGAATGTTCCCTCTTGACATGAGCGCGCCTAGTGGCATGTGAATGTACCTTTGACGCGCGGTGTTGCCAAGAGTATTTCGTTTGACATACGACAGGTAATACTAATTACTTTTTGAGGTTAAAATCCGTTAGAGTACAACTCTGAAAGATTATGTACCTGACTAAATTACATATACATTTATTTAAACCAGTATATGTAATTAGTTATTCAATCAGGATTAAGGATGTTTTTGTATGAGTCAATTTTGTAACAATGACTCGAGCAGCTCATTTACTACAGGCCTGCTATAAAGAGGCAGCTTCTCGTGCATCAGTGCACTGTATGAATTATTGTGCTGTAGCTGATTGTACTTCCATAAATTTGGCAGCTTAGAAAGATAGGGAGAAAATATAACGTCATTGGTGGGAAATTCTGCTCCTAGGAAGGAGTAAAGACCATAGTGAACATTCGTAGGTAGGTGACGTCAAATACTCCCAATGCGTTATGGACACTTAGTAAAAACACCTGTAAACTATGAGTGTTGTGTAGCCTATCGTTTTAAAACATTTTTTTTTTCAATCGTTAAGACCATTATTTGTTTTATGATCGACGAATCGTCTTTCTAATATTTTAAAAGCTTATATAATTGTGAATCTTTTTAATTTTTTAAACAACAGTGCAAAAGACAATACAATCAATATGTTTACAATCAAAGTCTACGATCATAATATGTTTACTCATACTCAAATTCACAATATCAAACTAACAGGCGATTAAACGTGGCAACAATGCAAGACGCATAGGCGTTGCTATGGTTCCGACTGGCTTACATCGTCACGACATTGGCCGTAGCATTCCCAAACTCCTCGTAGTTCCAGCATTTACTGTAAGAGCGCTCTGAATTCAATTTGGGAGATTCGCGAATAAACAATATTGAGATAAGGCTTGGGTTTTGACAATAATGAAAAATGTATGTACTATATTTGATAAGTTTTCATGTATTAAATGTATCCTGAGTCTGTAGTTGTAAAGGTCGACAGTTAACTGCAGCCTCCTCAAGGCAGGCTAAATGTAACTTCACAGGCGATGTAATGCAAAGCCCTTTAACCCTCGATTGCCCTTCTCCAGTCATTAAGACCGGGTCAAAAGACTGGAAATATAATTATCTATCTCTTTGGTGTTGTAGGATCCCCTTAACCGTATGTAATAGAAAATTCTTAGCGTAAAATTTTAAACCGCTTTTGTAATAATTTAGGGCGTTCACTGTTTTATGAACAATGAAACGTTTTTCGAATATTGTAATTAATAATAGGGGTTTTCGCAAAAAGAAAATATATATATATATATATTTTATTAATGTTGATAAAATAAAGTAATATTTATCTAATACTGTAATCATAATAATAATGAATAATATTAAACAACTATTATATTTTTTTATATCAATTCGCCTATTTTAATGTTTGACACTAAAAAACAACATACCGTACATATATATGCCCTATATATATATACGATATATATATATTTTTTTTTTCAAAAACTGTATACAAACTAATAGATACAATTTTAATTTAAATTTTTAAATCACTTTTTAGATATTTCTTTTCAATCTATAATGAATCTTCTTTCTACTATTATCTTAAAAAAGAATGTTTAGTAAGAAAAATAATAGCACATATTTTACTAAAAATAATATAAACTATACGAACTAATTGATACAATTTTAAAAGCCTTTTTATTTTTTCCACTATTCTTTGAGTAAGGTTGCTGGTGTTCCACAGGGTAGTTGCCACGGGCCTATTCTATTCACTCTGTTTTCCGCCACTATGGGTTTAGATTTACAAAATAGTCGCCCGTATTCATACGCCGATGATGCTCAACTCTGTGTTTCATATGATGACGGAAGAGCTGGCACAGCAGTATCCATTTTGAATTCAGACTTAAGCATTGTCCATGATTGGTCTGAGAGGCATGGGATTAAATTGATCAAGGAAAACTTTAGTTTATTGTCGGTTTATTCCAATACTATTGTCGATTTCTTCTCTGGCTTCGGAGACTGTAGGTTAGCTGTTGCTTGGCAGCACCAAACTAAATAATTGTGAATCCTCTAAGCTCTTGGGCCTCATGCTCGATAGTAACCTCACTTTGTCTGGTCATGTAAGTGCTGTTTGTCAGCGGGCCCTTGGTCGACTAAAAATGTTATACAAGCATAGGTAATGTTTCGTAGAGAGACTAAGCTTCGCCTTGTCCAGGCTCTTGTGCTCTCTGTGTTCTTTTACTGCCTCCCTGTGTATGGCAACTGTGTCTAAAGGGGATTTAGAAAAGTTATAGAAAGTGCAAAATGTGTGTCAGATATGTATGTGGACTAAGAAAGTTTGACCATGTTTCGGAGGCGCGACGATCGCTGGGATTGCTGACTGTGACTGATACCTGTACCCTGCTCTCCTCACGCCTAGTTTACAGAATCCTTACCACTTGCAGGCCAGGATATTTGAGGGAAAAACTAAAAAAAAAAAAAAAAAAAAAACAGGTCTTAGATCCGATATCGTAGTACTAGACAGAATCAAGTTTTGGGAGACGCCTCGCATTCGCTGTGAATTTGAAAGAAGACGATTTGCATACTTTGCTCCCAAATTATTTAATGAACTGTCCTTCAGCGTAATAGGCTAGGATGTATCTGAAACTACATATAAAAATATGTATATAAGTATTTAATGTATAGTGCAAGCTGATAAATCCATAAATAACTGTACTGAATAACTTGTTTCATTTGTTTTAATCAATTGTAATAGGACTTGAGTTGTTTTGTAAATCAGCATTGTTGGTTGAAAACCGCTCCAAAATAAAGACCTTATTTATTTATTTATTATTCTAGACTAATTAACTATGGACAATTAAATTGCTTCTAGTGCTACCACAAAGTAGATCTTTTTTTCAGTAAAAAACTATATATTTTATTGATATTAATAAAATATGATACAATTTATTTTATATAACTTTAGAGAAAAGGTTACACCACTTTATAAATCATTTATTCTTTTATCAATGATGAATCGTCTTTCGACCATTATCGTAAAGTAAAAATGTTTACAATAAAATTAATACATTTTATGAGAGTGGTAAACGAAAATATAAATTGGTAGATACAATTTTGACTTCTTTTGTAAATTTTTGGACCATTATATAATTTGTGAAGAGTTAAACACTTTTTACTATTATCATAAAATAGAATTTGTTTTCAATGCAAAGCAATATATTTTACGAGAATAGTAAACTAAAGTACAAATTATTTTATACAATGAAGTAAACTCTATTTAAAAAATTTGTCCGACCGTTATTTGTTTTATTAACAACGAAACATCTTTCTACTATAATCATTGAGTATAAGGGTTTCGATAAAATCAATATATATTTTCTAAAATTAAACAAAGAATATTTTTTAAACTGTGAACAGCTTTGTAATATTTTTGATAGTTTATATTTGTTCAATAACTAAGCTTACTTAACTAATATCATAAAGTAGAATTTTTTACAGTATAAACCATATATTTATTGAGTATAGTATACGAAAAAAAATTGATACAATTTAAAACACTATTGTAATATTTTAGATAAAATCCTTTTTATCAAGAATGACGTTAATTTTAGTAGTAACATAAAGAGTACGTTTTTAATTTATATGTTTTTATATTAGTTAAAAAAGCAACTATCGGATATTTTAAAGGGCGAATCGTTCAGGCATGTAATTGGCAACAAATATGTTGAGAGCCAGTGATCGACCGATTTCAGTCCGCCCAACGTTTTGAAAAGCTTAATAGAAAACATGCGAGGGTATTATTAAAACAGCAATAAACAATTTAGCAGCACTCGAAATGAAGCGCAACGGACTGTGAAAAATCTCATTTAATTGTCGGAATAATAAAACAATAGCCACCCCGCTGAAGGTTGTAATTTTAATTATCACACTAGACAGACTTTCCTCGTTGAGTGAGGATGGCGAAGGGTGCAGGAACAATGTCGTAATCAACGTGGACAGAAAGGACCGAACTAATAAGGACGATGACCTGTTGCTGTCAGCTTTATAAAAGTAATTAATTGTGATTTTCTCTTTTGTCAAATTATAAATGAACAGTTAAAGATTTAGGAATGTTTAATCTATTTTCACGTTTTCACTTAATTTAATTGACGTAATAACTACAAATGCTAGCTTATTCACTAAATAGAAATTTTTTAGTAAATGTATAATTTTTATAAGCTTCATATTTAATTTTAAAATGTTCCTTTTTAAAAATAATTATTAAAAAATTAAATATTTCTATAAATGAGTTAAAATTGGCCATTTCTTAGGAAATTTAGTTTTCATAGAAGTATACATTAATTATTTACACTTCTTACAATCAATGTATACTCTGAATGGCCTTAAGTATTTGAAATATACCGTTTATTGAGTGACAAAATTTGAATTGTTCATATAAATGTATCACCTTATTAGTCAAATATTAGTAACAAGTATCACAGTGTTGTTGAGTAGTATTTAAGTTTCAACTAAAGGGTAACGTTTAAAACGATTGTTTCTTGAAATAAAAATTACTAAACAGTGTTAAAATTATCAATGTTTCATGATTCTACTGAATATTTATTTTAACACTAACGATATAGTTATGGGAACTTCAAATCAACATTCATATCTTTGTGTGTGTCAGAATTCCAAATAAGAAAACTTATTAATTCATATTTTTTAACAGTCACGTTTGGGTGAGACGTGTGTTCAACAGTTAAATACATTTTTGCTAACGTGTCAAAATAAATAAAAGAAAATTGCATTTACAGGGATTAATTATTTTCTAGTGGGCTAACAAAACTTGTTGGAAAACTTATGTAGAAATGTAAATGTACAATACATTGGCTTTCATATCATAATATTGATTATTTTTGTATATAAAAATATATTGTTAAATCATTCATTTTAAAGTACTGTATAACCATTTAAATTCAATTTTTTTTAGTTTGATATTTCAGAACCACCCCTGAGCTTTCATTTAAATATATTTTTATTTAATAAAACTTATAAAATTACAAAATAGTGTTGTATTTACAATAAAGAATCAGATAAAGTTATTAAGTAAGTTTGAATTTTAAGAAATACCCGCAAACTATACCATTTTAAGAACTTGTACGTTTTAATAGTTGAAAAATATACGTATATTCAAATTTATTTTGAAGATTGTTGGCGATAGGTTGTACATGTCAACACGTGGCGTCCACTCATTGGTTCCCAACGACGTGCCTACTACTATAGAAGTGTGGGTTGTCCTTGTTGGGTGGTAGTCAAGGTTCAGCTTTTGTGTAGGGAAGATAACTGAGTATGAATCTTGTCATTTAGCCGAAAATCAGGCCAGTACTATGTGGTTCGGATTCCATGTAAAGCTGTCACTTAGTTGGCCCAGTTATTGATCTATTTTAAAAGGCCATTTCTAATAAGTAGTTGGACTATAGTTAGTAATAGTGACTACACTCATCTAACTTGTTCACCACATATCCCTATGATCAGCGTCTTAATAATAAATAAATAAGTTCACTTAGAAATAAGACTATATTATTTTTAGATCAGACAGGCACAGGTTCGTGCTTGCTTATAAGACCCGTTTAAATTGTAGTTACTTTCGTGCGAGTATCCAGCTAAAGGGCATAAATTGATGGATAAAGTGTGAAGACAGACGAGCTCGTATTACATGTCTTCGTGTCTTTCCATTTATCACCTGCAGGACAGTGCTCCGGGACGCAATGTTCACCTGCACCTGATGGGCCGACTGGTGCTTCGCATTCCTCTCACCGGGTACAAGAACACTTTTATAGTGCTTAAGTGTTTTGAAGCGTGCCGTTATTTTCTACGTCTGCCGAGTAATTACACACAATTGAAGTGGCTGTTACTACAACGGGAGGGCTTAGAAGAATTTACTTATTTTCGTCTCTAAACGAACATTTCAGTTTTGAAATGGTTACGTGCTTTATTATTGTTGCTACTTAAAACAGACGATTGTCTTAATTTGTGTAAGTTGGTGAAATAAAATGTTTACAATTGTGTTTCATGGAAAAGGAATACAATTTTATTAATTGATTGAGGAACGAGTTATTTAAAATGTTTTATTAAGTTCAATTCAAAATAAATTAAACTGCGATAAATGTTACTTAAACACTAAAAGAGGTTAGTCCACAGGTTTTAACAGATTTTCTATTTCTTTGTATGGTCGTACATAGAAAAGATTCATACTAGAACGTTTTACATATATTCTTTTCTAAATATCTGTTTATCATAATAGTAACTCCTACTTAGTAACTGCCCAATTACTGTTATCTAGTAACTACTCAATTCATGTTACCAAATATTAACATTTCGTCTATCAGGCAGGCTACACTTGTGTTATACAACGTTCCCTGCAGAGTGATGCACTTGATGTATTAAACTGTTTCGATCCGCCTTATCCCTTTGCAAAATAAACGT
This sequence comes from Stictocephala bisonia, assembly GCA_035578905.1. Lineage (NCBI taxonomy): Eukaryota > Metazoa > Arthropoda > Insecta > Hemiptera > Membracidae > Stictocephala > Stictocephala bisonia. The sequence continues at coordinate 1,011,177 of JAQJVL010000082.1, forward strand.
TGTACAGTAACTGCATGGTAACTATTATCTAGTAACTGTTACTTAGTAACTGCCAAATAAATATTATCAAGTAATTGCCCAATAACTGTTATCTAGTTTCTGCCACCAGTAAAAGTTACCTAGTAACTACCCAATACATGTGAACAGTAGCTGAAACTATCAGTCAGTATACGTGCAGAGTGTGAGACGTGATACATATATTAACTGTATTGTTCCACCGCATCACTTTCCCAAATAACTGCAAGCCGTAGATACCCAGTAAATATTATGGCTAGTCCACTAACTGTTTTTAAGTGACTGTCAAGCAACTTTTGCCTAATAAAAACCCAATAACTGTTATCTAGTTACTGCCCTTGTTAACAGTTATCTAGTAACTACCAAAAAACTTTTATATAGTAGCTCTCCAATAACTGTTGCTTGGGTACTGCTATTCAATTACTGCTTCATTATTAATTGCTATCCAGTTATTTCCTCAGTATCTGTTGTTTTGTAACTATCCCAATAACCGTTGTCTATTAACACCCCTATAAATGTTATCTAGTAACTGTCCAATAACCGTTATCCAGTCACAGCTTCAGTATTTGCTATCCAGTTATTGCTTCAATATATGTTGTAACTGCCCCATTAACTGTTGTATAGTAACTCCCCTATAACTGTTATCTAGTAACTACGCAAAAACTATTATGTAGTAGCTCTCCAATAACTGTTGCTTAGTAACTGCTATTCAATTGCTGCTTCAATCTTAATTGCTATCCAGTTATTTCCTCAGTATCTGTTGTTTTGTAACTATCCCAATAACCGTTGTCTAGTAACTCCCCTATAACTGTTATCTAGTAACTGCCCAATAACAGTTATCCAGTGACGGCTTCAGTATGTGCTATCCAGTTATTGCTTCAATATATGTTGTAACTGTCCCAATAACTGTTTTATAGTAACTCCCCTATGACTGTTATCTAGTAACTACCCAATAACTCTTATCCAGTTACTGCTTTTGTAACAGTTATCTAGTAACTACCCAAAAACTGATCAAGTAGCTCTCCAATATCTGTTGCTTAGTAACTGTCAAATAACTGATATTCAGTTAGGCCTACTGCTTCAATATTAATTGCTATCTAGTTATTGCCTCAATATATGTCGTCTTGTAACTGCCCCAATAACTGTTGTCTAGTAACTCCCATATAATGTTATCTAGTTACAACAAAACAACTGTTATCTAGTGATTGTCAAGTAACTATTACCCATTACCTATTACCAGTCGGTATTCGTGTGTTTCATATAAAGTTCCACTCACTAGTTTCCTAAATCATCCTACTCACAATACGGGCACAGGTGCAGGTATAGGTGTCGAGGCGGCGCGCTGCTGCCATCTCTCATCCTTCTCTGTACATTAGTCATCAAAGGACTTTTCACCTCCGCTCCTTCCCTGTTAATGCATTACATTTGTTTGCCCGTCTCTTCTCTTTTCTTCCGCTAAGAGCTTTCCAAGCTAACGCGTACTTAGAAAACTGTTCGCAGAATGTGGTCTTCCAACGCTATATCTTCTTACTTTTATTTCTGTTTCTATGATTATTGTAGACTGGCTATATAGTTTTAAAAAGAATATAATACATTTTAGTGGGTTTTATTTCATTTTGTAAAATGTTATTGGTGTTTTAAAACATATTAATCAGGATTAATCGTTTATAAAAAATATATTGTGTTATTATTTGAACCAAATTTTCTTATTATATTGTATATCCTATTTTGAACTTTGTTTATTCTAAATTTAATAGTTATTGTTTGCTGCTGCTTTATTTATGGTAATGCAATTTAATAAAGTAGTTTAAAAGTCCAATGGGTATAAATTTATTGTTTGTTTAAAGTTTCATTTTAGGGCCTACGAATTATTAAATCAACAGATTATGGATTTTCGGTAGATAGCTAACAATTGATAAATTAAAATACCGTGACAATAATGTTCAACATTTGTTTGGTGTTTAATCATCAAATATACTGCTTCTTGAGGGTTTTTAACCTACCTAATGTAAGGCATTAAATCCCCTAAAATATTACAAATAACTACAAAATAAAATAACTACATTCCTTTTAATAGAGTTGATAAAATTAGGTTAGTTTATCTCGACTACTTCACATTTTATCTTTGTGGGATTGTTTTCTCTCGATTAAAACAAATCAAACTTAGACCTAACCTATCTAATATAATAACACGTACCTAACCTATCCAACCTAACCAAGAAAAGCCATATTTGAACGAATTAAATAAGATATTATTCATCAATTCCCCTTCTAATTATAGGTCAGAAGAGTGTATTTGTCTTAATCCATATAGATTATTGTTTAAGATTGCGACACATCACGGAAATATCCCGTTTTATTACTGTACTAGCGACTTGTTTACGTAAAGAATAGATTACTTATAAAGTATGTTATTGATGTGTGTTAAACCAACGCCTTTGATACATTATATGGGTTACGGTTCAACATATTGTAACCTTTACCCTTACTTCCGTGTTGCAGTGACCTGCTGGAGCAAGGACACCCGCGAGGGTGAGGACGTGAACCTAGAGTGCAGGTTCCCTTCACAGCTAGCCACGGAGCAGGCGACATTCTACTGGCTTCGGACGAACAAGAGGGGCCATGACAACGTCGCCATCTCTGACAATGCTCTGGACAACAACTACAGGTCAGGGCAAAGCATGTTGTACATGGATTTAATGTAAATTTACATGATTTGTTTACTTCACCCACAATACACATGGGCCTAGTAGAGGCCTGTTTGTGAACTTTATTCAACGAGGTAGGTACCGACCGTCAGCTCAGTGAGGGATTCGAACCTTAGATCTTGCTCTTCGTGGAGTCCGAAGCCTTAGCCACTGGAGCCACCACGCAAATCATGGACAAACCTTGTTTCGTTTCACAAAAATGCCATAAACATATTTTTCTATTTGGTGGATTTATTCCATAAGAACGTTCGTATCAAACTGTGATCTGGTCGGCGAAAAACTGTTCTAGTGGCCCATAAATTAATTTTTCTAAAAAGATCTAGTATTTGTATAAATGTTTAACGGTTAGGTATGTAAAATTTTACGAGTGTTATTAATGACGATTTTAAAATAAAAAACATATTATAATATCGACTTATCGTCTACTAGAACATACCTTTAAAAAATCACACAGTGATCACTATAATTATAATGATAAACACGAACCAAACAGATTAAATAGATCAGCATGTTTTAGCCCTCTGACGGTAAGATTGTATGTGTACTAAAGAACTGTCGACTTTCCAGTGGTGGGAAACAGCCACCTTCTAAATAAATGACAATCTGTATAAAAAATAACTCTTTTATTTTTTCCATTATAATTATCAGAATTATAATATAATATTTAAAACTTGAAGGTTGATAAAAATTTAAGCTTTTGTTTCATCTTAATGCATTGTTGTCTGCCACTTATAACAAATGCATTTTTTTTATTGCAAGATTGGAAAGATGAAACTGTTTTGCATAGGAAAACTGTCGATTATTGTAGATATGATCTAGCATTAAAGGCAAGACTTAATTCAATTATAATTATTTTAACCATTGCTAAAAAAGGAAATAAATTTTTTCTGAAATCTCACGATAGTGCTCTATACAACAGAAATTAACACTATATTTTAATATTCCTTGTATAGCTTAGAGGCTAATGCTTGGGTCTGCAGAATTGTAATCCAACGTTCGAATTCCCAAGTTAAATGTCCACAGGTACCACCTGTAGCCAATGTGAACTGCTATGGTTGTGTGTGGTTACAAAAATACTCTTAATTTTTAATTGTGAATAATCAATTAATAAAAAATTTTCAGTTGTTTTATATACTAAAGGGAATGTTATTTAAATCACAGTCAAAAAGTAATCGTTACTTGAAATTGATACTATCTCACTTAAAAAAAAAAAAAAAAAAAAAAAAAAAAAAAAAAAAAAAAAATATATATATATATATATATATATATATATATATATATATATATATGTGTGTGTGTGTGTGTGTGTAAATTACATTATATAACAGTATTTGTTTTCAATATAAATGTTATAAAATGTTGACTTCTTAGTATAAATTATATATTTTCATTATTGTTCATTGTTGAACGACTAAAACACTCGCAACAGACTGCTGTATTGCAATAACTGACCTGCTTTAAAAATGAGGGAGTTAAGAATAACAACTCGTCGACATTATTAGAACTCAAACGTGTTTTTACAATGAATGTCTCTGTAATATTTTATTACTATTGCTTAGAACATTAAGGCGGGTCCTACCAACAAAAGGTGGAAAACGGAAACTGGAAACGTGACTCTTACTGTAAATCATTTTGAATATTAAGTAACAGGAGATTTGAAGCCAACACTGCCGAGAGAGAGAGAGAGGGAGATATTGATGACCTGAATTTGAATTTCATCGCAGACAGTGTTTATTCATTCGTGAATCTTCAGAGACAGTCAACCTGTTAAATGGCATTTAATAATTTCTCCAGGTATTCCGTTTAATACTCCATAGACAGATAAATGACAAAGTTAATAATTTTCACTTTACTAGTAAAGTTTTATTCGCTTATTAGATCAGAGAAAATGATCAAGGGATGAATAGCATTGTATTTATTAATAGTTTAACCCTATTACATTAACATCGTTGATGTATAAGTAGTTTTGTAGTTGGAAAAAAAGTTAATGTCACATAACACAAATTTATTATAAGTACAAAATACTTTGGTGATCGATTCACACGTTTACCTTCCTCAGACCAGGCGGATTAACAAAGGAATGAAATTGTGTTATTTATAAGTACGTCCACAGAGAAAAATTAACAGATGTCGCTTTCTTATCGGCGTTGCGAACACTTCAGAGACAGTTATAAACGATTGCAACTAATGTACACCTTTATACACATGTAGTAATAATTACTATGATTCTCCTTGAATATTTGGAGGGAATAAGGACGGGACTGACAAGGTGATGTCCCCTCCATGTGCCAGGCAAAAAGGATAACTAACTACTCGAGACACATACAGCACACTATTGGAGGTGACCTCTTGTTTCCTTCTTCTCTGTGGAAGAAAAAATATAAATAATATAAAATAAAAAAATATGTAAAATAAAAATAAATATCTAGTACAATAATTCATATGGATCATAATTTTTATTCATTAAAAGCTCTTAAATTTAGTTTATGTAAAAATGTTAAAATTATGTTTTCTCCTTTTTTTCTTGAGCATTGTTCATAGAATGTTGAGCCTTCACTTCAAATCAAAGTAGAAATTTTGAAAAAAAAAAAATCTGTTTCCCAATATTATGCCCTAATCATTTAGCACTGATGAAAGGTAAACTGAGTGTTCAGACACAATTGTGTGAACTCAACTCTCTATTGATGTTCTTCTTGAGTACAAACGTAGTAAATTTATTACTTCAGATGTACGTTAGTTGTAATCTGTTTTTAATTGCCACAGAAGCGTTCGCTGTGGTCATAAAAAGCGACCTCTGTTTCTTTCTGCACTAATTTAGTTACTAAAAACAATAAACTACTGTTTTATGGTCATTTAACACTGCCTAAACGTCTTATCATGTTTGTAAAGAAATCAACTGAACTCTAAACTATTAGCATCATTGCATATTAACTGTCATCTAATTTGTTATTCTGATTTCTGGCAGTAATATTTATATATTGTTAATTGTTTTTATATATTGTGGAAGGAATAAATTTCATTATTACAATTTAAGGTAAAAACTTTGGAGATTTCCATTTCTTCAAGTGTTTTAGGAAACAAACACGCTTCGACAGGTATAAAAGTATTCTCGTCTTTAGGTGTTTTTCTCCTTAACACGTAGCAGGATTGTAAGCTAAGGTATGTAAAACCTGAAAACAACAGGAATTTTATACCTACCGAAAAGTTTTGTTTTTTCTTAAAAGACTTGAAGCGCTAGAAATCTCTAACAATGTTTTACTAATCAAGAACAATTTAGTGCCAACAAATAACTTTAAAAAAGTTAATTTTAAGGTTTTCTAATATCAGAAGCTCCTTTTTGATTTCCTGCACGCTCCTTCTGTTCCAGGGTGGATCTGCGTCCTGACCAAGGTCGGTATGACCTGTTGATCAAGAATGCTTCCTTCGATCGCGACAACGGCCAGTTCGAGTGTCGCCTGAAGGTGGTTGGCAGCGGTCGGGACCTGCACTCGCAGTCCTTCACGGTGACCGTCCTCACCCCGCCGTCCGCGCCCTCCGTGACCCCGGGGCTCAGCCCCACGGCCACAGAGGGCAAGCCCTTCCAGCTAGTCTGCAAGAGCACTGGAGGCAGCCCAGAACCTACCATCAGGTAAGTATCCAGGCGCCCAGTTGAGCGCTCCAATGAATTTAGTTGTAGATTGTACGCAACTGTTGCTAGGTGTAGCAAAGAGTCTGCCTCACTAATACACATAAAACTTTCCTCCTCCCCGCTCTCTCTCCCTCCTGTTCCTTCCTGACCCACCCCTCAAATTGTACTAAAGTAACTCCCTCATTTATAGTAAACTCAAGCAGTGAAGATTCTGTCTATTTTCAATCTACTCTTTCAGCCTAATACAATTGTACAATTTCAACTCCAAATTTGTACAGATGCCATTTAAAGAAAAATAATAGGTTACACTAAAAAAAACATATTTTTTAAGATTTACTTCACACTAATGATATTCAAGTAATTATTAAGAATCACTATGCATATATAAAGGTGTTTCTCATACTATAACAAATCATTTTTTGGATTTACCTCTAACTGTAGTTCTCAACCTAGGGTCATCATAAAATACTATTTTGCATACATACTGTCTAAATTTACAAGTAATTAATACAAACTATGTTTTTTGTAGTGTATTAAAAACATGCTCTAACAAATCGGTTTCAGCATTGCCCTCTAACTATATCTCTGGTTATCTTGTCTTGTTGGTACGGGTCATCTTGCTAAGGTTAACTATTCTATTACTAATATTGTTTGGCTCATTTCTGTGTACATTTTACTTACATACATATAAGTACTTAAATCTTCATATTTTTTATATAAAATATATGGGATTGTACGGTTAATAAAATGTACTATATATATATTCTTTTTTTACAAAATACTAAAAACTATTAATGTTATCACATAAAGACTATATTAATAACATTAAATGAAAGAAAAAATACAATACTAATTCAAAAAACTATTGATGTTATCATATAAAGACTATATTAAGAACATTAAATGAAAGAAAAAATACAATATTAATTCAAAAAACTATTAATTATACATGACAATATCATACAACGTCCATCTAATAATCTTACATAAATTTACGTAAAATACTTATTTGGTAACCTGTAACATTAATAAGTGTTTATGAGTTACATATACATATAAACAGATACTGTCGTTATGGTGCTCCAACATCATTAAATACTTATTGTGTTGTTTTAAACTGTTGTATTAATAACTGGAAAATATTTAAGGAATTCTCTCTCTATTTCTTTCTTGAAAGTTCATTATTTACTTTGTTCTCGTCTTAGGATTATAACACTTTAACTGATTGATATTGGAGTTAATAATGGGCTGTGGTTGAGATATTAAAAATAACTTAATTTATTCATTTTAATGATCCAATATACTCTCTTTAAATCCATAAAACCTGCAAATAATATCAGATTAGTCAACACTTATCGTTACTCTATTTGAGCGTAAGTTTTAAATTAACGACCCAAATTTTAAATTGGCAGGTAATAATTTTCAAATATTCTTTATAAGGCTATTGAGGTAATTCTGTTGTTAAGATTTATAATTCCTAGCTCTGCATGGCAAAAGTTTAGCAAAAACACCCATATCATCAGCAATATCTTTAACTTGAGGTAGAGAAAGTTTTTAATTATTTCAAGAAAATATATAATTATAATGAATTTTCAAAGTAGTAAAGATTTTTTTAGAAAGAATAGTATCTATATGTAAGTTTTCAAGCTCTAAGCTGTAGAGTCTGATTTCTCATAATAATGATTTCTTTAGAGAATGAAACTCTGAAAAAATGTCTCAGTCTTATTCAGCGCCTTTCTCATTTACATATTGAGTCTAGACTAAAAACTTTAACTTAAGGATCAACTTTGAAAACATGATTTACTTAAAAATGGACATTTCATGTTATTGGAATATTTGTAGCACAAATAGTTAATTATTAATTAATATTAATTAGTTTGTAACTAAACAGGACTAAAAAGTACTTCACTACTGGACCTCAAAACAGCTGGTAATTTTGGACATAAAATTTAGTAAATGATAAATATATCTATGTGTACTTAAAATCAATGGCATCGTTCAACAGAGGGTTGTATGGTGAAAAAGAAATCATTCTAACTGTGTACCAATCAACCTTTGAGACGTCAGTTAGACATAAGATCTTAGAAAGATAAAGTTCAAGAAGATGTGTTCAGTCTTCTCATATTTCTATAGGAACTGCACAGTGCCAATAATTATGTAATTAAATTCTAAATTTAGTGCAACCTCTACAAATCAACTAATTAAAACTAAACAAACAGTTAATAATTGTATCCACTGGTCTTTTCGTCTTAAAAGAATATAAAAATATAAGATATAAACCAACCTGGCTCAGGCCGGTTTGAACCCAAATCATGTAAGATAGAAAAACCGAACAGACTTACATGATTACATAGAAATTCCAAGTCGAAAACGAGAGGAGGGATAGTAACAAGATTACAGGGTACCAATCAGGTACCGTTTTCTTACACTAATGGACATTTTTGTAAGTTCTATGATGTCATGTTCTTTACATGCCTCATCAATTTGGTTAATTCCTTTGTCTCCTCTATCCAATCGTCTCTTCAGAACTATTACCAAGTGTTAACTCACTCACTGTAGTACAGTGACAGTTACTAAACTACTGCCTATACATATAGTACATACCTGAGATGAAACAACTTTAAAACATAGTAGTTTTCCTAACTGTCACTGTACTACAGTGGACTGATCTAACGCTTGGTTATCATTTCCTTTGTTTTCTGAAGTGACCATCTTTTGTACTGTTCCAATAGAAACAGGAGAGGCGACTAAACTCAACTTCTACATCTCCCTTAGTTATACATTTTTGCGAATATCCAAGGACATACACTTCCTGGACGACTGCTAAGACTAGCGTGACTTTGTCCTTAGATGGTATCGAGAAGGGTCCAGCGAACCAATCGAATCCGTAAGAACCCCGACTGACCAGGGTACTGCCGCTACTCTCAACCTCATTCCCACCAAGGAGGATGATGGGGCAGTGTTCCGTTGTACTGTCTGGAACAGAGCAATGGCAGCACACTCCAAACTAGAAGCCATCGCCCATCTCAATGTCAATTGTAAGTACAATTTAATTTGAAATGTTTTAATACTGATCAAAAGTTTAGTTAATTGCCTCTGTAATGTAATCTTCCTCACTCAGCTATAATCTAAAGAAATTAAAATCTTCTACATCCAGTATTTTTTAATTGGAATGTTACCGTTTTTCAAACTGTCTCTAGTTTATACTCTTTTATACCTACATTATATTTACTGCTTTCACTTTCAAAATGTATTTACTTCAAAATGTATTACTTTAGTATTCCCTCTCCAACTTGAACTTAGTAACTCTGGATTTTCCCACTTCATACTTGAACCTTTTGCCCCTTTTTTTTGCTTAGTCATAGTCAAAGTCAATTCTCTTTATTCGTATATACAAATGTTGTACATGAATAGTGTCACATTAATTGATCTGTAACATTTTTCGTCAATTACAATAAAATAGTCTAAATAATTATAACTAAAAAATACACAATTAACTCTGCGTTTGACCTGAGCACCCCTCAAGCTTTAGGTTCACTTTACTCCCAGCATGTACAGGTCTCCGCCATACTATATGGTGCCTTATTAATCAAGATTTGTTGAACCTTTTTTTAAATGATTTTAAATTACTTTCGGACTTTAAATTCACCGGTATTTGTTTTAAAAATGTTGCCCCCATGTAAGATGTTTTTTTCTTATAAAACTCTAAACTATGCTTTGGTAAACGTATGTCTTGTTTTTTCCTAGTTTTGTATGGGTGTCTTTTTTCACTTGGTTGAAAGTCTGACATGACTTTTGCTTTCACATACATCATGCACTGTAGAGCGTAAAGAGCGTAAATAGTCAAAACTCCTAGTGAAGAAAAATCACGTTTTACAGACTCATCCTTTTTCTTTTTTAATATTACTCTTATTCCTTTTTTTTGTAATGCTAATAATTTATTAAGGTTAGAAGATGATGTTGCACCATATACACAGAGACCATAAGCTATATGAGACTGGATATGAGCATGAAAGATCGATTTTTGAGCGTCCACATTACACAATAAATGCATCCTTCTTAGTGCAAAGATTCCCGAATTTATTTTATTTGTAATGTGGTCAATGTGATAGTCCCAAGATAAATTTTTATCGATATAAAGTCCCAAAAATTTTGACCTATCAATACGTTCGACCTCCTGCAAGTCTAGCATTAGGGAATGTTAAATCTCTATTTTGTTTAGTTGAGAATAGCATTGCATTTGTTTTCTGTGGATTCAAAAAAACTTGTTTATTAGTAAAGGCCTCTTGTAATTTTGTTAGTTCTGTATAGGCTTTGATTTCCAATTCTGAGTTTGAGTTTGCGGTTATTATAAGGTTCGAATCATCTGCATACATTACTAATTGGCATGTTTCATGGCTTGGACTTAAAATACCTGGAATACCTTGTACATAGCAGATAAACAAAAGGGGCCTGAGTATAGACCCCTGAGGTATCCCGTGTTTAATTTGTTTTGTTTTTGATGAGAATGTTGAAACATTATTCATATGGCGATGAGAAACCTGTACATACTGAACTCTGTCGGTCAGGTATGACCTAAACCAATCCAAATGCACTCCACCAACGCCAAGAGATTTTGACAACATTTGCCTATGCGACAAGCTATCAAAGGCTTTGGTTAAGTCCATAAAAACACCAGCTACTTTTTCCTTTTTGTCCACTGACTCTATCACCTTTTCTACAAATGCTACCAAAGCCGTAATAGTTTTGCATTGCCCAACTTTTCTCAGCTCTTTTTTTGTGTTATATTCCCTTCTTTCATGATTACCTTTGTTTTTACCTCAATATAAAATGGAACAAAGAGACCTTTCCTAAAAAAAGCTAAAGAACCAAAAGTTTAAAAATAAAAAATGGTTCTCTTTACAGGTGAGATAAAACTATATCTCAATTGGTCAGTCCCTTCTCTTGAAGCTATACTCTATTTTTATTTTTATCTAAAAATGAGAACATAACATTTCCTGGAAGTTTTATTGGACATTATACTTAAACCATTATTATTTTTATTTTGAATGTTCCTCGCTAAGTAAATTCCAAATAAAAAATGTAAACATAATATTGATTTTCTACATCTGTATATAGTAAAATCAACAAATATTATAAGTAAGATAAATGTCAAACTAGGTCGGTTTTTATGGGAATTATTAGGCAAGACGTTGTTATTTGTTTAGATTGTGTGGATTAATTTATTGTGTAATATAAACCAGGAATTCATAGTATTTTCCTAAATAAATTATTTAGTCATTTCTTACTGGTAAGAACATTTAAATATTATTGGCCTCATTGTTAATGCTGTCAAATATATATTTAACTTCCAAATACTATATTTCTGAATCGTAAACCTGAATTTAGTTGGTATTTTACACAAGTTGTGCGGCTGATGAATGAATACATTCATCGAGTTCTCGCCGGAGTAACAGAGAAGTGAACAGTTGTTACTGAGGTGCTTTGTTGGAATGACAACATTTATGTTAGTGGGTTCAAGTGTGATGTTTGATTCAAATTTGTGTTTTTCGTTCCCTTTTTACTAAGTTTGAAAAATTTAAAGAAACATATGTAAATAAAAACTATAAACATTAAAGGCTCAGCTATTTGGTTTAATGTTTCATTTTATTTCATAAATATAATTGATTTGATCAGTAGAACAAAGAAACAACAATATGATTTGTTTTGGATCCGAGCACTTAAATTATTGTAATTTTTACCATCGCCTAATTCCCTAACAAAAATTTAAATAAACACTTCAATTAGAATGCAAATTTGATATATTAACTTGAGTAAATGTTCTTGTTCGTGTTTGAGAGAATTAAAGGAAATAGCCAACTACAAATTATATAAGAAACCTGTTTTGTATAAATTGTTTATTTACATAAGATCTTAGCTAGCTGCAAGAAAATCACAAAACAGCCATCATGAGAGCAATAAAAAGAAATAAAAATATTAATGACAATAGATAACATTTCAAAACTAAATTATTAATCTTAGAATAGCGTGAGACAAAATAAATCCTGGCCGAAAATAGCCATACTTAGACAACATTACGTAATGAACAATGTTTTAATGTCATAAAGTAAAATATAATGAAACTTTTTCAGCCAAGGAGTCAAACTAGTACTAAATATACCAAAATGAAAACTATAACCTTTATACAACTTAAATATACAATGGAGCAGAAAATTAAAATAGGATACAGTATTTTCTCTTAGAACAAAATATAGATCAGTTAATATTGCATTATGAGGAAGAACATGAAAATTTATCTTATCCAATAAAAAAGGATATAAAAAAGTACAATTTTCTATGAAAATTATATTAGCAGAAAATCTCTTCCTATTAAAAATGCTTTACTTTTCACAGAAAAACTTACGGAAAAAATGGCTGGAGATTTCTTCTACTAACATAACTAAACTTATAAGTAGATAGTAAATATAATATAATTATGTAAATCCGCCAAATTTTTATACACCAGCATTATATTGGTTCATAAATTTACAGTCAAAATTAATATACGTTAATTTAATATCTGAAATTGTAATTTTGAAAATGTAATATTAAGATAAAAAATATTATTAAGATAAAAGATATAATTATTAAGCTATAAATATAATTATTTTATGCAGAAACAGGTCTTTTTATGCAATTCTATCAATATCAACAATAAGTCAAATTTCGCAACTCACAAAGAAAACCGTTACAATTAATGTTACCCTAATATCATATCAAGTCCTGGGTTAGAGTTAGATGAATCTAAAAGGACCGATTGACGCTGCCGCTATTTCGGCATTTGATAGTTTATTTTCCTCTGTTGCTTGGAGTAAATATCCTGGTGTGGTTTACACAAGGAGCCATGTGCAATCTGGCCCCGTGGGGAAAGGGGGGGGGCCATATGGTCCGTTACCAGCAGCTTTTATTGAAACATAAAGCAGCTAGAAGCAGCCACTTTACAGAAATACCCCACACTCTGCCTCGCTGCACCCAGAACTGCTCCTATTGCTAGTTAAACGCATTCTTGTTACCTCCCCTCCACCCTTGCACCGTGCTTCCAGCTTTTATGTGGCAGTACGTAACTTTGATAGGAACCTTTGATGGCTTTCCGTTCAGCTAGGAATTTGATTACAACATAGTTATACTTTTTGTTCCTTATTTTCTTATTTATAAACAATATAAACTTCCTCTGTGCGAATTCTAAATAGATTGGTGCTTGAAATTTAAATAGTAAATAATTTCTTCAATAAGTAGAGAATGTTTTTTAATTCTAGTTAATGCTCAAATTTGTCATGACATTTTATTTACTTCTCAATGCTTTTACAAAATACATTATAGATTATATATTCTGGTATTTGCTGTTATAAAATGTTTGTATTATATAGCCAATAGGAAATGAGTAACTAATTCATGTTTTTAATTATTTCATTAAAGTTCTTTATGCATAGTGAATTAACGAATAATTAATTATAGAATGCATTGTTTATTGTTTCATATAAGAAATATATATATATAAAAGCTAATTTAGTACATTATTTATTTTCCATTTTAATTAGAATGCTACAGTTTTTTTTTGAAACACTACTTTAATGAAAAATATGTTTATTACTTTTAAAAATGCTTTATTTTATTTTATCATAGAGGATTTATTAATTTCACTTTTTCTTTAATAGATGAAAGAAAAAAATATATTTCTTAAAAATTAACCGCACAAATTCTTCTCCAGATATCCCAAGAGTCCAGATCGGTCCAGAGAACCCTCTGAGAGTGGAGCGAGATGGGACTGCCACTCTGGAGTGTAATGTGGATGCCAAACCACGAGTGAGCAGTGTCAGATGGACCAGGAACAACCGGTTCATCGCCATTGCCTTCACCCACACCCTTCATAGAGTTACCCTACAAGACGCTGGCAAGTACACATGTACTGCGGACAACGGACTGGGCAAGGCCGGGGAGGCTGACATACTGCTGGATGTCCAGTACGGGCCACAGGTAAGAGGAAGTGTGGAAGTGAAAAAGCCTCTCTAACATAAGGCTTTGAGTGTGCTAGGTAATAGGTTTGAATCCACAACAGAGCCAAGTATCGGTACCTCTCACATTGTATAATGTTCACGTATATGCCTGCAAGTCTAAGTGAACTAGTGAGTGGTCAATTAAATTTAAATAAAAGATAAAATGAAGTCAGTCCCCATCAATTTTGATGGGGATTGCCTAAATTATTCATTAATAGTTAAAAGAACAATAATTTAAAATATAAAACAACAATATAGCATAAACTAAAGGTCTCATACCTTTGACATTTTGTTGTTAGCTAACCTTTGTTGACAAACATAAGATTTATGATACTAGTACACTCAAAATGATTTTTACATTCTCATATTTGACATTATGCGTTTTTTGTTTGATTTTTTATCTCCTTTAAAATATTGTAGCATAAATTTACTGTAAACATACTAATTGTGTATGATAAATAATCTACGGGTAGGTATTTTACTTCTATACTTTTTTTATTTCTTTTATGTTACTTTAAAAAATACTAAAAATTGGTCCTTTTTCTAAGGAACCATTTTTTTAAAGAATCAAATCAGTTTTAAGCTAGCAAATTAAAAAGTCAATCACTTTTGAAAATAAGTTCAAATTGGCTTTGACTTAGGAGAAAAACTAATAAGATGCGAACATTGATATTTTAACAGTCCAAATATTCTAAACCACTTAAAACTGAATATGCATACAAAGTTAGTTATATCTTTTGAGTTTTCTTGTACTCACTCAAATTTGCTAAAATAATCAACAACAAACTTTAATAAATTTAAAGGAAAATAATGTTAAAATAATAAAGTTAGTTACAGTTAGTAAAACAACAAAAGAAAACTTTATTAACAACAATTAAAGAGCTAGTAACAAAAAGCTTAGAGATGGATTGTAAACACCCCAGGCTGATAGTTCTACAATGCATGCTGAGTGACAGTGTAATACCAGCTGGTTGATCTTGAGTAGAGGAATGGAATAGAAACAATGGAAAATCCAGATGGTTATGAACAGAGACAAAACTGTATAGATATACAACTGAGAAATATCATTGTGCCTGTGGGGATAATATTTGCAGTAAGTTTATGTGTCATTTTAATTAAATAAAGTAATTTTAAATGTTATTTCTTTCAATAAAAACATTATTTTGAATATAAATACAGTCATGATTTATAGTTGCTTCTCTTTTCCTGAAAATCCACTTGTAACAGCTTACCCGTATGAAATTCCTCTAGGGCATTTTGGGGTTTAAGATGTAACTTTGTTGTTTAGCCCTCGAACCGGTCATTAAAATGTTCTATACCGGCTGGTTATTTTTTGCCCATTTGCAGACTTTTTTTTTTAAACCAAAAATAGCAATATTATATAAATATACTAGTTTTTTATATTATTTTACTTAAAATAAACCGAGCTATTTTTTAATGATATTATATTACAAATTTAGCAAAAAAACTCTTTTTTATGTGACCTGATATCTTGGAAAATATTTTTACTAAACACAAAAAAGGGTGGGGGGGGTGGTCATCTGGTAAACAAAATAATACAGCTAAATTCAAGATTCCAAAATAGCCAAACAATTCCAAATTTTATCTAATATCAGGAAATTTAAAGGTACTAAATGTTATTGGGAGGCTTTAAAAAATTATACTAGTAAAACCTTACATAGTACAACTTATGCAACAATGTGTTGCCATGGTAACAGTATTTTCAAAAACTCCCAAAATATTATATAATCACTAGAGACTTATAACCAGTACTACAATTTACAGAAATACATTATCTATAAGATAGATGTATTTTTGAAATGTTTACTTTGGTGTCAATTTGTGTAAAAATACTAACAATAATGTAAATATACACTTACAATCATTACTCATGTACCACAATGGAAGAAGCTTTCATTTTTCCAACTCGACTTCTTATTACTCTTTTCCACTGTTCCTTTCAACTCAGAAATAAAACAAACATATGATTGTAAACAAGAACTATTCCTGTTTCCAAAGATATTCAAATCATGCTGATATCTTTAATAGGTGTGCTATAATAAGAGATTTTATCCGACAGTGCAACCCGGTTAAGCTGTGTAGCGATTGAGCCAACTAATTACTCTGTTATTTATAATTTTTTCCATTGTTCCTTTCGTCTCAGGAACAAAAGAAACATATGACTGCAATCAGCAACTCCTCCCAATTCCAAAGGCATTCGAATCATATCACTATCGCTAATATATGTATCATAATACGTGATTAAGCTGACTGATGCTAACCGGATGATTCTCAGCCGAGTTCCATTATGGCAGCAACGCAACCGGCTGAAAATCAGCCAAGTTCCGTTATAGGAACCTCACTAAAGATGCACAACTCATCAGACCTACTGATATACTACTGTGCTCTTATGGGAAGTAGGCCAGTTTGTCCACTAACAAAACACAATCTGAGCGAATTAAAATGTTGTACAGCACAAGCACAGTTAGGTTCAGTTTATCTGTTGGCCACTTTGTCTTTGCCACTGGTCCACCTATTTGTATGAAGGAATTACTCATGTCACCTTGGTAATGTTATTGAAAATAATAATTGCTGAAAGATTAAAATATTCAGATGTTTATACATTTTGAGTTACCACAGATAAAAAAACATTATTTATTAATTTTTAAAATACATGTAAATTGCCACATAAATTTTGTTTGGAATTGTTATAATTAATATTTATATAATACAATTATTTCTTAATGAAAACAACACATATTTAAAAGCCTTATAATTTATAGATAATTCTATCTAAGAAATGTTAATTTGACTTTTAAATATTTGTAATAATTTTTAAATATTCTAAAACGTTTTCATCTATCTTTACTCAAATATAATTTAATCCTTTTAATATAAATAGTGACAAGTTGGAGTGTCAAGTAAACAGCAGTTATTTTACCATTCCTAAAAATTAACCCTAGATAAATATCGCATGTTATGACACTAAAGATAATATCAATAGATACGTGAATGTTATGGAATCAATAAACTTGATCAACACAGTTGATACATTGATAATTGTTTAATAAAATTCACTAATACATGAAAAAAACATTTGAAGATAAATTGTTTTTACATTTTGTTATTACAAAATCTCAGTGACTGCCAAGTCCTGTAACACCCTATTGAAAAGTATTTTATTCGCTTCTAAGTATTGTATGCAAATTTGATGTAATATCCTTTTTAAATTTTGAAATGTAATAAAAAAGACACAACATTGATACATTACACTGAAGGAAGGGGGGACTGAAGCACTGCTGTTTGGCCAAACATCTGCCACAAAAGAGCAATTTTAGAGCAAAACATCAGTCAAAATTATGCATGATACCTATCTAGGGTTAATGAATGATTTTATAACTAGACTAATTCACTTAATTAGTAGCAAAAACAACCATATGCTAAACATTAAAAACATTTAAAAAGTATTTTAGAAGGTTATAAATAAGCTAATTCAAAACCCATAAAACTATTCCTTTTATCCGTAAAATATATAGAGTTGATCTTACTGGCCATCTCATGAGACATGACAGTTTCCTGAACGCAATAATAGAAGAAGACTATGACTTGAGGTACATGGACCAAAGTATGAAAGGTGGGGTGTAAGATGTACGGAGGAATGAATGGGTGAGTAGAAAGACGTGGAGAGAGGAGATCTACCACAAACTTAACTGATATTAACCAATCCTCTCATTAAAAGTTAAAAAAAGTGAAAGATCGTTTTATTTTAACAGGCGAAGTTAGGGCTAAGAAGTAACAAAACCTGGGGACCAACAGTTTAAGGGTGACTTCCGAACCACCACCAGTGTCCGGGCAGGCGTGCTGCGTGCAAGGACGGGATCGCTCAGACGGTCACCCATCACGCTCAATGTTGCTTGACTCCGTTATCTTGCGATAACGTCAGAACCCTCCGGTCAAGGACACTAGTTCTCATTGACCTCTAGAAAAGAAAAAAAGTAGTTATGGTTTCATAAATAGCTTTGTATAAAAAAGCTATTTATTAATGACAGTTAGCTGGATAAATTCCAACTGTGTTTCTCAAATGATAAACTGTTATTTTAGGTGTCGATAGAGCTAGGTCCAGGCCAGAGGGAAGCTGAGGAAGGGGAGAGTCTGTCCATCAAGTGTAACGTGACAGCCAACCCAGCTCCAATGACAGTCGAGTGGACTCGGGAAGGCAGGCCAGACTTCCGCCAGACAGGTCAGGTGTTGAAGCTACACAGGGTCTCTGCTGAATCTGCAGGTATGTAGTCTAACTTGGCTAGTATGAATTCATATACATCATATAATTTATTTATTGGTTAGTTTTAGAACACTAGGATTTCAGTAAAACATGAAAGGAAAGAATCTGTAGATAGATCTGGTAATATGTAGATAGAAACACACACAATATAAAATTATATATTGTTAGTTAAATATTTCTAGGACACTGATCCTTTTGTCATACATTGAACAATTTGATACAATGTCATATTTGAGGAAGGTGGATGAGGTGTTGCCAACTGTGGGGCACTTAAATACTGAAATTTGTGTCACTTCTGATTATATAATATAATATCATCATTTGTTGACATTTCCGTTTTCACGGGTCGTCCTCTACAGTCTCCTACGCTTTTGTCTATCCCTCCAGGTCTCCTCTTCCTCAACATGCCTTTTCAGCGTCCCCCTTCCCTCCACATTCTTCTACGCTTGGTCCTCTCACCTTCATATTTATCTTCTTCTTTTTCCTCCTTATCCAGAACTGGAACTAATAATCAAATCAAATCAAATCAAATCAGATTTATTGCCATTAATCAATGTACATAAATGAAATAGGCCATGTCAAGTACAACAGTACCATAAATACAATAAAAACTAAAACACTTAAGGACTGCAGAATAAATTAAATCTAAAAATCAATATTAATAACATTAGGGTATCTCATTACAAAATACTTGTTACCCACAGTACATAGATTCAATGTGTAAATTGATTTTCCACTATACTAGAAGTGCACTGAAAACCAGTCACTCTAAAATATATATATTTTTTATCAAAAAATTCACTAATGCTATAAAAGGGATTATTGACAAGCCAATTGTTTATTTTAGATTTGAATTGATTTTGAGATAAATTTTGAACTGATTGAGGCAATTTATTGTACAATTTTACACAATTCAAAGTGAACGAATTACTTGTTACTGCCAATCTATGTCGTGGTATATCAATGTTGTGTTTGTTCCTTGTGTTATACTGATGTACTTCTTCCCTGGTAGTAAATTGTTCACAATTAGTTTTACTGTAAAGTAAAATATGCAAAATGTACAGATTTATGACAGTGAGAATTTTTGATCTTTTAAATAGTGGTCTGCAATGCTCAATAGGCCCAACCCTACAAAGTGTTCGAATAACTTTCTTTTGTATCAATAATAGTTTATGAACGTGATTTGAGTGTCCCCAGATGATCAACCCATATGCTAAATGCAATTGAAAGAGACCAAACTATGATACCCTACTGATTTTAGTAGCAACATAATCAATGTGTGAAATCTAATTCAGTTTACTATCAATTTTTATCCCTAGCATTTTAACAGAATCAACTTCCTCATTGTTTGAGATACTTAAAATGAGCTTTTGGGTTTTATCATTATTACACAAAAGTTCATTACTTGTGAACCATTCCAAAGAACCTTTATGTGCATCATCCATTAGAAGTGCTAAATCTTGTAAATTACTATGAGTGCCCATTACTGTAATGTCATTTGCATATATAATCTTATTAACATTTATGTTTGGACCAACTGTAAAATCATTTATATAAATAATAAAAAAAAGGACCAAGGACTGATCCCTGTGGGACTCCCATAGTTACTTTGCCCAAGTCCGATTTGTTCTTATTATTGACTGTAACATACTGACTTCTATTGTTAAGATAAGAATGAATAATTTTTATTGAATAATCAGATAGACCATAATACCTAAATTTATCAAATAAAAAATTAAATGGAACACAGTCAAATGCTTTACTTAAATCAAAAAGAGTTAATGCAGCCAATTTTTTATTTTCAAACGCTTTTATGATTTGTTCAACTAACCTCATGATTGCTGTTATAGTAGAACGGTTTGCTCTAAAGCCAAACTGACAGTCAGTAAGCAAATTATGTCTAGAAAAATGTGTAGCTAATTGTTGATAGATTAAAGTTTCCAGTATTTTTGAGAATATTGGTACGATAGAAACAGGCCTATAGTTTTTTGAAAGCTTTTTATTTCCCTTCTTAAATATTGGAATGACTTTAGTAATTTTTAATAAATCAGAAAAATACCCCTCATGTAAACATTGAGTGAAAATAAAAGCAAGTGGCTCCGATATTAAGGAGGCAGTTTTTTTAACTATGTAGTTTGATAGCCAATAAAAATCCATGCTCTTTGAGTTAGAAAATTTAGCAACAACATTTCTTATCTGATCAGATGTAATGTCATTCCACTTTAAATCTGGTACATTCAGTTTTCCCCCCATTATATTGTTTGATATATAAGCCCCTGTAACTATTTGTTTTTTCATTTCCTGAACACAATTTAAAAAATAAGTATTTAAATGGTCTGCATCCAAGTCAGTGAGCCTTGAATGGGTTGGTACATGTTCCTGTGTTATAAGTTCCCATGCTGCTTTGCATTTCATTTATTGGGAGTATTTTGAATGTTTCCTCATATGCCTTCTTCTTTGCGATTTTAAGTTTATTTCTATATGATTTTTTATAATGTACATATAACCTATAAGCACAATTGTACTGCAGAGAACCAGTTCAAATTAAATTCTTGTACATATCATAGTAACCTAGCATTTTCTTTTTTAATTCATAAATTTCACAAGTATACCAATTTAATATTAATTTTTTTTCATAAGTCGCGAAAGGGGGTGGGGGCACCCATTGGATACAATGTTGTGATAATAAATTTTTAAATGTGACATAGTAAAAATGTCCTAAATTTTATCTAGTTTCAGAAAATATATACATTATATACGTTTAGAAGTATACAATATGTCTTATAAATTTATAAATGGATTCAATACAAAACCTAAAAATTTGTTGCCACGGTAACAGCAACAATGAAAAATATTTTATAAATTTTCTATAAACACTACAAAGTTGATTTATATTTTAAAATTTAGCTAGAAACATGCTCTATAACGGATTTATTACAACGATTTATAACGGATAATTACAACAGAAAAACCAAGTATTTACTGTGAGTGCAAACAAACAACGAATCGTACAAAGCGTCCAATATGGCGTCAACGTGAATTCAATAGCTACTTTCACAAAGCCGTGTAAATTATCGATTTAAAGTAACCGACTATTAAGTTATAAAGAATTATTTGATATTTATTAAAATTAAGTAGAGACTTTTGTTTTTTAAGTGGAGAACAATAATGCCACAATAATATAATTTTAGAACTTAGGTTTAAGCAGATGTCATTACTAGAAGCTATATTTTCTGGTGACAACCGTGTCAAGGTGCTATCTACATTATTTGGAAGATAAACAGACGTTTTGCTCATACTGTGATGTGGCATCCTCAGTGGAATCTCTGAGACTGAGATTCGAATCTCAGTCTCAGAGAATCCACTGACACATCACAGCTTGGGTGAAACGCCTGGTTATTTTGTAAATAATGTAGATAGCATGTCACGGGAAAATATATATTCTAGTAATAATATAGTTCATACTTGTCAATTATTATATTACTGTTTACAGATGTCTTTTGTATGAAATTTACATATCTTTAAAAAATTTATTTTAGATATTTAATTTACCAAGATTTGTTTATTTATTTTTTATTATTTGTTATTATTGTTACACTTATTACTAAGAATGGTTAACTAAGTAATGATTGATTAAAATATAATTGGAATATTCTTTTTATTCATTATTTTTTGTTATTAAGTAATAATGTAATAGGCTTGTTTGTATTATTTTATGGGTTTTAGCTTATTATTTATACGTTTGTAAGTGACGTGAACTGGCTGGAAAGTTGAAGTGGTTGTAAATTTGGGCCCACTTACCTATATTTGATATAGACGATTTTAACTGCTTCATTATAATTTAGAATAAGCCTGTTTTTAAGCATGTAAAATAAATGAATATTGTAACCATTTAAGTTGCAAAAACATTAAGATTAGTTTCAGGGTTATTTTGGATTAAAATTTTTGAGTTTATAAAGAACAGTATTTTCAAACAAAGAGATTCCTCTGAATATGAAAAGACAGAGTAATATTTCTCATTTAGCTCCGTGTGCTCCAACACAACAAACAGAATTAATTAACATACTTATGCATTTTGTTCATTATCATAAAACATAGTACACTTCAGTAGTTTTTAGCTCAGTGTGTTTGGTTCGCTTAAATATTAGTTTTTAGTTTACTCAATTAAAAGTCATTCAATTTACATAAACGACTAACTTGTGTAAATAAAAATTTGCATAACGTTTATGTATTCACGAGGAAACGTTGGAGTTGGCAAAATATTTAATTAGGCATGGCCACACGTTCATTTATATTCGCCACAACCGTCTATGTTTTTATCTATGACGCTCAGTTTTATATTTGCGCTTTATTAATTAAAGTAAAAACGTAAAAGTGTAAATGGCACTTACAAATTGTTTTTTTTTTCATTTATAATTAGTCTAATATAAAATCATTCTTTTTAATCAACATATTATGATTGGTAAAAATACAATGCAAGTCAACGTCACACAACACAAATTTATTACAGTACAAGTACAAAATGTGGATATATTATGGTGATCACATTTGCCATCCTTAAGCCAGAGGGATTCACAAAGGAATCATTTCCTTAAAAACAATTATTCTGGCAACATAACTGAAGAATTTTAGTTCTTAACATATTATTTAATTTTTTATTACATTATATACATTTGTAATAATCGTTGTCATGTGTAGTATATTAAAATCTGTTGTAAATTACTAATTATTCATTACGAAGATTTAATGTCATACAAATTGACAAATGAGTTTTTTTAAAGTATCAGAAATTGTTAAAAAGTTAAATATGTTGAGTCTATATTTAAAATTAATTTATGATATTCAGTTAATAATTATTGTTTTTTAATTTTTCAGGCACCTACACCTGTCGCGCTCTTAACATCCTGACGGTAGGAGGCAAGTCTGTGAACAAGGTTGGCAATGCCTCAGTCACGATTCTCGTAAGGCACAGACCGGGCCGAGCCCAAATCACTCCTGACCGCCCAGTGGCTACTGAAGGATCAGGTATGTGTTCACTTCCCTAAAGAAAGTAAGGTCTTGTTTGTAAGAATAGTCAATTGATTGAATAGATATATATGTAAAACTTTGATGTATTTACTATGAAAAATTATAATTAATAAGAATTACGTGATATTTTTAGAATGATGTGACATAATTAAGAATTATGTTGTAAGAGTTACAAAATTTAAAGAAACAATTGTGTCGAAGCTAAAAAAAACAAAGAATAAAAAATGGTTGTTTTGTTAAGAACTCATAATTTGGTAATCTCAAATTTGCAAACAGAAACGTATGGAATTTACAAATTTAAAATATCAGTGCAAGTTTCTGACTGCAGAGAGCAAGGTCCAAGGTTCGAATCCCCAAATAAGCCAATGGTCGGTACTTCACTCTTTAAATGAAATTCCCGCACAGGCCATGTTAACTGGCAATTGTAGTTAAACAAAATGTTTAAATATATATATATAACTGGTTTTCAAACTTGTCTCTTCAGCATTAATGGATTTTTATAGAATTAATAAAGTGATTAAGCTTGAAAGTTCTGTTCCTATGCTTTCCAGTTAGTGTGGGAATATTACTGTATTATACTTTAGAAAATAGAACCTCATATGATAACCTAATTTAATGAGAAAATTTACTGACAGTTTCATTGTATTTATTATTTTTGTTCTTTGGAGTCAACAAATTAGTTTCTTTAAAGAGAAAATTGACTGACAGTTTTATTGTATTTATCATTTTTGTTCTTTGGAGTCATGGAATTAGTTTCTTTATAAAGCTATTTCCGTAATAGTTTTTCAAACTTTTATTGTTTTTCTCTTGGCAGTTTTGAGATTTCTAAAAGAGCCAACAGTGTTAGTAACTTCCATTTTGTACTCTGTGCATCAAATAACTTGTTACTCTCTGTTGACAAAGGAGTGACTCTGACCTGCTCATCGAGCCCCCCAGGGTGGCCAGTGCCTCAGTATAGGTGGTGGCGAGACCAGGAGGACTCACCCCAGCAGGCCACCGTGCTTGCCACAGGACCCAAATACAACATCCCTTCTGCCCATCTGGCCAGCGAGGGCAAGTATCACTGCCAGGCCACCAATGAGATGGGGCATGGAGAGATCGCCACTGTCGTCCTCACGGTTCACCAGCCTCCGAGGTTTTTGGCCAAACTTCAACCCCACGTAACAAAGAGGTAATTCATAATGTTACTTTAACGTATTAGTAACTTGTTACTTTTAGAAAAAGAAGGGCTTGTAAATGAGAAGTTTAGGTTAATGAGTACTAGGCCAGGAATTAGTGTATTGGGAGAGCTACACCTAAGAAAACAAGTCCGCCAACACCTTGAAATAGTAAACAAATAAGAGACGACACATTACACAAATGTTCAGTGCCACTGGCATTTTACACATTTGATTAGAGACTGACTTAGCTTTGGCTATTGCGTTGACTATATTTTATGTCTCCTGCAATATAATAAATTGTAAATCTCAGTTTTTATAAACTTTCTGTCAGGTTACTTTAATTATTGCAACATGCATTCCTTAAATAACAGACAACAATAAACAACTGACAACATTAATCTATCAGACTGTCAATTTCTCATTACTTAAAAAGTAAAGAATCTAAAAAATAATAAAAAATTAAAGCCATTATTTGAAAAGATACAACCAATGCTAGGGATTATTTCAACAAACAGGAATTCAAGGTTGTTTGGTAATATTTTTTTAAGGAAAAGGCAAAAATAAAATTCTCAAATACCAATTAAATGTACTTTATTCTTCTAGTTCCTTGTGAAAGAAGTTTTGCACTTCTAACTTACTGAGAGGCGAGGGTTTCTATGAACGATTGTAGAAAGCAACTTTACTGTTTTTTTTATGTCAAACAATAATTTCCATGAGTTTTTATAACTAAACTTTGAAACAAAGTGTTCTTGTTCTTGTTATTAAAAATTAAGTCAGATTTCATTAATTTTATCACAGCACTCAAGAGAGTGTTTCTTTGAAAATGTTATCTCTTCTGTATAAGAGACGATTAAATTAATGTAATCCATGCTAATTGAAACATTTGTATTCCAGGATTGGGGATTCAGAGTTCAGTGCGATGTGTGGGGCGCAAGGAAAGCCCAAACCTTCCATAAAGTGGTTTAAGGATGGACAAGAAGTATCTTTGGAGAATTATGACATATCTACTGATGAATCAGAAGGTGAGTTATTTTTTTTGTTTAAATAAATTGCTTAACACTTTGAATTTTCTTTTCTCTAAAGCATTGTTCTCTTCAGTTTTCTCTAAAGCATTGTGTTTTAGTTATTTGTTTGGCTGAATTTAAAAATGTTAGTTAAAAAAAATTTCAAAAGGTTTTTTGAAAAGCAGTTTCCTTTGTATGTGTAATTTTCACGGCAGTATCAAATTGTGTAGAAGGATTGAATTCTCTACACGAAAATGCGTTTTTATTCCTTATTTTGAAAGTTATACTGGGTTCAAAAATGTTTCAACCTAAGTCTTATAAAAGTGTTTACTTCATACTGATTTTTTAAAAAAAGAACAACTTTAAAAGTACTGTAAATAAACCATCAATATAGTTATTAAAAAATAAGTAAACAGTAAAAGGAGACAGAAATACACAGGGAAAAATGTTAGTGAATATTTGTCTAAAAGTGATTGAGAAAGGTGGCCATTAACCCCAAAATATTTCACTAACTTTGTTTATTTATTTATTTTATGTATTTCTACTCCCTATTTTATCACTCATCTTGCCTTTCTGTACTTTTCACTTTTTACAAAAATTCTGGGCATATTGTCCTAAAAATAAGTTGTATTTCTTTCATCTAAAGGAGATTAATAATGTAAATAGTGATTGTAAACAAAGTATTTTCAATTTTGTCATACTTTGTATTTTTAAGCTATTTGAATTAACACGTTGACTGCTATACATGTTAGACCTATACCACATCTATATCTGAAAGTTAAAAACAAAAAAACTACTCAGCATTAGTGTTTTCAGATGCTAATTTGAGATCAGGAAGTCGGTGGGATGGTTTATTGTTCATTCCCTGTCAGTAAAAATCCATGGGTCGGATCCGGGTCGTCAGCTCCTGGGGATGCGCCAAGAAGGCAAATGTATGGCAACATTTTCAAAATGCACCCAAACAATGTCACAAACACTTTATATTTCACTAAAAACTAATTGTTATATATTTACAATATTTACAACGCCATCCAATAATATTTGTTCCTGTTTCCGGTCACTTCCAAGGTCATCATCACTTTCATTACGATCAGCCATTTTTATTTAAATTAACACTATTACTTCACTAAATGATAATAAGCTATATAAAACACTAATAAAAATAAACTATATACAAATATAATATAAGCAACTACTCACTAAATACTATAAAAACAATAACGTATATAAGAAAACTCAAAAAATCGCTAGGCGGAAACGACGAACACAAAAATATAGCACGTGTTGCACTGAAGGAGCGGGCGACATACAGTCCTCCCTCCACAAGAGCTGAGCTCACACTGCCTAGTATAAGAGAACATTGCAGCGCGACACGGATCCGGGGCACGCGCACTCGGCGCTTGGCCGCGCGGGACCCGGAACCGGGTCGTCAGCACTCAACGTGTTAAAGCATTTCTTTTACTATCAAATAATTCTCATCATCATTTTATTTTAACTCAAGATCCCTAGAATAAAAGAATTTCTTTATGCTTAATTTTATAGTAACTAAAAGTTACGCTATGTATGTTTATGCATGTAATTTACTCTTAGTTTTAAATATTAATGTATTCTGGTTGACAAGTTTCATCCGTTGTCCAGGTCGCAACGCTGTCTACACAGTACAGAGTACACTAAGGTTCAGTGGTCGCAATCGGCCGGGAGGCAATGAGCTAATGCCAGCTGACCGTGGTGTATACTCTTGCGTCTTTGAAAATGAAGTAAAGCGTGCTGAGACCACCATGCACCTCAGAATAGAACGTAAGTAAATGCTATCTTTTTTAAATCCTAAATCGTTGGAGGAAACACAACTAAAACAAGATTTTACAGTGTTATTCTATGTTATTCTGAAACTTTAAAACATTTTTTTTAGTTAAAGTTAAAAAAAGAAATGATGTAGTTGATGTCAACTTGGTAAGTGTTTAATATAGCAGGGTTTTGTATTTAAATTTATAAATAATTTCAGGAGTTTAATCTAATATGTTTATATATAGTGTATGGTTGTTTTTTTAACTACCATTTATCTAATTTAAAAAGAAAAACAGTAATGTATGTTTGGAACAAAATCCAAAAGTCATGTTGTTTACTAATAGAAATAATAAAGTGTCTCTTGTCACAAAGCTAAATCCAATTTATCAATCTATTTAAGACCTGCCTCACTGATTCTATTTATGCTAGTTAATCCGTCCGTAAAAGAGCATAGGGAGCACTCTGTAACTATGTGATCCATTGTTTGGATAGACTCTCCGCAATCACATGACTGATCTAGTGTCAATCCCCTAGATCAGGATCAGTCAATATCCTAAATCAGAATTAATATGTACCATGGTTATTAGAAATCGTAAACAAGTAAAATGGCTTAAAACGCTAGTTTCACTCAATATAAGAAACCAAATCTCATAACTTTTGTATACATATACTTAATCAAACTTTTGTTTTGTTTTTCCTGATTGATAATTTTGTAATAGTATATTTATATTTTAGCTATACATACTGAATAATAATAATCATCTCTTTTTATGATTAGTTTATGCCACATAGGACAATATCGAATAAAATTTTGGTAATTACATTTTCACATAAACTTAATTTTCTTTACATTCTTCTCATCTTACTAATTTGATATGTACTAATTGTTATGATTGATTCATTCCATTTCAGATGAACCGATTGTGTTTAACACACCCCACAAAGTAGCTTACGATCTGCGAGAGACAGCCGAGGTCATGTGTCGTGTACAGGCTTATCCACGTCCAGAGTTCCAGTGGTTCTTTGGGTCCAATACAGCACACCTGACCACAGGTGCCGACGGTCACTACGAGATCAATACCACAATCAACCAGAGTGGCGGAGACATTTATACCAGTGTGCTGCAGATCTCCAACATCCAAGCTCATGACTACGGTGACTACAACTGCAGGGTAAGATTCATTATTTGGTCTTCTGTTTACTTTTTGTATGATATGCTTACAAAATTGTATTTTTGTACTTTTATTGCTAACAAAAAAAGATTGGACTGTTAACTATTTCTGGGGAGTAAATGAAATTTTCATTCCATAAACAATACTCTAGAAGTATGTATTTTAAATATTGTAAGCTTAATGACAAGAAGATGTTACCTATATAACAGTTTAAGACAAACCAAAACGTATGAGAAACTTATTTTTGTTAGTGAAAAACAAATTTAAGGTGAAGAACATCATTGTTCTTTGATATTATTCTGATATGTTGGCTCCAAATTACCGGCATACATGATCCTAATTACCGGCACAATGATGTTATACAATAGATTACCAGTATTATTAAGTTTTAATTTGATAATGGTTGAAAACTGTTGTTAATCTAACCAAGTCTATTATTATTACTATACAGATACATCAAACTTTACTTTGACATAAACTTATTATTACATTTTCTAATATATTAATATCTTCAATATAAAAGTTTTTATTAGTTTTTAAAATCATACATTTATAAATTAGTTAAACTTTAAGATAAAAATATAATGCTTTGCAACATTTTCAGGTTAACAATTTGATTGGAAAAGTAAGAACAACGATTCGTCTACAACCCAAAGGACAGCCTGAGAAACCTGAAGCATTGACCCCTGTTGCGATTGGTCATAACTACGTGACCCTCCGCTACACTCCAGGCTTTGATGGAGGAGTACGTGACACCAAGTACTTTGTGTCGTACCGCCGGACGGCAGATAGTGGTGATGATGACTGTGTCAACATACGTCGCACTGGTGCCCCTGACAGCTGGCACGAGGTGGACTGCCAACGCAACAATCCCTGCAATGTCACCAACTTGGATCAACATCAACGATACATATTCAAGGTGAATATTTATCTTAACTGAAATGAAATTGTTTTAGAGGTGGTATGTGTACTTTCTGGTGTGTTTATCAATAGGATTCTCACTTTTTTATTTTGAGTAAATAAGATGAAAGATAACCAATTTTCAAACTGAAATGTTATAACACTCAAAAATTTTTTTAAATAATTTTGATTTGCTCAATACTTGATTTACTTCTTTACCTTTGTATGTTAAAAAATTTGAAAAAAACACACTTAAAAGAATGTTTGAGAAACATATATGCGTGAACATAATGTTCATATCTAGACTTAAAACAACAAATAAAAATTAATTTTCTTTTTAATTACACTTTGTCTGATATTGTGTTGTCACGAATACTGTAATTAAGTAAAACAGGTTTTAAGGCTATACGCTCTAGTGCATTTGACTTAAGTGCAGACTCTCTTCTAAAGTTATTTGAATCAAACATTTAAATAATAAGGCTTGCCTTAACAACTGTGGTTAACGATACATTAATAATTTTTTTAACTTCACTTCCATTTTACATGGGCTTGCAGGCCTTTGTGTGAACTTTATCCAGCAAGTGAAATACCAACCATTAGCTCAATTAGGATTAAAACCTTGGATCTTGCCCTCCAAGTGCAAAGACTCAGTCACTGAGCTACCATGCCGGTTTTAATCTGGTTTATTACACATAAAAATTTAATGTGAATTTGCATTAATTTTATTTTCAAATATAAAATTAGTCATGTGCCACTTTTTTTAAGGAAGAGGAGTGATATTAGTGTCATTGGCTTCTTTGTAGCTACATTTTCAAAAACATTTACTGTACTTTAGAGTGTAAAGGAAAATATTACACAACATTTATTTTGTAAAATTTGACAACCACTGACTTTTTTGCATTGTTAAAAAATTTTAACCACCATTTTAATTCATTAATTAATATGCAGTAATAAAACAGCCACTGTTTGCAGACATTTATACAGCTGGAACAGAAAATAAATTAAATTTGTTAAAACACACTCCAATTTTTTTATTGTTAGAAAAAACAGCAGAAAAGGCGGAGTGAAATAACTCTGTTAGTAAAATAAATGTTTAGACAGTCTGTGATCTTATATCTTTGAAGTCGCGATCAAACAATGTTCAGAATAACAAAAACATCTATTGTCCCTCCAAGCCTTCTGTTACATCCCTCAATTATACAGTTTGTTTTATGAAGTAACATCATTTCAACTAATTTATTTAACTTGCATTTCAAACCCAATCTTTTTATTTTTAGTACAAAGTGATTAAAAAGAAATGGAAAAACACAGGCCTTTAGATAGTATTTTATAGTAATTAAAATATAGCAATGGTTCTAGTAAGTATTTATATTTCTATTTTAAACATATAATAAATATGTTGGATAATCACAATATAGAGATTAATATTTATTTCCTTGACAGCCTTTAAAATGTCTCCGCCAAATTGTTTTTCCTTCCAAAACTGTTCTGTGTAAAAAATTCCAAGTCCAGGGAATGTCAAAATTTGAAATTTTTCTAATTCCTCACTGTTTATTATTTACTAGACATAAATACATTCACAGTTAATAAAAGAGAGATTAACAGCCACATTGAAAAACACTGTTTATAGCTCTTAATAATGCCTATTATTTGAAAGAACTAACTAAACAAAACTGGATATAATAATACATACTGAAAGCAAAAAACCGATTTTGTACTTTCATAAAATAATGGATTCAAAGATTTGTTGTTCTTGATCTTCACAATTTTGGGATTATCAAAATCTATTTGTAGGAGGTAACCAATACAAGAAGTATATTATAATTTTAAAATATGACTACTTATATAATTGTTATTATGATATAACATAGTTATTATTACAAAATCCCTAGTTTTAAATGATGTAACAATCTAAATCATTCAAAACACACTTTATTATGTTCACTGTGGACAAAACATAGCAGTTTGCTTCCTGAAGTACTAGCACTATAATGTTTTAAACGTTTAACTAAATTATACGCTAACCCCATAGAGAAGAAAATAAATCAAGAACATTTGAACAGTGCTGCATTGAATGTACTTGCCACCATTAATCCAGATTTCCACAATCTTGAAGTAAATATATTAGTTTGGTCAGTGAACTGGTCACAATATGTTGAACTTTATTTTTTTAAGAGGTCAAGAAAAGAATTAGTTTTACTAGAGACAAAAGTGATATTGGTAATAAAGTTTTGGTATCAGAATCTCTTGAATTAATCTTAACAACATTATTTTTACATAAATGTTTGAAAAATTCTTCAATGTTAACTGAGGTTTTCAAACCTCAATTGTTCTCTATTACAGTACATATAAATTAACAACCACTTCAACTGTAATTCAGAAGTCTTTGTGATTTTTGTTATTGGTTGTTACCAACAAGGTGTTACAGATTGATTAGCCAACAGATTAGTGCTTCTGACAGACAGGATTTAATCTGTGAACAATCAAACGGCAAAGTTTGTGCAGCACATTGAGGGTTACTCTAGGGACTAATTTACACCGCTTTGATCTTTGCCCTCCGTCGGTGAATAGAATCATCACATCTAACAACCTGTCATATTTTAAGTACTTATAAATAACTTATATTTGTAAAATTAATGCAACTCAACGAAGGGGTACTGAAGGCAGCTGTGTGTACTATCAAGCATTGCTAATTATAGAACCTAAGTACTCATTTGACTCGTTGAAAAAGACATAAATAAAAAAATTGTATTTTATTTTGCACAAATTTTAATTGTTTATTAAGAGATAACACTTAGCATACTTTAAATATACATTTAATAATAAATAACAAAATCAATTTCAATCTCATCAGTTATGCAGTGAAACTAAGAAATAAAACATTTGAAGATCAATTATCTTAACAGATGATAGTATAAAAAAATAAAAAAAGTTGTACGAACAAGTTTGAGATTTTAAAAATAAAATATTTACAATATATATTTTGAAAATCTGATAAATAATATAAAATAGTCAAAGCAATCAATGGCTAGCAATGTCAAACAAATTTTTACTGAAAACAAAAAAGAATGTTTGCTAAATGTCAATTTTACATGATTTTACAACTTTATATAATTTTTATCCTAATTATTTTCATTCGGAATTAAACAGTGTTTGCATTAAATAAATTTCATAACACAATTTTGTGATTTTTAAAAGTTCCAAATTAAGTTAATATAATTATTTATTTATTAAATAAACAATAGTAGTTAATGTATTTAGAATTAACTAGCATCTTAAAAAGGCAGGAAACTTATACAATTAACTTAAAAACTGTAAGCATTCAATTCTCAACTACTTATTTATTTATTCATAAGACGCCGATCGTCAAGATATGGGCGAATATGGATTTCGAATGAATGTGATGAGTGTATATGAGCGAATGTAGTCATTGTTACTAACTAAGGCCGACTATTCCTTAGAAAGTATCATTAATTAATAGCCCAATGACAAATGAACAGCCGGTGGTTATCAGCTGATCCTTCTCAAAATGTAAAAAAGAAACCACTTATTTAAATTAATATCTTATTTAAATAAATCTTTATTGTTGAATCTGAGTTTATTCTAATTATTATTTTGAATTCTAACATTTTTAACTGCAGTACACAAAAATATATCAATAACTAAAAAATATTAATTTAAAAAAAATCAAGTTAGAAATTCTGTTTTCAAGCTTTGTTAACCAATATTTCTAGATAACATCATAATTCAGTCATTTTTCATTATCTCTTGATTTCTTTCCGCTCATTTTTATTTCTTGTAGCTCTTACTATCTAAAATGACTACTCACTTTTCCTTCTTCAAGATCGTTTATTTTTCGTAATTTTTAATTCTGCTGGCTATTCTGTATTTTTTTTTTTTTTAACAGATGAAAGCGTACAACACCAAAGGACACAGTAACTACTCTGAAGAGGCCAGTGCCGTCACCAAAGTTGACAGGATTCCTGCTCCGCAAAGAGTCACCTACGACCCTGAGACTCACGGACTAACGCTCAACATTGCTGCCACTTGTTTACGCATGGTTAGTGTCGCTTTCAATGTCAAATATAAGTAGAAAATAATATTATTTTAAATACTCCGCAGGTATCTTCTGCAATTTTCTGGTGACTAATACTTAAACATTTTATTTATTTGTTACTTTTATTAATAGTTTTTTAATTAGCATAATACGTGTTGGTACATACACAGTACAAGTAAACGTCACACAACACAAATTTTCTATACTATAAGCACAAAATGCACAAATATTAATATATAAGTACAAAATGTACAAAAATGCATAAATATTTGTGGATTTTGTACTTGTGCATTTTGTGCTTATATTGTAGTAAATTTGTTTTGTGTGACGTTTACTTGTACTGTTGCTTTTATTTTAAATAGCTTTTATTTATCTCTTAAAAAAAACCTCTTATCAGATAATTATTTTGTAATAATAATTTTTTAAAACTTGCTAAGTAAGTGCACACACTAGTTAATTAAATTCATAAAAATGTTTATCAAACACAAATAACAAAACGATCACTGTAAAAAAACAGTGACGCAAACAGCAACTCATCGTATGGTTATGAATACTTAATGTAATTTTCTAAAGCCATATAAAGAAGTTGTAACCTCTTTCTACCTAACAGTAAGCGTTTTGTCTGTTGTTTTCCCAGTCAAACTGCCTTTGTGTTTTGTCTTTCTCA
Source organism: Stictocephala bisonia (assembly GCA_035578905.1). Taxonomy (NCBI): domain Eukaryota; kingdom Metazoa; phylum Arthropoda; class Insecta; order Hemiptera; family Membracidae; genus Stictocephala; species Stictocephala bisonia. The sequence goes on from JAQJVL010000082.1 coordinate 1,045,616, forward strand.
TATTATTTCTGAGAGGGATTTTCTTCTTCTTTGAGCTGTTACAGTTTTTCAGTTGCCCTTCTGTCCAGTAATAACTTTATTTTATATTGTTTTTATTGAAGTCTACTTTTAAGTACTTATTGATCTTGAATATTTTTTTAGTATGTTTACAAAATAAAAAAGGGGCTTATAGATTTGAAGTATATATTTATGGTTAGCGTTTCTTTTCAAGAAGGTTGTATTATTCTTTATTGTTTTAGGAAATATATTATTAACATAGTACTACGAAATATACTGTATGCTTTTGTAGTAATATGTTAAATCACGTGTCACCCTATCACATGTAACTTTTATAGGGTGTTACACGTAAATAAGTTAATCACCTTATCAAATTTAAGTGCATGTTGTTTTTGTAATCATGGGAAAAAAATAAGAAAGTGATTGGTTATGTTAGTTCAATTAGTTTTTAAAGAAAAGAGATTATTTTCATGCCCGAATAAACATTAATATTAACCTTTTGCACTCCATTTATTTTGCCACACGTTGCCCTACCAGATCCATTTAATTTTCTTCAGTTGTGCATATGTTTCTTATATACAGTTACTATGACCTATTACGTAAGCAGGTAGTAAGTGTTATATACCAAATTAGACAGAAAAACGCTAATTTTGTTTGGTTTCTAAAATATATTTTAAATTGCATATGCTACTTTATAAAACATTACAAAGCGTTTTAACTTTACCAAATTATCTTTTTGTAGAATACTAAAGTTTCATGTTATGTATATCACAATTTTTTAACTGTTTTGTTAACAGTGATGTTTTGTGGTCAAACTTGACATATATGCAAATAGTACTGATACTGGTAGCAATATTTTGTTCAAACACAAGTAAGTATACAATACCGTAAACATTCGTCAAACATAGCTTCAATGTTTGTATCATCTAAACTATCTCGACTTGTACACACCATAATACTAGCTGTACACAAAAATAGTACACAAATTTACACTATATGCACTTTGTTTCATTCTAAAAGTTAGTAATAGTTACTAACAAAACATAATATAAAAACAAAAACAATTTATTTGTGTTGTAAATATTATTTACAAACACAACCTAAACTTGCAACAGTGAACCCTCAACGTGAAGATGACAGCTGGAGCTAACTAAAGCTGATTGGTTTTAAAACAAAAACAAAAAAAAAATATACTACGAAGTTCAAATCAAACACTGAGTGATTCAAAATACAATTAAATATTACCATAGCAACTATAGAAACTATAAACAATATCTGGAACGAACTGGAATGAAATAAAAGATCGATAACTGATGTCGGACTCAGTTTGCCTATGGAGCGCAAAAGGTTAAAGAAACCAGTGCCATTTTTAAAACAGTTTAATCATTATAAATTATACTCAAAAAATGTTTTTTTATATATTGAAATTGTTGAATAAATAATGTAAATGATTGTATGAGTATCTAATTTTTTTATTTAGTCTCTATTGCTTTTTAAAATCAATTACATGGTACTAGTCCAAGGTGTACTTTTATAGAAGTATAATAAAACAGCTATAAGAATGATAAATTTATCTTATTTAAAATTAATACTTGACTTAAATTGTGTGTACTTATTTATTTTTGTATTCAATAAACATTTACTTATTTCCTTGTAAGTTTTCCATTATTAATCTTAATAACTTATTCTCTACTAATAACTACACTATGTAATTTTAGTTATTTAACTAGTAAATACATTTCAAGTCCTTAACTGCATGTTTCAACATGTGTTGCAGGTTGGAATCATTGAGGTGTCAACAAATCACATCCACAGTCCTGACTGGAACATGCTGGATGACCACCTCATGTTGGCTCCGTCAGGTGCAAGCCCCACTCGTCACGAGGCCACTATCACCTCTCTCCATCACGTTTCTCGCACGAGTGGACGCTCCCTGGAACCTGAAGACCCACTCAGTGTGTTTGAGGATGACACAGTGTTACCCGTGGTCAAGGAGGATGCTGTAAGAGTGAGGGTCAAACTGTGCCTGGAAAACAACATCCAAGCCTGCGGGGACTATGTCGAGGCTGAGAGTAAGTTTCTAAAGTCTTCCATTTCTGTTTATGCTATTGGAATTTTAAACGGGATACTCAAGCCTTATGGGGGGCAACGGTCCAAACCCTTATAGAAAATTTAAATGGACCTCCCGGGATCTGAGACCATGATCCTCTGTAATGGAAGCAGATGTACTAACAACTAGGCTTGTAAGAGGCCTAAGAGTATTAAGTTATTTATATCAAAGATGTAAAGTGTCAATGGTCATATAAATACTTTATCTGCTGGAAATGACCATAGTAGATACTTGCAAGGAGTATTCGGTATTTACAAACTTTAGACAAATTTATACGTATATATCGTAGTCTGTTCCAATTTACTAGGTGAGGCTGTTGACAAGTCTCTCCATTGTCTTTAGTCTAACCAGGATTTTTCCTCAATCCTCTCCCATCTGGTCCCTCTTTTCCATTCTTTTCTTTAACATCTTCTAATCTTCTTATTCTAATTAAAAATTAATACTGAATTTTCCAGTTTTACTCATAACTTGGAAAAAGAAATTGTTGTACATAGTTTGGTTATTTTTCTTTTTTTAATGAAACTGACTAAGCCAGGATCTTGAGGCATTTGCCTGATTTTGGAGTTTGAAGATAAATTATTTAATGTAAAGTTACATTAATCATATATCTGACTTTCACTATAATCTATCCATATGATTTCAATAAACATTCATTTTTAAATAAAGGCCACATAAAAGTTCTGAATAATTTTGTGTGTTAAATACATTGATGTGTTAAATATGATCATGCATTTATTTAAATGAACAGTATTCAATTATAACATAAACTTAAACAATATACATAATTTTTATTCATGAAATGTCCAAACAAATATGAACAGTAATAATTCATATTTATGATTACATATCATATTTCATCTTTACTCAGTTTTTTACAATAGATGAGATCTTGCAATGTACAAATAGTTTTATAACTTCACCTATTGGAGTTTTACGGAATAGACAAGTGTTATGTCCCACTTGAACTCGTTGTCTTGCTTGGCAAATGTTTATTTCCACTTCTCTCTGTACTTTTTCCATTTGTTTTCGTTTCTTAGCATTTGTAATACAAAAATCTTTAGGCTTAGTGAGATGTTAAACCTTATTTTAAATTGTTATCGCTATTATCCACATACGTATTCTTGGTTAAATAAACAAAATAATCTTTCTATGTGAACTTTGCTTAACAAACTAACATTTTTTTTTTTTTATATTGTGGAAAAATATCTGTTATATTCAGTATACAGACCCACATTTTGACTAATTTCTTAATTCTACCGCAAGATGGCTACGTGTCTCTCAATAATTCAAAAATAGGCCATTAGCAGTGGTAAACCAGTTACAAATAACAACAACATGCGGAGGGGTGTACGGGTGTGATGATCAATTTTACTCAGTATAGACGGATCATTAGGAGCTGTTTTCTGCTTTGTGATCAATTTCAACTCCCCTCCCTTCCCAGTATTTGTATTTCTTTAATTACTCTGCTGATATGATTTCTCATGTCTTCATTGTGTCTGCTTCATCATATGTTGCTAGTTTCATTGTTACATTTGTAGACTAATTAAACAATATTTGCTTCATAACAATTTTATTAATCATAGTCCGTTAAAGTCTAACGAAGCGCTTATTACTTTTGCATTGAATGGTGCCTCTAACTATCTAATAAAGACATTGCTTAGTATAATTAACTCAAATACCTTTCTTAGTGTAAATAATTTTAAAAATTCTCGTATATTCCAATAAAATTATTTATTCGCCTACAATATAGGCATCTTCAGACATCAACAAAATTCTAATTTTAAAACATTTGTTCACAAAATATAATAATGTAAATATTTTAAACATGGTAGATTAAAAAAATAATTAAAATTAAAGTGTGTATGTATAAATATGAATGCATAGTAATTTTCAGTTAAATTATAATATATAAATAGAGAATTTTGAATGGAAGGAGGTTTATTATTTACAATTAGTGTATTAAATTTGTTCATGTAGAATGTTTCTGACGCATCTAATAATTTATTTTTGTTAACTTGTTTTAGAACTTCAAATTTTGAAAATTTATGTCCTTTTTCTAGTGCATGTTTGGCCATTGCTGATTTTTCACATTTTCCATACTTAAAATTTGCTGTGTGTTCTTTGAATCTTGTTTGAATTTTTCTTTTTGTTTGGCCAATATACACTTTATCACAATTAATTTTATATATTCCAGATTTATCTTCTTTTTTATTTTTAGGTTTTGCAATAAGTTTTTTATTTGATGACTTGTTCTAAACAATAAGTTTATGTTATGTTTTTTGAATATCATCTTTGTTTTCTCAGAATATTCAATGTAACAAATCTCATCCCATTCAAAATTCTCTGTTTATATATTATAATTTAACTGAAAATTACTATGCATTCATGTTTATATAATGCAAACTTTAAATTTAATTATTTTTTAAATCTACCACATGTTTAAAATATTTACATTATTATATTTTGTAAACAAATGTTTTAAAATTAGAATTTTTTTGATGTCTGAAGATGCCTACATAGTAGGTGAAAGGCCTCACAGAATAAATAATTTTATTGGAATATATGAGAATTTTAAAAATTATTTACAATTTTAAACTTTAATTTAATAAAGAACTCAAAGAAGAAATGTACCTTTCTTATTGTTAATTTAAGCTCAGTTTTTATAGCCAGTTTATTTAACATCTCTAATATCCATTCATTATAAAATTAAATGGCTATTAACTGCCTTTCATAAAATAGCATACATTCTTCAGTAATCAAAGCTATAAATTTTACTATTTTTGTCAAAATCAATAAGATATTCATACTAATATAATTGATTATGGAAACAAGCCATGTTTTCCGGTTTGGTGAAATTAGTTCATGTTAGGTTTTCACAGCTAGCACCAGTTGTCTCTCTCCAGTACACGCTGAAGTGACTAGTACGCCAAACATTTGTCTGAGTGCTTAATCAAACCTGTCATCATTATATAGTAGTACACGAGCGCATCTACAGGAAATGCATTGCCTTGGACTGTCTGTTTGTTTTTAGTAAATTGTACTACATTGAGCAAAATCTTATCAATCCTAAAAATCCTGTGCTACATTATCCAATGTTCTCGGTTTAGAATAATATGCTGTAGAATATTTAAAAACTGGACTTCCGCTTTGTTCTCCAATAAATAAATTACTTTACTAAGTTGGTTCAAACAAAATACACGCTTTTAAATATTTGTTTTACCTTTCATTCACAGTTGGTACAGCCTATATTAAATATTTGTTTTACCTTTCATTCACAGTTGGTACAGCCTATATTAAATATTTGTTTTACCTTTCATTCACAGTTGGTACAGCCTATATTAAATATTTGTTTTACCTTTTATTCACAGTTGGTAAAGCCTATATTAAATATTTGTTTTACCTTTCATTCACAGTTGGTACAGCCTATATTAAATATTTGTTTTACCTTTCATTCACAGTTGGTACAGCCTATATTAAATATTTGTTTTACCTTTTATTCACAGTTGGTACAGCCTATATTAAATATTTGTTTTACCTTTCATTCACAGTTGGTACAGCCTATATTAAATATTTTTTTTACCTTTCATTCACAGTTGGTACAGCCTATATTAAATATTTGTTTTACCTTTTATTCACAGTTGGTACAGCCTATATTAAATATTTGTTTTACCTTTTATTCACAGTTGGTACAGCCTATATTAAATATTTGTTTTACCTTTTATTCACAGTTGGTACAGCCTATATTAAATATTTGTTTTACCTTTCATTCACAGTTGGTACAGCCTATATTAAATATTTGTTTTACCTTTCATTCACAGTTGGTACAGCCTATATTAAATATTTGTTTTACCTTTCATTCACAGTTGGTACAGCCTATATTAAATATTTGTTTTACCTTTCATTCACAGTTGGTACAGCCTATATTAAATATTTGTTTTACCTTTCATTCACAGTTGGTACAGCCTATATTAAATATTTGTTTTACCTTTCATTCACAGTTGGTACAGCCTATATTAAAGAAGCATCAACCCTGACCACACCAACGTTGGTAGCAATCATTGTGTCTTGTGTGGTGTTCCTACTCTTCATTGGTCTCATGTTCGTTTATTGCCGGTGTCGGAAAGTGCCCACGAAGAAAGGCAGTGGAAAGGATTATGAAATGGAGACGACGACGTAAGTTTTAAAAACATTTTTGTTTAGTGATAAATTATCAAGTTTCATATAATCAACAAATAAAATATTTTATAAATATTGGCTAGCCAGAAAAGTTAATTATTTTTAATCATTCTTTATAAATTTAAATTTGGATTGATATGATTGCTACTGTAACTATTAAATACACACAAGATATTCTATAAAAAAAACAATATCGCTGCTGTAAATATTCAATATATACTAGTCATAAAATTGAAAAATAATGTAATGTTAGTTTTACAGTTGTTTAAATTTGTATATTAAAAATAAATTTATTTTACGGTGCTGCGATGGATTCGTAAGTATTGATGACCTAGCAAACAAGTAACTATAAAATAATAAAAAAGCATGCTAAAACTAGCTTTTTATCAGGAAATAGTAGTGGTTGTATGCATTTAATTGTTTGTGCTTTTATTCTCTTTTCTTTTTCCAGTGTGTTTTAGAATGCTCCATGTCCGACTATGTTATTTTTCTTTAATTAAAAGTTCAAATTTATTTAAACTTAAATATAATTATAATTTAATTTACAATACAAGAGTGTCAATCTCTTCCTATTTTCGGAATCAATTAGTAAATATTTGTCTGTTTTCTTAATATATTAAGGTTCTTTTCATTTTTATTTAATGTTTCCTCGGTTAAAAACTTAAATCACAGTCCATTGAACATCAATATTTAAATAGCATTAGCACAATGTTATATAAAATGCATGTACTTTCAATCAGCTGAACAATAAATACAATCAGCTGATGCAAAAAAAAAATTATGTTACTGGTCAAGTAGCTAGATAGCTTTTTTCCTTTGGGCCAGTTTTGTTTCCGTTAGAGCTTGTGTTATGGACAAAATGTACTTAACATCGTTTCCCTCTTGAATATTCGGTATTGAAGAGGAATCTAAATGCTATATCCTTAAAGGCTTTGTACTCATATGACTGTTTTAAAGATCTTTTCTGTTTTTACTAAGCTTTCAAAGGCTTTTATTTATTTGGTCATTTTTATTGAGTGTTTTCTCGTCTTTTTCTTGGAATAAGGAAACGTTAGTTTACCATTTTCAGAGATGGATTATGTACAGCTTATTTATTATTAGTAATTTGCTGAGTTCAACATTCAGTAATTCCTAAGCAAGTATTTTCTTCAAATTGTGGTTCATCAAAATCAAGTGAGTTATTTGCTTGTTATTATTTCTTATTTTGTGACATTGTTTTGTAATATAATAGTTTAAATTTGCTATCCTTTAAAAATATATTTTTTTAAAAATATTTACAGCTACATGCATGTAAATAATAACTACACATTGAAACACCTTTGGAATTTGGCAAAATTTTAAGGAATCTGAAAGCTACAATATGTTTTAGGGTCCATCCCAGTATCGTCCAACAACCCCCTCCACCTTACTACCCGTCCTCCGGAATGGAGAACAAGGCACTGGACATGGATCCGACAAAGACTGCTGTCTACGCAGGACAAAATGGCTACGGATACCACGGGGCCAATCAGAATGGTGGAGAATGTAAATCTTACTTATAAATTAACGACTATTTCTAGCCTTGTTCTACATTTAATGTATAATTACTGTCTTTTGGTCAATTTAGTATCCAAACGCAACTAGAATATGATAAGACTGCCAATAGGTTAGGTTCACATATAGATTAATAGCCGTTTATCTTTCACAATAGCTATGAAAAATTACAGGGTCAGTAAAGCTTGAAAATCGTTGGCCTTAAAAATCTGAGTAACAAGTATTTGAACAATTTTAGACTGTTTACAACAACTGATAATTAATATTTGGCCAAGTAGTAATAGAATAAAAAGAATAAATTTACAAAGTCAATTCTGCTTTTAATTAGTGTTGTGATCTTTGTGTACTGCAACAGTTAAATGTTAAGTTAGATTCGTGGTGCAATTTAGATACTTAAGTAAGATAATTAATTATGTGTAGATTTTTTAAAAGTAGACAATTATTACTTTAAATATTATTAATTTTATTTATACAGTAGCTTAATTTTTCTCCTCGTCATAAATGTGTGTGACCTTCTCTCATACTTGTTTGCTATTGCTTATTAGTATTGTCATCCATTTTTTATTTTCACATTATTTATAGTAATGAAGAAATTCGTAACTGTAGCTTTAGTTAAATACATAATTATAAATATATTTAAAATTTGTTCTCTATTTTTGGATTATCTGTGAACTTTGCTTTGTATAACTGAAGACAAAACTTTTATTAGAATTATACTTTTTGAGTTATAAAAAATTAATTCTTTTGAGAACTTTGCGTTGTGGAATGTGGAAAGCGCAACCAACAACTTAGGACTTACTCAATATTTAATTTTATGCAACGATGTGTTACAGCCAGCAAAGGTTTAGTTAATGGTGAGTTGAACGACATTACCCAAGTGTGAGCAGCTAGAAAATAAAATGATACGAATATGGAAAAGAATAGATAGTCATAACTTAATTAAAATGCTTGATTCAATATTATGTATAGTTATATCATATTTAAATCTTAAATATCTATTGCATGATAAGTTTTCAGTGCATTACTAGTTTTTTTTTTTTTTTTTTTTTTTTTTTTTTTTTTTTTTTTTTTTTTTTTGATTGAAACATTTAATTATAAAATTGGAAAGACTTCAGCCTAGTTGGTCATCTTTAAACTTGAAGTGGTTTTACATAAAGCGGTCTACAATGCCATATATTTTTACATAAAGATAAATTGTCAAGTTAGTAAAGTCGTCGAAGGGAAAGTAGTGTGAAATATTTCTGGGAAATTCTATTTAGCTCTTTAACAATATTTAAAAGAGGATATTTATTTATGTTTATATTGCAATATGTTTTACTGGTTTAAAATGTATAGTTTTTGTTTCAAAAAACTAAAATATTATAATTTTTTTTCAACTGTGTCCTCTTCCTCTCAAGATATTATGTTCAAAACTCCAGAAAACTTGTAGTTGTGGAGTTTTCTTCATAAGGAAGGTGGGAGGAGTCACTATTGTCTATTAATATAAATGTCCAGTAATTGATAATTGAGCCTACGGAAAATATATACTCTGGTTATGTCTGTTATGTCTGAAAATATATACGGAGCTGCATGGTTATGCCTTTTGTAATTGTTTGTTGTTAAGCGTAAATGCATGACTGTAAGTGTTTGCTCCAGATACTTTTGTTGCCGATGACAATAGAAGGGGTTTTTTGTGTGCAGGGGTAAACATGGGTTACATGGAGAACAGTTATTCCAATTCCAACAATGGAGGGTCCCAGGACTCCTTGTGGCAGATGAAAATGGCAGCTGCCAACAACAATGCCAACTCTGGGAATAACCCGGATCACCATCACCATCACATTGGAAATCACTACGGTGAGTGGAGTGGGACAATATATATTGCCACATAGTATCACAACTACATTTCTAAGTTCACAATCCTTGTATGTTTATAATTCGTAAATGTTAATAGTGAATTGAGTAGTTAAATTAATCAAACATCTGAAATACACGTAGGGCTGAATTTGATAAAAATAAAACCAATTAATGAAACAAAATATTTGAATAATCTGTGTGGACATGTTTTGAAGCACAATGTATACAATACATTTTAAGCATAAATTTGGTAGTATGTTTCAAATACAGTATATATCATATGGCTACAAAAAATAATTGGAAAAAATAAAAATGGAGAAATGAGATTGAAAAATATCAAAAGGAAATAAAATCTAAAATACAAAGTACTTTTGTCTTGTGTTGAAATATTGATCTTCCATCAAAGAGCTCACTCCAGGTTTTGCAGCCATTCAACACCATCACAACTGTTTCTCTGATTGAATGAGTACCAGCAAATCCCACTGAAACGAAAGCAATGGGCAATAATGAACTATGTGATCTGTAGTTTTACATATATATATATATATATATCTATATATATATTATAATTTCTAAAGTACTTTTTTTTGTCGGTACGCCATAACTTCCTAAATTCTTCACCAATTTTCATAAATGAGGTGTCATTTTAAAGCTTTTTTTACCCACTACTTGATGAAAATATACAAATCTCTCATTTTCCAATAGTTTTTTTGAAAAACGACCTATTATATCATTCTGCAAGTAATTTAAACTTTAAATATTTATTTACATTATTCGATCAGCTGTAACATGTGAATTAAATAAATCAAAACAAACACAATCACATCAAACATAGTGTTTAAAGAGGTACTTTGAATTTGTAAATATGCTGTAATTTGTAAATAACTTAACCTACCATTTATAAAATAAATTATATTAAATTTAAACTCACATATTTTATTTCTTCTTTAATCCATATTTACATTAGGTTAAATTGGACTCTAACTATGCTTTACTAACTATACTGTGTGCACTTTAATTAAGAGGGATTTAAAGAGAATACAGTGCGAATGCTTCGCACGGGTCGGCTAGTATATATATATTATAATGAGTTGAAAATGACTATATTGACAAAGTGTACAAATGGTGAGGTAAGGATTATTAAGTTCTCACTTACAATCTAACCAAAAATAACAAAAATCATGTCAAAATAAAATAAACTAACTTTAGTTAGCAGATTTACTAAGTATAATATGTAGTGGCTGGGGTATAAGGTCTAGAATAAAAATGCCTCAGAATACTAATATATTTTCTTTTTATGTTAAGTAATTTTTTTGTGTGTTTTTTTGTTTTTGTTAGTAAATAATTAATTATTTTAATAAGTGCCCTTTGAAGAGTTTGGGAAGCAAGAAAGTAATGTGATCCAAGGTTGATGGAAGAGTTGTTATGTTGCCTAACATAAAACATCAACATTAGTATATTTCAATATCAAATATTACAATATAAGTGAACAAACACAACACAAATTTATTGTAGTATAAGCACAAAATGTATAAATATCATAGATTGATTTCAGTAAACCTTTTTTAACAGCCTTAGACCAGAGAGATCTACAAAATAATTTTTCTACTTAAATTTTAATAAATTTGCGTTTTGTGATGTTCCTTTCTATTGCATTTCAACCAATTTGTAATACGTTAACTAAGAAACTAACTAGATATTAGCTTCAGAATTTGACGTATAAATAAATCAGTTATCTAGGAAATCAAGAACTGATCCAATTAAGTAGAAAGAACTGTAAAGAGAAACTAACTTGTAACGCAGTGTATCCCGAGACAGGTCTTTGAAATGTTACCTCTAATCCTCGAGTCTCTCAGGAATGAAACCACTTTGTAATTAAATCATGCTGCTAACTTTTGTTGCGTGTTTTGCACTTGATGCCAAATTGTCACCTCTCACACCTTGTGAAACCCTCAGAAACTTAGTTGGCTCTTACTTTTGTTTTGTCTTTTCTCCATTCTTTCAAGGATATGACACTAAATTAAGTTAAACTGCTACAAGTTGTTTGTCGTAGAACTTTTAAAGTTAGTTAGAGTGTAAAAAGTATATGTTGGCTTCAGCAAATGAACTTCCAGAGATTCTTTTAATTTGATTTTATCTTTAGTTACTTATTAAATGTCAAAAAAATAACTTTTCATTCTGTTCAATCAAAATAACTGTCAAAGTACCTAACCTATTTATATAAAAAATTAAGTATAAATAATTTTTTTATGTATTAGTCAGTTTTATGAAATCAGTTAAAAAATAAATCATATGAACATACAATGTCAAGTACTGGACATCCTGTAAAAGATTTACTGTAGTAATATTTTCAAAATTAGTAAAAATACATTTTGTATTACCAACTCAAAAATATGTCTGTCAGTTTTCTGATAATACAATCTATGTTTTGCTGCAATACAAATAAAATACCCTAAAAATATTTCACAACAGTAAAACAATTTTTAAAATATTAAAGAAACTAATTTTAATTTAGAACAAATTTAGTATCAATTTTTTGTTAGAGCTCAAGCTAGACTTATTAGATTACAACAACTTTAAATATTCATGATGCAATATTAAATGTACATTCAATAAAAATAAATTAAGATACCAAATTGATATTGGAAGGGTTTTGAAACATAACTTGTGGCCAAAAATAAGAAATATGTGATAAAACTCAAACAAAATTGGTATATTTTTTAACAATACAAAACAATTACAAGCTGGATATTTGACCCCTTCAAATTATTTATAAAAAAACTGATTAGAATTTCAATTACAATTGCTTACTAAAATTTAATTTAAACAGGACAAAAATTGCAGGTCTTGAGAGACAGAAGGTGTCCAACATAAAACCTATGAATAATAAATAATATAAGTTAGTATAAACATAAATACAACCAACAGGTTTAATACAGTGAAAAAAATCTAAAATGACACTTCTAGGTGAACAATTATAGTCAATAGAAAACATTTATGGCAGTCCAATGAACTTGGATTCTGTTCTATTTTGACGTTATACTGAACTAAAAATTTGTACAGTACAGGTGAACGTTACACAACACAAATATATTACAATATAAGTACAAATACTGTACAAAAGAGTATTTGTACATTTTGTATTTATTTTATAATATATTTGTGTTTTTTGACATTCGCTTGTATTGTGTCTGTAACAACATGTATTATGTTAATCAAGAAAGTATTTTAAAAGACTGGTCTAACTGAGACCTAGAGCCTGACTGCTGGAGTGAAATAAAGTACAATCTACACAGTTTAATTATGTATTGTTCGGTAAATTTTATGTTGAATCTAAATACAATGTATTGCAAATTAATTTAATATACCGTATTTAGTAATTTAAATAGTCAAGGCTAACTGTTCAGTACAAAATAAATCCTAAATGTTAGTTTTTAAAATTTGCAAATTTTAAATGTTGTGTTCTTACGGAACTATAAAAGTGATCCAGACGAATATTGTCTGTTTAACATTGCATTAGATTGTACATAAAATGTAACTTCCGTAATCCAATGTTGACAGAAGTTGAGTCAACTTCTAGTTCAATACTGAACTTAAGTGGATTGTACAATACAGTAACTCGTGTGCACAAGAGGAGGAGATAGAGGGGGGGGCTTGTGCCTGAACATGAAGGGTTTTTGTTGTGAATTATTGACTCAAATCATTCACAGCAGAACCATTTTACTACTGCAACTTGTCAAGGTACATTAATCTTTCGATAAAATAATAGAGGTTATATGAATAGAACAACATATCAGCTTAGAGACATTACAAAACTAACATTTCAAATAGATTATTAGATATTGTCAAAAGTAGTTTAAACTATGGAACATAAGGGGGATTGTTTGGTAGGGAGGAATTGGGTTAAGCCACACTATTGGAAAAAGTGGCAGAGTAAATTCCGAGCTGTTTTGTAATTTTAGTTTGTAATCTGTTTTTAGATGTGGAATAAATCATTATTTTTCATTATTATTTTCATTATTTTCAGTTATAAAACACGAAAGGAGATTTCTTTTAATAATAATATTATTCCAGATTGAAAATTTCTAGTTAGTAAAGTTGCTTACTCTTTACTACTTTCTGACTTAAATATGTGTTTCACAGTAGATTATAATCACACAGTAGAATATTATCACACAGAAATTTCCATCCTGAGGCTGTGAATTGTACTAAGTTTTTTTGGTTTGTTAACATTTTTAAGGGTGTTCATTCAGGCACCCAGTTGAGTGCTCCAAGGGCTTTAGTTCATGCAACTGCCACTAGAAGTAGTAAAGAGCCTACCTCACTAACACACATTTGTTTAGTTTTACTTTACACTACATTTGTTGGTCAATTTATTCTCTAATTTTAATAAAATATATAGCACGATTCATTAATGATTGACTTAGAAAGGCCAAACTAGTTTCTTTAACCCTTTCGATGCCGGGCATTTTTTCCCTTGGTATGCGAGAAATGCCGGGGGTATTTTTAGTGAATATGCATAGTTAACGTTATTTTGTTCTAACTTTGTTATTTTTCAATATATTTTCATAATTATTTTTTGGTTTTTCTTGTTTTGAAATGCTCTTTTTACTACTTATATATTTTCTTAAATAAAATATTGGTTTTAATTTGTAAAATCAACTTTTTTAAAAAATTAAATTTTTTTTTTTAATTTTTCAATTTAGAAACTTTAGACCATACAAAAAAATACTAGGGCTATAAAAGTGACTTTATTTGAAAGAACATCTAATTACTAACATGCATACCAAATTTCAAAGTCTTACCTAGAAAATCCCAGGATTTATCGTAATTTTTTTCGACAGTACAAAATCAGATATTTGTCACATTTGAGCGATAATTTCAAGAGTGACAAATATATTTCAACAAACGCATATTTAAAAGATGTTTAAAACACTTTTTCTGAGTACTATAATCAATTATCAACAGATTGGTACCGTATATATGGCATATTAACGAAAATGCCTTATCGAAAAAAAAAAATTACGAGCGGTCCGATATATCGGACCGCGGCATTTTTAGCGTAACTACCGCGGTCCGATATATCGGACAGCGGCATCGAAAGGGTTAAATATCCATATCTAGATAAAAAACTTTTTAATTTTTTTCCCTCAATGTGTTTATTACTTATAAGAAGACTATCACTTTTAATGAAAAAAAGTCAAAATAATTTTTAATCGAACACCCTTAAAATCCTTTTTCAATCCGGATTTTTTATAAATCAATAATAAAAACATGTACAAAATTATATGTTCTATCCTTAAATAGCAATTTACCTTCACTAAATCGAAAAACTTTTCTGTTGTATATATATGTATATAGACATTGTAAATTCTACACAATGGTAGTTAGGAAGTTTTAACATTACAAACTGAAGGAAGTATTTCTCATCTGCAAGCCGCCCTAAGTGCTGTCATAGGACATCTGGCTAGCTAGCGAACACAGTAACTCCCAACTTTGCAACAAAGTTATCAGTCTCCCAACTGGTGTTTACTGAGTTACGCTTTCACTGCCTTACAAAAATAACACTCTATTGTCACTCTTTTATTTGGCTGCCATGTTTTATTTTGTATATTTAATTACAACAAAAATTAATTAGTTCTGCCTAAGAGATCAACATAAAAGATGTATGAATTTGATGATTAGTGAACTCACCATCTTCAAAACTGTTATATGACCTTAGGCATGACTAGTGTTCATAATTTAAAATATATTAAATGTCCACAGCTGGTTACGACCCACTGACTCACGGTGGTTATGGAACAGTGGATGACTACGCCCCCTACCCCCACCTTGTCACCTCAGCCTCACCTGACTACAGCCGCAACGCCTCCCGGCAGGACTACACTCCTGACAAATGCCGCAGACGTGAACATCACTTAGGTACTCATTTTTATTAGTGAACTCTGATTACAGAATCCTCAGCCTTATAACTTTAGATTAATTAAGGCATGTACATGAATATAATGTTGAATATTAATTCAATGTAAATGAGGAATAATATGATAAGTTAAGGATCAAATTAATAAGCATAACTTCTGTCGATGCAGAAATTATGTTCACCCGACTTTGAAGGTTGTTTCCTGAGGAACTAGAGGTCTAAGAAAAATGTAATCATACCATTGTTCCTGATTTAATTGTGCGTTATATCATATGCATTTTAAATTTTACTATAAGTTTTTTTTTTTAATTTTGCTATTTATTTTTATCCAAGTTGGAACTAAAAAAGTACCGGAACTAACTAGTTTTCAGTGTAAATCAACTTTACACCGTTATTCCACAAAAATCCGTCATCATCAGTAATAATTTAATAACTGGTGATAGGAGTGTTTTATAAATTTTAGAATTTTAACTTTTCGACAAAAAAGTTCTTATCAATTTCCTTAAACGTTGTTTTCTTGGCTACTAGAAGTTTTAAAATTGATTACTTGGTCTTTTAATCCTTATGACATGTATATTTAGGATACATTACTTTCATATGTGTAAATAAATAAAGTGATTTTATATTGATTTAAATCAATTTAAATTGATCAGTTCATAGTTATTTTTAACTGATTTAAATTATTATAAAATCATTGCATATACTAACACATATGAAAGTTTATAAAACATATAAAATATTCCTTTAAACCAGTTATTAGAAAAAAAAAAAAAAAAATATATATATATATATATATATATATATATATATACAATATTATTTTGTATATATAATAACTGTATTAAATATAAATACAGTTATTATATTAAATATAAATACAATACGTGAAAATATAAATAACTCCAATACCATTTTAAGGAATAATGGTTTAAAGTTGATGTACAGTGAAAACTAGTTAAAAATTGTGGGTTTTTTTAGTTCCAACTAGGACAAAAATAATTAAAACTTGTGATAAAATTTTAAATGCATACGATATAACATACAATTAAAGGAGGACAACAATTGTGTGATAAGATTTTTCGTATGCCTCTTAGTTCCTTAGAAATCAACCTTCAAACTCGGGCGCACAAAATTTCTGTGCCGACAGCAGAATACAATTCCTAACACCTTAACACTTTTTAATAGTAATGGCAGTAGAAACTAAAAAACACCATCAGTCAGTTAAGATAAATAACATTTTTCATGTAAATTCTAGATTCATTTCCACGTGTATATTAACTATGAATGTTAAACAAAAATTAATGACACTTATATTTAATTTATTTTGGAAGTGCAAATCTGTTATATAGATTATAATTACTTTATCAGTTTACCAACTTGATTTCACTGTTTTTTTTAAAAGTGATAAGAATAGTTTTAACATATTATCTCCTGTTGTTTGAAAGTTATTTGTTACCATTGGATTGTTCATGACTGGTAGAAAATGATTAGAGATTTCCAATGCCTTAAGTGTTAATGGAAACAAACACTTGAAGCAAATTGATAGAAAATGATTACCTAAGCAAAGAAAAACTGTTTACATTTTAAATAACTTTGTTTCAAAATACGAGCTTAGCACTGAATATGTTAACGGACAATCCTTGAATCTCGTTTTGCTAAATTGTGCTGTGGCTTCTGGGATTCGATCCCGTGAACTCTTGCATTAAAGGCAGGCATGTTAACTACTAAGCTTCAAAAACTTTAATATTTTTACTCAGCATTCAGGACTACATAGATTGACCTAGTAATCAGTTTTACTTAAGATGTTAGTTGTCTATTGAATATATGGTGTCTTATCTTTAATACAAATTCATATTTACAGAGTCACCGTATCATGACGTGAGTGGGCTGCCAGATCCGTACCACATGATGTTAGAAAATGAAGAGAACCATCCAAAGAAACCCCACCAAGAAGTATCACTGTCATTGGACGAGAGCTTAGAGTCTGGTTATTCCACCCCGAACTCCCGCAATAGAAGAATTATCCGTGAAATTATTGTTTGAGCTGTAGCTTCCAAAGGACTCCAGGGGAGTGTGTTGAAAATCGCAGATTTTAATTCAGTTTTCAGGTGCTAGCACCTTTAAACTTATTTGTAAGAACACATGCAGTGAATTAATGTTATCAAACTGTTGACAGTTTACTTGTAAATAATTTTAATGTATATAATAAGTTGATAGAAATTATCTATTTATCAATCGACTGAATGTTTGAGAAATCTTCTCGGTGTATAATAATTTTGTAAATACGTGGGTTGGAAACAAAAGTACAAATATGACTGGGTCATATTTAGTAAGGAAAGGCTTTTGATGAATGCTTGGAATTTAGTATGAAACTAAATTCCTTGTTTATTGTAATTTCCTGGTTGAGATAATATTATCACTGTAAAAGAAAAAAATAGTTCTTCAAGAAATGTACTAATTATAAAAATTTATTTTCAAAATTGAAAATAAAAACCAGATTGTAAATAACAAGCATTATTAAGAATAACTTATAAAAAAGTGATTGAAAGTTAGAAATTTGTGAGTCATTTAAGGACTCAAAATACAAGACAAAGATTGAATAGTAACAAGACTGAATATGCTAAAGTTATGTTTTAGAAATAATTTTCTGTCATCAAATAAGTTAACTTGTTAAAAAAAATATTAGTCTACATGTATCATTTTTATTTAACCTTTGCATAACTTTAGTTTATTATTTCTGATAGTGTATGAGTTACAGATGTAATTGTTTTTACCATTATCTTAGCGATAAAAAGAAAAGTTAACGTAAAAGTTGTTGAGGTGGAAGGAAATATTAAAATATAAACCGGAAACATATACGCACGGAGAAAGAGAGATATGTTTTAATGAATATGATTTGCTAATAAAGTGGGAAAAGATTGGTTATAATTTTGTTTGAATAATTTGGGCTATTCAGGCTGCAAAAATAATAAATATTGTTTTAAAAACGCCGAAGGTACTTAAATGAAATACAGAAATAGATAATATGTTTAAATATTTATTGACTATGGATAGTGCAATTCATAGCATAAGTTCTCAAAGGATTGATATTTTATAGTTTGATGTATTTTTGTATATATACTTTATATAAAATGTGTTCAGTAATTAGATTGATTTACAATTAAAGCAATAAAAGAACAAATTTCGTAAAAAATTATGACATATAATTTTATGAAGAACAGCTCCCCATGGGAATTGAAATGCATTGAGGAATAATTTCTTGAATAAGAAGTTGAAATTTGCCTATATAAAAGTTGATGCTCATATCAAGGATTTATTTATTTTGAAGTTATGATGTGTTTATTTGATTGCCCTCTTTAGATAACCAGAGTATCACAAATTTTTTATTAATTTTTGATTGTTACTATTAATAATCAAAGCATACAATAGATTAAATTTATTGATTGATGTAATTAAAAAGAGTTTAAGTGTTATAAATCGTCTCGATGTTCAATAGTAAAATTGTTTTAAGTCATGGCCTCATTTTGCCAGGTTTTGTATATAATTTTGCATTGTGCCATGTTGACGCTCAAGATGTGCTAGTTTATTATTGTGTTTATTGACTGATTCTTTGTATTGTAATTTTCTAGTTTCTATATATTAAATGTAACATTGATTATTTCTTTACTAAATTACTTTGGACGCACATAGAAGCCTTCAGTTTGATGTTGCTTGATTGCCATAAATGTTTTCTATTGACTATAATTGTTCACCTAGAAGTGTAATTTTAGATTTTTTTCACTGTATTAAACCTGTTGGTTGTATTTATGTTCATACTAACTTATATTATTTATTATTCATAGGTTTTATGTTGTATAAATTTAGCTTGAATCACCTTAAATATCTCTAAAATTATTATGCTATTAATAGTAGTCAACGTAAAATAAATATTAAATTTGAAAGTGTATATTTATCAGCTATTCAGTGTTGATGAAGAATTGCCACAAGAGTTGTAATGTGTACTGGTATAAGAATAATGTTTTTTCTGTTTGAGAATTACTTTGACTTTTGATATTCTTACTAAAAATAATCAAAAGTCAAACTGAAACTCGAATTATAATTCACTAGTATAGTACATGAAAGGAACAATGAATTTAAAATAACACAAGTTTTTAAATTATACAGCTAGCAGTTTCAAAAAAATTGTTCACATTCTATATTTAGTATTTTTTGACAAAGAATAATATGAAATGTATATTGCATTTAAATTTGCATAGTTAATTAAATATTTTTTAATTCTACAATATATTTAAGGTGATTTGACCTCTGCTGTTCATTTTCTTTGGTGGACACTTGTTTAAAGGGCTCTCTATGATGATAAATGGAATGTTATTTTTAATAGTAATAGTTTCAGTCTTTCCTTGCACTATGGATTTTCCTCGGCTATTAACATGTTTCTTTACTTCTTATGATTTCAAAAGAAGTTATTATACTTCTTGTTAACCAACTTCCCTTTGCTTGCTCATGTGTTTCACATCACCCATCCAAGCAAGATCTCATAAGTTGTTATTGTTTATAGAAAACATGAAAAAAATAACAAAAAAATTAAAATATTTTCAAGAGAGTTTAATCTGTATCATTTCTATATCATGGATCACAATTTAGTGTTATTTTATATACTGTATGTCTGTATAGCTGTAATTTTTAAGATTTCTGCAATTTCATAGTTGTTTTTACATGTACAGTTTCATGTTTCTATGTTCTTTTATATAAAAAATAATAAATGGAAAATGTACAGAAATTTAACGTTTGTTTTATTTACCCTCGTGTTTCAGCAAAATATTTGTTGTGTTGATTAATTCTCAAAGATTAATTTGTAGCCATTAAAATCTGTATTAAAAACAGACACACACAGATGGCCATCCACCTACCAAAATGGACACACAGCTCACTGCGAATATTATTAATTTTGTTTTGTTACTTTTATCTTTATAAACATATTGTTGACACATACGATGCAATTATTTGTAAACATTTTCTATGCAATAATGTATTTTCCATCATAATTTTTGTGGAATCCAAGATTTCATGTTTTACAATATATGCCATACCTATAGTGGCCTTCAAAAAAAAAAAAAAAAAAAAAAAAAGAGCTAGTTCTCCTCGATATCTAATGTGAACTGTTTCCTTTGGTGTGATACATTTTGAGACACAATAGGACGCCTCCAAACAACAGTTTGTTTGTTGGGACATTGCTAAAGTGAGCCAAAATATATTTCACGTGTATTCAAATTCGTCAATGCCTTAAATCGTTCTGCAACAGAGCAGTAAGTGACGAAATATTCTATTCAGATTGATATTTGTGTGGGAAATTTGCCAACTTTGTATAACTTTCTTTGTCAAAAGTGATCTTTACCGCAAACATTTAGAGATGTAGTTCAGAATGAGACAAGGCAGTCTTTCTTTGATTTTGCAATAGTTTTATAAACAAGATGCCAGTCATCATATACAAATAATGAAAGAGATAATATTTTATTCCTTAATTTGTTACTTTTTTAAGTTAATCTCTTACTGTCTACACAGAAATTACGTGCACCTGAGTTTGAAGATTGTTTTCTAGGGAACTAAGAGGCCTATAACAAATCTAATCACATCATTGTTTTCCTCGGTTAATTTTACGTGATAAACTATGCATTTTTAAATGTTATTATAATTTCTAATATTTTTATCCTAGTTGGAACAAAAAAAGTACTGGAATTTTAACTAGTTTTCACTGTACATCAAATGTACACCGTTATTACTAAAAAAACCCGTAAATTTATAGCATTTATATTTTTAAACCTTGAAGGTAAGAAGGTTTTCTATAGGTTTTATGAGTTTTAGAAATTTAGTATTTAGAGAAAAGAAGTTCTGGTCAATTCCCCGACACATTGTTTTCTTGGCTTCTAGAGGTCGTATAATTAATTACTTGGTCTTGTTGTAATCCTTGTGACATTTATATTTACCACACATTTCTTTCACATGTGTAAGTAAATGTAGTAATTTTACATTGATTTACATCATTTAATTGATCAATTTGGAGTTATTTTAAATTTATTTAAAATCACCATATTTACTTACAAACATGAAAGTAATGTATCATACTTATACTATACTATATGTATAAGTCTAAATAAATATACTATATATACATATAGTATATAAGTATATACTATATGTATATACTTATGACTATACGTGTCATAAGGATTACAAGACCAAATAATCAAGTATATGACCTCTAGGAGCCAAGAAAACAATGTTTCATGAAGTTGAACAGAACTTTTTTCTTGAAAAGTTAAAACTTAAAGCAAACCTTCTTATCAACAAGGTATAAAAATATAAGTGCGATACATTTACAGGTTTTTGAGTAATAACGGTGTAAATTTAATGTACATTGAAAACAAGTTAAAATTCCGCTACTTTTTTTGTTCCAGCTAGGATAAAAGTATTAAAACTTATATATCATAATGTAAAATTAAGGAGGAAAACAATAATGTGATTTTTAGTCCTTAGAAAACAGCCT
This sequence comes from Stictocephala bisonia, assembly GCA_035578905.1. Lineage (NCBI taxonomy): Eukaryota > Metazoa > Arthropoda > Insecta > Hemiptera > Membracidae > Stictocephala > Stictocephala bisonia. The sequence goes on from JAQJVL010000082.1 coordinate 1,067,732, forward strand.
TCAAACTCGAGTGCACATAATTTCTACGCCGACAGTAGGGGACTTTTCCAAAGAGCAGGTTTCCAGTTACTTTTATATCTTACTATGATACAATTTTCCATCTTTTCCTGTATTCATCTGAAATTCAAACACTGTAACAACCCATTTGAGCATGATCATTGCTATGCTAATGATTGATTATAATCTGCACTGATTGATTGTGATGGTCACATTGATAAATCGTCACATCGCCTTCCTCACAGATTCACCATTGTTTGAGGTATACAACATATTGACAACAGACAGACAGAAAGCGACATGCATGTTATATTTATAATATATATGGGTATCAGCAGCAGAGGGGATCGTTCCACTACTCATCTCAGGCGGGACAAATTTCTGCCTTCAATTGTTCAACTTTCGCAACAATGTTTTATTGCAAAAATAAATGAAAAGAACTGTAAAATTTATTTCAATAATATTTATTGTTTATTATTATCAGTATTATTGCTATTTTAATAATAAATAATGATCTGATTTAATCATTCAAAGTTTGATTCATTAGTATTAATCAAACGCTGCTAATTACATAGTTGGCAGGGTTTGCTACCATCCTCCTAAAGTAGAATTAAAACCAGAAGCGGATTGCCGAGAAGAGACTCGGAGCGAGGGGGAGGAGGGGACGAAGGCGCGCCACCGCCCTTAGCCAATAACAATCGGGCAGTTCACTCTTCAACAAATACAGTGTTGCCGTAACTCATTCTCCCATGTTTATATTCGCTGTGCTACTACACTACGCCTACCACCTGCTCCGTTCCGAACGAGCCGATGTGGCAACACTGTCACCGAACGTTGTCAAGAATCTCTGACCGTCCCCGAAGACAGTACCTCTACGCAGGCTTTCCAATCCGCTTCTGGTTTTAATTCTACTTTAGTTGCCATAACAATTTTTAAATAGAATGACACTGTGGAAGAAGAGATAGTTCTCTATCTCACCTCCACCACTCAGTGCACCTCTTTTAAGCAGATGTTTTCAGTAGATTACTTTCTAAGCGGCTTATCTGTATTAAGATATAAGTAAGTCAAGCTAAATTTGCTTTCTCAATCTTAAAGTGTTGTAGATTTATTTTTAAAGAGTTTTTTATCATGGATATTAAAATGCAACTTATCTCATCTAAAAAAGAATGAAATAAATGTGCTGTCGATTAAGGTTACTAGCAGTGAATTACATTTATTATTATTTTGAGGTAGAGTATAAAATAGGTGGGTCTTATGTGGTTAACCAGTAACATCTTGATGTAGAATTCCTACTCATAAAGTCAATCTGTAGTAAGGTTATTTTCACATCAAAATCATCCTAATCCTTCAATTTTTAAATTCCTTCACTGTTGTTGAAGTCTGAAAGTAGTACATTTTTTGGTTTTCTAAGAAACGTTCTTAAAATGTATTTGAGTTCTTAAATGCATACGAATTCACATAAACTATCCTCCTAAGTCAATAGTATACTTAAATAAAATATTAATCAAATATATTTCAGGAGAAAAATCAGTCCTTATTTCTGAATATCAAGCTTTTTAAACTATTATCAATAATATAAATTAGAACAAATGTTACAAACAGCAGCTGAAAATATTAGATATAGGATGGGTTTGGAATTAATTGTAAACAAACTGTATTCCATGGACTATTTCATTTCATTGTGTTCTCCAATTCCATGATAAAAGACTACTCTTTTACATTTGAATATAAATTTAATGCAATTACATACATTGTTTGTAGTTTCATTCAATTCAGCAAATTAGACATCCTGCTGTAAAATGCAAATAAAAAGTTACAAAACTGTTACTGTATTAAGTTGCAAGTAATGTATCGAATATTATTTTAGAGATTATAGAAATTATTTTTTCAAATATTAGAATGTTATAAGACTGCTCAGAGTGTTTTTAAAGTGGTTTCAATCATTATTTTGTTTAAGTCTATTGTGAATGTATTAAATAAGTTGTTAACAACACTTAAATCTTTGTAATGAGAAATTATAAAATCTGTTTATAACTCTCATTTATCTCCTATTGAAATGAAAGAAACAAACTTATTATACTTAATTGATTTTTCTCGATTCTTCATACATGAAAAAGGAAAAAATATACAATATGGACCAATATGGATATTGAACTATTTTAAAGAATATAAAAACATATTTTTATAAAGATATTGCTTTGGTAAAAAGGATATCACACGATAGAAGTTTAAAGACAAATTTTTGGCTACAAAAATGTCATACCATTTAGTTGCCAGCTTGGAGAGGGGTAGAATGCCCTCCGCCTTGATGGGTCTATCACAGTGATTGAAACATCAAGCATTTTAAGAAATAACATTTTAAAACTATGACTTGTTTTCCTTAGCAGCTAAATAAGACTGATTCATAAATTGTCAGTATCCAGATGTTTTTTTTGGAGAGAATTTAGTACCAGGCTTGCCAATAAGCTGAAAATCAGAACACTACTACGTGGTTTGTATTCCAAGTAAATCTGTAGGTCCTTTAGTTGCCCTGGCTATTGGGCTATTAATAAATGGCTCTCTCTGAGGAACATTCAACCTATAGTTAGTTTTCGTAACAATGACTACACTCGTTCATCTACACTCATCACAATTTCTGATCATAAATCAAACTCAGTTAGTAAACAGACTACACAGGTCATCCATACTAATTCTACACTAATGTAAACATTCATATTCGCCTTAAAATACACACAAAGTTGAGTTTCCATCTAATATCAAAGAGAATAAACTGTTTCAATGAGATTTTTACTCTGGTTATTTATATGTACACATAAGGTCACAGATTACGTATAGTCAAGGCTGGAGGTGTTGAACATATGGACACAGATTACGTATAGTGAAGGCTGGAGGTGTTGAACATAAGGTCACAGATTACGTATAGTCAAGGCTGGAGGTGTTGAACATAAGGACACAGATTACGTATAGTCAAGGCTGGAGGTGTTGAACATAAGGACACAGATTACGTATAGTCAAGGCTGGAGGTGTTGAACATAAGGTCACAGATTACGTATAGTCAAGGCTGGAGGTGTTGAACATAAGGTCACAGATTACGTATAGTCAAGGCTGGAGGTGTTGAACATAAGGTCACAGATTACGTATAGTCAAGGCTGGAGGTTTTGAACATAAGGACACAGATTACGTTTAGTCAAGGCTGGAGGTTTTGAACATAAGGACACAGATTACGTATAGTCAAGGCTGGAGGTGTTGAACATATGGACACAGATTACGTATAGTCAATGCTGGAGATGTTGAACATAAGGACACAGATTACGTATAGTCAAGGCTGGAGGTGTTGAACATATGGACACAGATTACGTATAGTCAAGGCTGGAGGTTTTGAACATAAGGACACAGATTACGTATAGTCAAGGCTGGAGGTGTTGAACATATGGACACAGATTACGTATAGTCAAGGCTGAAGGTGTTGAACATAAGGTCAAAGATTACGTATAGTCAAGGCTGGAGGTTTTGAACATAAGGACACAGATTACGTTTAGTCAAGGCTGGAGGTGTTGATCATATGGACACAGATTACGTATAGTCAAGGCTGGAGGTGTTGAACATAAGGACACAGATTACGTTTAGTCAAGGCTGGAGGTGTTGATCATATGGACACAGATTACGTATAGTCAAGGCTGGAGGTGTTGAACATAAGGACGCAGATTACGTTTAGTCAAGGCTGGAGGTGTTGAACATATGGACGCAGATTACGTATAGTCAAGGCTGGAGGTGTTGAACATAAGGACACAGATTACGTATAGTCAAGGCTGGAGGTGTTGAACATAAGGACACAGATTACGTTTAGTCAAGGCTGGAGGTGTTGAACATAAGGACACAGATTACGTTTAGTCAAGGCTGGAGGTGTTGAACATAAGGACACAGATTACGTTTAGTCAAGGCTGGAGGTGTTGAACATATGGACACAGATTACGTATAATCAAGGCTGGAGGTGTTGAACATAAGGACACAGATTACGTTTAGTTAAGGCTGGAGGTGTTGAAAATAAGGACACAGATTACGTTTAGTCAAGGCTGGAGGTGTTGAACATAAGGACACAGATTACGTTTAGTTAAGGCTGGAGGTGTTGAACATAAGGACACAGATTACGTTTAGTCAAGGCTGGAGGTGTTGAACATATGGACACAGATTACGTATAGTCAAGGCTGGAGGTGTTGAACATAAGGACACAGATTACGTATAGTCAAGGCTGGAGGTGTTGAACATAAGGACACAGATTACGTTTAGTCAAGGCTGGAGGTGTTGAACATATGGACACAGATTACGTATAGTCAAAGCTGGAGGTGTTGAACATAAGGACACAGATTACGTTTAGTCAAGGCTGGAGGTGTTGAAAATATGGACACAGATTACGTATAGTCAAGGCTGGAGGTGTTGAACATAAGGACACAGATTACGTTTAGTCAAGGCTGGAGGTGTTGAACAAAGGACACAGATTACGTTTAGTCAAGGCTGGAGGTGTTGAACATAAGGACACAGATTACGTTTAGTCAAGGCTGGAGGTGTTGAACATAAGGACACAGATTACGTTTAGTCAAGGCTGGAGGTGTTGAACATAAGGACACAGATTACGTTTAGTCAAGGCTGGAGGTGTTGAACATAAGGACACAGATTACGTTTAGTCAAGGCTGGAGGTGTTGAACATATGGACACAGATTACGTATAAACAAGGCTGGAGGTGTTGAAAATAAGTACACAGATTACGTTTAGTCAAGGCTGGAGGTGTTGAGCATAAGTGCTCTAAGAAGTATTGCTTACACTAATAACATTAACAGTGATGTAACTGCAGTTGCTGAGTTTATGAGGCAGCCGGCCATTGCTTGCTATAGACGAGATTATGGGGCAATAAAAGGGGAGAAACGTCAGTCTGTACAATCTAAGCACTGTTCAAACCTTAGTGAACAGTGTTATAAGCACTATCTTACCCATTCATTCATCGATTTACTTATTAAAGCACTGGAATTGTATTTGCTTATAAACAAAGTGGCGTGTATTCATATATAACAAATTGGCATGTGTTCACGTTTAACAAAGTTTCGTATATTCAGTTATAAAGAAAGTTATTTTTTGCGTATAAACAAAGTAGCAACCGTTCACGTAGCACAAAGTGGTAAGTATTTACGAACAAACAATGTAGTACTTATTCACATAAATACAACGTGAAAGTATTAAGGTATAAACAAAGTGGCAACCATTCACGTATGAACAAAGTGGTAAGTATTTACGAACAAACAATGTAGTACTTATTCACATAAATACAACGTGAAAGTATTAAGGTATAAACAAAGTGGCAACCGTTCACGTATGAACAAAGTGGTAAGTATTTACGAACAAACAATGTAGTACTTATTCACATAAATACAACGTGAAAGTATTAAGGTATAAACAAAGTGGCAACCGTTCACGTATGAACAAAGTGGTAAGTATTTACGAACAAACAATGTAGTACTTATTCACATAAATACAACGTGAAAGTATTAAGGTATAAACAAAGTGGCAACCGCTCACGTATGAACAAAGTGGTAAATATTTACGAACAAACAATGTAGTACTTATTCACATAAATACAACGTGAAAGTATTAAGGTATAAACAAAGTGGTATATATTCTCATTTACAAAAATTAACGTTTTTACACAGATAGATAAAATGGCATATATATGCACATATATTGGAAGTGGTATAAACTTTTGGATTTTGTTTACCAAGTTATTATTCAATGCACACGTCAACTTCACAATGTTGCTATGTTTTCTGGTTTGAAATTGATTTTATTTTGGAATGTACGAAATCTGGATGCAAGTATTCCTAAATTATATTCGACAACGTACCTGCTATTTAAAAACAATTTACTTATAAACTTCCTTACCAGCTGTTTCTGGTTGCGCAGCGTTAACTATGGAATATAGGTGTTCCACAGACTTCCACGATTTGTCTAACTAGCTAAACAATTTAACAATTTAAAAAGGAAAAATATTTGTAAACTACTAACTATGTATATTATATTAATTTCATGTATTTTTTCTTCTGAGCACAAGTATATTATCAAATTAATTATTCATATCACGAAAAATAAATGGGATATACAACAAAAAAGTAGGTTAGGTCAGTATATGTTGACCATGATCCCATATTGCTACCCTATTCTAACCTAACCTTTTTATTTTTCTGGAATATCTCAGTTTTTATTTGTGGTAGGAGGACAAGGATGCCATATTTCTGTTCAGGAGAAATAACCAAATAAGATTAATGTAATATACAATGTTTTTTGTGTAAAAATGTTTGTACTTTCTTAAGTTTTTTGTCAAAAATTAAATGAAAATACTCACATGGTCCTTTCTTACATTTAACCTCAAAAATCGAAATATCCACCATAAAATTTCTATAGATGCGTGTTTGTGGAGTTAATATTTACTTGTTAAACGAAACTCGGATAGCACACCTATATTTCAAATATACGTTAACAGCGACTACACGGTTGTAACCACTGAAGAACTAGGAATCATATCCACACGATGTCAACCTATTTAACTAACTTTAATTATATGTTAATTTTGAGGTATTTTCAATTGTTCTATTCTCTTAATTAAACAAAACTACCGAATTTTATGGACTATGCTAATGCTATCTATTATTCTTTAATCTGCTTTGGTTAAAAAAAGTTAAGTAACAGTTCAACAGTTATTCATTTAACTGTTGAAAAAACGACCTATTAAGGATACAAAATGCGTTTATTCACTATGCAAAGGCCTACTTGAAGAAGTAAATTTTAAATGGCTTATTATATCTCCGGAATTATTTATCGAAGAGCTTTTTGTAGAATACTTGGGGCACCAAACTAACTATATTCAGACTGCTCATGACATAGGAAAAACAGCGTCAAAAGCAAAGACAACAATTATACTGTAAATTACTTAACATAGACGTCTGTTAATGCTCATATAAAATATCATGTAAGATAACAAAAAATCGAGGGACAACAATCCAAATACAGTTTCGGTGAAATTCACATGTTTAGCCAAATAGAAATTATGTAATATACAGAAGACAGTTATAATTCACACGTCCTGTTGTAATTAAAAATAAATATAGGAAGTATTTGTTTATTAATGAAGAATAAGAATTCTTACTATTTAAATAAACTGCCGTATAGATATTATTAAGACATACAAATATCAACAGAACCCAAGATTAAAGGCTCGAACAGAATTAAAAATGAGCAGAGAAGTTGCATTGCCGTGTATTAATTTTACCATCTGCTTCATTTGGGACAAGGTACAAAAAGTTCTTTTGTGATTTGAAAATTGCGATATTTACATTTAAAATTGGTTTATAATCATAACTCGTTGGTTAGACTAGGCAAGGTTAGAATAGTACACACCATGCAGACTTATTTGTACATTGTAATACCATAGTCTATTGCTCTAATAATATACATACAGTCGTGACAATACGTAGGTATTATTGGCGACAAGCACGACGCTAGCGATCCTATCGGCCAGCCAGCAGTAGTGCGTATATCTGCACTGTTTACATCCACAGCTGTGATCGTTAATCAGGCACGGATTGAAGGGGAGGCGATGGGGGCGATCGCCCCCCCCCCAACGGAAAAAAGCAAAAAATGTACCTACACGCTTAGAATAAAATGTTAATAAAATATTTGATTTCCCGTCATGAAAATAACATTAGTAATTGTTACCGTCTTAATAATATTACAGTATATATAATATTCAGATGTGTAGTCTGAGTTTGTAGAAAGGAGAATTTCCGAGTCGTCGGTTGGTAATTGGTAGGCCTATATATTTTCGCCGGCAACACTGCGTGTCTAGCGCCGACGTAGTGGCGAGACGCCGAGACACTGATTGACAGATGACATTGATTTGATAGTTGAGTTATTATATTAATGGTTGTGTAATGAATGTGTTAAATGTAACTCTACACAGTTAACTATGTTTAACTATGTCCAAACTATGTTTAAGTTGTTGCTCATTGAACTGTTTCCATAAAATTTTAACAATACAACATTCCAATGGAATCCATTTTATTATTTAATAGTTGTGATATTAAATGTATATACTTAAATGCTATTTCGAAGTTGTACAATTTATTTTGAAATTACATCAGGAAACTACCCCAGGGGTTCTAAGAAGTATCAATGGCAATACCTATGGCAATACCAATTTGACAATTAATTGTTTATACTAGTGTTATTAATCAGCTGTTGGAATAAATTTATGCCAAACTTATTTTCGATTACAGAACTTAGGTATTCTTCTATATTTAAACCCTAAAAACAACCCCCAAACTGCTAAAAACAATACTTCTAGGACGTTAAAATAGCAAAAATTTTCTGGAGGAGGACCCCCGGACCCCCCGCCTTACTGGGGGGTATTCCATACCCCCCAGACCCCCCGGTAGGTTCGCCCCGCCCAATTCACTGCTCTGGATCCGTGCCTGTCGTTAATACCAAATAACTATGATTAATAAATCTCATAGCACTTTTTATCTTGTTATTATTTAACTTCTTTGCAAGCTGTAATGCATTACAATGGTAATGCAGCGTAGTTGTGCTGGCTGGCTACTTGGAGCGCTAGCGTCGCGCTAGCTCCATAGCGTTGCAATGTAAGTTTCGTGACTATGTTGTTAAACTGTGCTAATACTGTAAATGTTAAAAGTAAGTGTTCCAGCGTGTTCATGTTGAATAATAAAAAAACAAAGGGACGTGGTGAAACTTCAAAGATAATTATGGAGTTACGTTGTAATGAACGTTAGAATATTCACGTCCAGGAAGTTGTTCACCAATAAAAATACAGTACAACCCTTTAATACTCTGAATGTTGTAACAGCTACGATTACATTCACAATGATTAAACAAGGGGCATTCCTCCGGTAGTAATTAGAGAAGTAAATGTTTAAAATTACTCTTTATGCTTTGTTTAAGGAGAGCGTTTACTTCTTTGAACACATTCCAGAGGAGATTATTTAACATTAAGAAAACATACCTTATTTTTCGTGTGATGTTAAAAAAAGAGATTATGTAATTATCTGTCGTAGTATTAAAAAAAGTAGCTTTTCTACATTAAATTTTATTAACAAAAACTTTATTTTGTTGGCTTAGGTAACATTTGACAAAGGTAAACAAAACAAAACAAAGGTATTTTCTGTAGGTTAAGTTAAGATAGTTTTATATTCTAGGTTAGTTCTATGTGTAAACTCACAGCAACAAAAATATTTCTCTCATAAATAACAGATTTTACTTGTAAATGTACATCAAGACTCCACATCCTTTCGACCAATAATTAAAAATAATTAAAAAATGACAGTTTAAATCAATAAATAGGCAAAATTAACTTTAACTAAACACCTCCAAGCTAACTGATTTATTCAATTATTTAATGCACTTGGTTACTATAGACTACTTTCCGTTATTATTCTTTATTAAACGCCGATCGTATTGATGTGGACGAATGAACAAGTGTAGATGAACAAGTGTAGTCATTGTTACTTACTAACTAAGGTCGACTTTTCCTTGGTAAGAACCGTTTATTAATAACCGAACAACTAGATCAACTAACGGACCTACATCTTTACGTGGAATCCTAACCACGTAGTATTTATTGGTGTGATTTTCAACTAACTGGCAATTCTGACACTCAGTTATCTTCCTTTGACAACATCTGAACCTTGACTACCACCTAACACGGACTTCTCTAGCACTGTCAACGTCGATGGCAATCATTGAGTGGATACTATGTCAATATTAAGAGGACTGAGCATAGAACTTATCGCCTACAATCTCCTCAACACTTTTTCCCTAAGTAGATGGATTACAGCACTACGCCAGCACCACAAGTGCCAACTTATTCATATTGATTTATTTATACCGTTATTGTAAATTATTTCAGAAAAGTGCCCTCACATTGGTTGTTATTGTTAACTGATATTTAACATTTAGATAAAGTTTAATTGGTACTATTAAATAAATAAAATGTTCCTTCTCGTAGGTGAAGTGGATGTCCCCTTCAGTAGTACATGTTGATAGAATGGATCAGATCAGTATCAAGTTATATTTATAAATAAATATGTGTTGGTAGGGTGGGTGGGAGTTGCCAAATCGAAAGTGACAATATGGAAGATCTATCGTAAACTGAGCTTATCTTTACGATAACATAACCTGGCCTACCTTACCTAACCTAACATAAAACAACCTAACCTAGCATACATGATATACAATCTAACCTAACCTACATATCCTATCCTACCTAACAACCTTTTTCTGTTGATATTTTATCAGTAACTTAGCTGAAGTTCTGATTTATTTGTAGTCATTTAAAAATTTTTGAAAGTTTTTTTATTTAACCATTTGTTATTTATAGGCGTTAGTAATCGATATACAAATTTCCCAAATACAATTAACTGCACAGCATGTATCAAAGTTTTATTCTGTGCCAACATAGATCGCCACTCACTATAGTTATTTTCCATGTTGTAGAGACCCGGTTTATTCCCAGAGTTGCAATTGTTGTTGGCAGCTGCCATTTTCATCTGCGACTGAGTCTTGGGACCCATCATCGTTGGAGTTGTAATAACAGATCTTTACGTAACTTCTGAGCATATGATCACATTCAATACTGTAGTGCAAAAATGTTTTTAACATCAACATAACAATTGATTATTATCACGCATTCCCAAAATGCAATTTTGTATGGGTTGTAAATTCAACCTCCTTGACCTCGTTGACTGTAAACTTTGTGTTTTAAGATCTAGTAAAAAACTACTGTTTAGTATTAGAAAATACCGAACTGTGTAATATATCGACAGTGTTTTAATTCTTTGAATATATTATTAAAGATGTTGTATTTTATCGACAAAAATAATGTGTGTTGAAGAATGGCAAGAAAATGAAAGATCTTTGAAATATATAAAATACGATGAAATAGGATTTAGTTTGTATTATTATATTAATATATTGACAATTATTGTTTAATATTGTCAGTACATAAATTATGATATAAATCTGTGTTAACTCTTTACTAAAATGATAATTTTAATACAAACAATGCAGGTTAGGATACTGAAAAATATGTCCTAAGTCTATAATCGTATTTTAACCATAGTGAAGGTAAAACTTAAAATTTGACTTTTTTATTTTTTAGTGTGAGAGTAAATTAATACAATTAAATAAGTAAATCATTTTACAAAATAAAAATGCTGTTCCCTTAATTTTTTTTATTGTTAACAAAATTAAAGCTTCTGTGTTTTTGAAACACTTTGTTTAGTCCACTTTTTAAAACCCTTTTGCTGACACCAGCACAAAGTTTACATTTTTTTAGTACAGATTAAGTTGGAAGGCTTTATTTTTGTTTTTGCTTTCATCATAATTATTTTTTTCAAACTCAAAGAAATGTCTTAGTATTCAGTTTTGTTATAATAAACTAGGGGATTTCGGTCTAAGTCATGTGAAATTGAATATTAATTTACGACATGTAATTCAACAAACTATGCATTTATATCATCTTTACACTGTTTTTGTAATCCACAATAAAGAGACTTTATTTAGTAGGAGAAAGTGACGAATCCTTGAATCTTGAGTATCGAGAAAGCAATTAATCTAACATTGTTAGTATTGGTTCTCATTCTAATTAAACACTTCCCTAAAATAAAGGACACTTTCGTGTAGTTTGGGAGTTTGAACTTACAATTGGGCTGAGAATACCAACAAATAACTTGGACAATGTTACAATTTTTATTTAATCACAAATAAAATAAAATAGAGTTTTTGCGTTGTAACAGTTTGTTTTTTAGTGGGTGGTGAATGAACTGGATGTAATCATCTTACATTTTTGTAAATTTACGTAATTTCATATTCATTCCTATATGGCTGTGGAAGGCACATAATTTATTAAATTATTAACAGTTCATTGAATGACATTATTATAATTTAATTCAGTATATAAGTTTGATAATTTTACATATTTTAGGCTTTATTTGTTACAATTTATTAAATAATTGTTGGAAAATTTTTCTATATTTGCTTTGTTATAAAAAATATGACATATTATTAAATTACCTAGGGAAAATAATAAGAATGTAATAGTAATAACTGGTTGTGTAGGCATACAAATATTATAGATCGCCCGCTTATTAAATGATCTACTGAATGGACCTGTGCGAGAAAGATGCACTGAGTGGTGGAGGTGAGATAGAGAACTAATCTTCTCCCAATGTGGCATACCATTTAAAAATTATCATGGCAACTAGGAAGATGGTAGGCTGCGAGTTGGCAACACAGAAACAAGCCCCACCCACTAATTCACTAGGAGCAGTGACCATTGGTCGGTTTGATCGATCCTAACGAATCCAGCTCAGAATGATTAAATTAAATTATTATTTAGTATTCAAATATAATCAACAATAACACAATGAACAATATTCTAAACAATAAATAGCAATTAAACAACTTGTTCAGTTTACTACAGTTTTTATTTTTTTTCAACTTAACACTGTTGTAGGCTACTGAAGTTGGTCACGAGCGTAATAGACAGCAGTGATGGAACGTTTCCCCCCTGTTGCTGAAACCCCTATATGCGCTAAATATAACATGCAGGTCGCTTACTGTGCGTTGCGATTACACCTTTTATAATTCTTTTTAATAAATTGTTTAATTTATCCTTGATATTTTCTATTGTATTGTCTGAATGTTATAGTTCATTTATATATTTGGAGTGTCATATAAGTATCTTATAATTACTGTCTTAGCTGTAGTTCATATTTCCTATTGTATTGTCTGAATGTTACAGTTCATTTATATATTTGGAGTGCCATGTAAGTATCTTATAATTACTGTCTTAGCTGTAGTTCATGTTTCCTATTGTATTGTCTGAATGTTATAGTTCATTTATATATTCGGAATACCATGTATGTATCTTAAAATTACTGTCTTAGCTGTAGTTCATATTTCCTATTGTACTGTCTGAATGTTAACAGTTCATTTATATATTTGGAGTGCCATGTATGTATCTTATAATTACTGTCTTAGCTGTAGTTCATATTTCCTATTGTATTGTCTGAATGTTATAGTTCATTTAAATATTTGGAGTACCATGTATGTATCTTATAATTACTGTCTTAGCTGTAGTTCATATTTCCTATTGTATTGTCTGAATGTTATAGTTCATTTAAATATTTGGAGTACCATGTATGTATCTTATAATTACTGTCTTAGCTGTAGTTCATATTTCCTATTGTATTGTCTGAATGTTACAGTTCATTTATATATTTGGAGTGCCATGTATGTATCTTATAATTACTGTCTTAGCTGTAGTTCATATTTCCTATTGTATTGTCTGAATGTTATACTGTAGTTCATTTATATATCTGGAGTGCCATGTATGTATCTTATAATTACTGTCTTAGCTGTAGTTCATATTTCCTATTGTATTGTCTGAATGTTACAGCTCATTTATATATTTGGAGTGCCATGTATGTATCTTATAATTACTATCTTAGCTGTAGTTCATATTTCCTATTGTATTGTCTGAATGTTACAGCTCATTTATATATTTGGAGTGCCATGTATGTATCTTATAATTACTGTCTTAGCTGTAGTTCATATTTCCTATTGTATTGTCTGAATGTTACAGCTCATTTATATATTTGGAGTGCCATGTATATATCTTATAATTACTATCTTAGCTGTAGTTCATATTTCCTATTGTATTGTCTGAATGTTATAGTTCATTTATATATCTGGAGTGCCATGTATGTATCTTATAATTACTGTCTTAGCTGTAGTTCATATTTTTTAACTTATTCGCAGTTCAATGGGTCACAATCCTGTGCGTGGACTTTATTTAACAAGTGAAGTACCGAAGGTTAGCTTATTTGGGGATTCAAACCTTGGTAACTGCACTCCTCAATCTAAAGCTTTAGCCAATGACTCACCACGCTGGAAAATTATGCAAGTCAAACCATTAAATTATGGTTAGTATATCTTCGTTACAACCATAATTCACTGGTTTTAAAATGAATATATTTGTTAGAGTTACATAATTTCCCTCAAATTATTTAGTAGTATTTCCCTACGATATGTGGATTTTGGATGAATAATCAATTAAATCAGGTTAAAAGTGTGCAGTCGGTACATTTGGTTTGACAGATTTAATCAAATATTTTAAAGCGTGCAACACCAAAGGACTCAGCAATTGCACTGAGAGGGCCAGTGACGTCATGCGTGTGGGCAGAATTACGAGTCACTTCCCACACTGACATAAACAGACTTTCTAACATTTGCTGTCACCTGTTTGGAACTTGCTTCCTTCATACTATGTTAATCAGAACTAGCATAAATGTTATTATAACTATTTGTATCACATATTCAAAAAGTATATTACTTGTATAAATATTTAAAAAATAATAAATAAGCCTATTTGTCATCTAATTTTAAAACAATGTCATTATCTAACAATATCTAAATATCGTTGATCTTCCTTTTTTACTGTATTTACAATATGTACAATATGTAATGAACTAATTTATCTTATCAGCTATATAACGAGTATATTTAAGTGAAACAATTTTACGTAAACGGAGATCATAATTAAATCATCAATTTGCATTGATGATCTTTCTTTTTTATATTATGTTAAATCGGACTACATTGTTGTTAACCATAATTTCAAGCAAATTTCATCTGCTATCTCTATTTTTAAAATTATTTTCATGAACAATTTTAGCTTGGATTTTTGCCCATTATGTTACCTTAACCAGACTAGGATAAAAAAAAAATTGATTACTCATTAAATGTAAATTTTATGTCACTCCTCTATACAAAAATTGACCTTACCTTGATAGCATATTACTAAACCTTTTCATTTTTATCTAAATAAAAATGATTAAGTTTTATATATCGCCCCTAATTTCCAAAATAGTCTACCCTTCACAAACAAGAATGTTTATGGTGTGTAATATAAAAAGTCATATCAGTTACAGTTATAACATAGAAAACTTATCATTGACTGTTTTTCTATGTCATAAAAATTAAACAACATTATTGAATTAAAATAAAAAAATATTTATAGATACAATATAGTATTTAATTATATATAATATAATGAATATACTATATTACAGTTGCTGTATAAATTAAATATAGTAAAAATAAATATATCAGCCGGCCGACATGAGTTTCTCTACCGTGACAAGTATTAGTCTAAAAGTAACGTAGTTGTAGTTGAACACTAATTTAATTCCCTGAGAATCCCTCTGGTCTGAGGATGGTCCAAATTTGTATATGTATTGCTTTTATTTACAAGCAAATTCTGTTTACTGAAATCGGTCACCATAATATGTTACTTATTTTATACTTATATTATAAAAAAATTTAAGTTATGTGACGTTCACTTGTTAAAAAGAAACACAATCATGATAATTAGCATATCATTTCTGATATTTTCCAAGAAATTTATATTAAAGTTGTTAAAGTGTACATTTAATGTAATGTACACAGTATTATTTCACATACAGTTGTGTAGGCTATACCTCACTAAGCCCTAGTTAGTAACGTTAGCTACAGAAAGAGACCATAAAACTTACCACTAATAATTGAGGTCATAACAATTAAAGAACTAAACAAATATATCAACGTTATTCTAGTAAAAACTTAGGTTAAAAACATAAACTTGGTTTATGACTTGGAATATTATTTTTTTTTCTACATTCATAAAACACTAAGACGCCCTTCTTATATTTTTCCAATCATTTCGACTATTCTGTTTCTCTCCGAATAATACAGTCTCTCTATCCTTACAATAATACAGCTCAAACACATTTTTTCCGTTTCATAATAATCCAGATTTTCATAAGTCCACTTCAATAATGCATCAGTTGTTTTATTTATTTATTTTTTACAATATACTTTAAAACCCCTCATTGTTTTTATTTCAAAATATGAATTATCTTTTAGAAAAATCTGTAACCAACCTTTACCGTTTATCAATTAAAGAATTTATATGAAATAATCAAACAAACTAAAGAGGGAAATGGATTTTTAATTTAAATGTTTTAACTGTCTTGGGCTTTAAGAAAAATCACATAATATTCAGGAAGTATTTTAGTTTTTATAGATGGATGTAGGATAAGTATTTTACTATCAAGCAGGATGTGTGATTTGGAATTGGGAATCCACAAGGGAGGTGAAGGCTATGAATAATAAATCTTAATTTAACCAATGTTAAGTTAAAGAGTGAATATTTACGGTAAAAAATATAAGATCAGCTGACTACAAACTTTCAAAATGAAATGTCTAAAAACTACTTCAGGCAAAAAAGGAAATGCAGAGTTAAAATCGACTCTATAGAGGTGAACTAAAACTAAAAAAAGGCTTGGTGGAACTGTAGCAGATGAAAAAATAAATTGGTTTGGTCATGTAAAATGCACGGCTTCAGACATACTAGTGACTAGATTAATTAGAGAAGTAGATTAAGTAGAGAAAAAATCTACAGAGGAAGACCAAGAAGATCATACAACTATTAAGTAGCAATAGCTCAGAAAACTACATACGGCTGGGAGGAAATCAAATAGATTGAGTGATGGACAGGGTAAAGTTGTTCAAAGCTTAAACAGTTCGCACCTCAGTTTATTATTATGAGTGCAGGAATATTATTTATAAGTAACTTCTTATTAATTTACTATCAGTTTAACTGTTAAAAATGTGTATTTGCTCGAAGAAAATGTTCCTCCATATAGTATCAAATTGACGTGTTTACAAGGTCAACTAACAGTTTATCTACTTGCATGTAAATTACTGAGATGAATACAATGAATAATTAATTAAGAACATAAATAACTAAAAATAAAATATAATAGGAAAAGGAACCAGGTTATAACCATAATAAGGCCGGAAAGTAAGCAACCTGTGTGTTGTAGAGGTATCGGCAGCAAGGGAATCGTTCCACCGCTGAGCTGTCTTATGTCACGGGTGTGACTAACTTCCACAACAATGTTTAGTTGAAAAAAAAACTATACAATAAAACTTTACAAGTGTTTAATATAAAAATGGATGATAATATTCAGTCAATAGTTATCATGGAATGTGAAAAATTTATTTCAAATAATTATAACAGATTGACATGAAATCAGCTGTTCAAAGTACACTCATATTTAAAACTGCACTAGCCTTTGGTTAATGCTGTAAAACATTGTTTTACGTTTTTCAGCATGACTCAGCTGTTTTTTTTTCGTTTTTGTTCAAACAAACACTGTGAATATTATAATAAGCTTTACTAAAAAAACATTATTGCATTTTGTTTGTAAAATTAGACAGTTTTTAGATATTTAAGTTAGAAAAAATTAAACATCCACCATTTTCAAACGGGTGAAGATTTATTTTTTAAATATTTAAAAAAAATAGGGTAGTACAATCATACAGTTTCAAGTATGCCCCCATGTCAAGTTGTAATTGGGCCGGACAGAAAGTGACCTGCGTGTTGTATTTAGGGTATATAGAGGTATCAGCATCAGAATGGAAAACGTTCCATCAGTCCGCTGCTGCCCATCTCGGGCGTGACTACACAACTTCCACATTCAAGTCTGTAATAAACTATACAAGTTTGTTTAGTTGATTTTTATTTATTATTAAGGCTTACATTATTACTCATTGTGTTATTGTTTCTATTCAATTTTATTTTAAAACTAAATAATGATTTATTTTGTTAGTTCTGATCTTGATTCGTTAAGGTTGATCAAACCAGCCAGTGGTCACTACTGCTGGTGACATAGTTGGTGGGGCTTGCTACAGTGCTGCCAGCATGCAGCCTATTAACTTCCAATTTGCCATGACATTTTTTAAATGGAATAACACAGTAGGGGAAGAGTAGTTCTTTCTCTCACTTCCACTACTCAAAGCATCTCTCTCGCACAGGTGCATTCAGTAAGTCACTTTCTTAGCGGTTTATCTGTACTTGCTTGATTGATGGACAATGTTGCTCTTATTGTTATTAGTCCTGATATTGCTCGAAAATAAGATTTGTAATAGCGTAACATAAAAATAATGTAATACCATTAATAAATGTTGCTTTTAGGTTTACACTTAAAAAAGTAATGGACACAAACGTAAAATGATTAACAATTATGGAAAAAGATATTTTTTTATCATAAATAAAGATTAGACTGTCAATAATGCACTAAATTTATTAATATTAAACCTCATATTCATTAAATATGATTTTGTTTGATTAAAATATTGTCAAACACTACATTGCATCTTGACTACTATAGAAGTGTTTTTAAAAAATGTGTTCTTAAAACCTACTTTATTCCATCAATTATATACAACAGAACATACTATAGAAGTGGTTGTAACAATGACGACAACTATTTTGTGGGTTGAAACAAATACAAGGGGGGGTTGACATTGGAAAATAGAAAATTTGTCTTTCACCAGAACACGACACCATTATTTATTTAAAGCTGTAACCTTTATTCTCATATCGAGTAAAACTTCATTTTTCATATACTATTTGTCATGAAATGATACTGTGATGTCTCAATAAGTCAATTTATAGTCAACAAACATATTTGTGCTGTTTGATGTTCTATTTTCGATCTAGTAGGGTATTATGGAAAATTGTATTTCAAATTACATATGACGTTATACGTCAATTTAGTTTAAAAATTAGTAAATCAAAATTTACATAACTTAAAATGTATATTATTTCAGTTAGTAATGGTAGCAAGATAAAAAATATGTTGCTAAAAATGTTCAGCTAAAAGTAGTTACCAACATGTATAATCATGAAAAGTGTGTTTTGCAATCAAATTATTAAAAGTCTGTGAATAAGTGATCAAGTATATTTATTTACTAATTAATTAAATTACTCATTAAAATCTAGACACGTTAATTT
The DNA here is from genome assembly GCA_035578905.1 of Stictocephala bisonia. Lineage (NCBI taxonomy): Eukaryota > Metazoa > Arthropoda > Insecta > Hemiptera > Membracidae > Stictocephala > Stictocephala bisonia. Next base: position 1,086,690 of record JAQJVL010000082.1, read on the forward strand.
TACTTCCTATACCGTTAAATAAAAATGATTAAAATAAAACATTGAAATAAGTTGATCGAAATTGTTATATTATTTTATTAAGTAAAATAATAAAGCAGTTAGCCTGAGAGATTTCGTCAAAATAACTAAAATAACAACATGTTAGTGTGTATTAAACAAATTTATATTCTTTATGTTTGCTTTTTTTTTAAATTGTTATGCTCAACTCCTTAACAACTGTTACCCATGCAGCTTAAAAATCTGTATTATACAGACTGGAGTTTGTTATTAAATGTACCAGTATCAGTGGATAAATGTATTTTATTTAAATACAAGTTATTATCAAAACACAGTTTATTTATATTAAAATTCAATATAAATAGTCAATAAAGTCAAGTAATTCAACTTTACTCTACCTTTTTTAATGTTTCATAGAAAGTATCAAAGAACTAAGAGGAAAAGTTTGTCTTCAACATTTATCTGGAACTATTTAAACTCGATATTTAATATTTTAATCACAGGCGCCTGTCACAAAAGTGTGTTTGAGTAAACTTTAATATCCATTCAACATGCTCTGTACGCTACAAAAGCGGTTTCTCTCGCTTTGCTTTTTATCGAGTCGTAAAAAGTGAATAAAGTGATAAAGTTGTTATACCTGAGATTCTTTTATTTCTCGTTCTGATACAAAACCTTTAATTGCTTTAACAGAACGACATATTTTGATAACAACCTTACACACGTTACTTTCTCTATTCATTAAAGACGAATTTAATGGATATTTTGCATTAAAATTAAATTTAAACAACCATCTATTTTCCACTATACTAGGATCAAATTGAGCTTTCCAATATAAACATTATTAATTTAAAAACGAAGATTTGAAATGTGTTTAAATCTGTGTCAGTAATATATTTGCAGTTTTCGAGGATTTCTTAAAAAAACTATATATCATTATAATCATTCTCCCACGATTAATTAAACTTATTTATTAATTATATATCGTCACTAAATATTCCACTTAAATTCTAAGTTGTCATGAGCAACATAAATGTTACTTGTATCTACATGATCTCTAATTCTAAAGATTTAAGTCGAATATATTTAAAATGTTCATTATTAATTATTATTAACTTGTAACGTACTAATTTGATATGAAAATAAACAGTTTTGAATATTGTATTTTTTACAACTTTACTACACCCACTTTAAAATAAAAAAAGATATATATATATGAAAACTGGATACTTGCAATTGAGTTTGTCGCATTCAATATGGGTGAATAGTACAAGTATGTTGATCACTCTTAGTATACATAAAGTACATATGTACATTTGGGCACATTGTACATACACACCTGCGTGTTACATTTAGCACATATAGGGATATCAGTAGTGGGGGGGGGGGTTCAACCACTTCGTTCAACATAGGCATGACTGTACTTTATTTAATGAATGTCCCGACGACATGATCGTGCTTCGAGACATTTGAGTGTAGCTCTGACGTGCGGTGTTGCCAAGAGTACTGCGTTTCACATCATACGACACAATAATTACTTGTGGTAGATATCCACTTGAAATCAATTAAGAACATAATACAACAGTAAAATATATAAATAATTCACAAATATATATATATATATATATATATATATATATATATATAAAACAAAAAATATACATATAATATCCAATAAGAATAATCGTTGAACAGTTGGGGGGAAATGTGAAATATAAATAATAAGAAAGTCCACGATCATAGGTTCACAATAACAAACAATTAATTAGGATGTAAATGATTCAAATGAGTTTATTCAGCCATTCAACAAAATACAAATTGTACGATAATAGCCTATGTCTAGGAGATCTTAAATTGTAAAATAAGATAATTATATAAAACAACATGCAATGGCAACATAAATTAATATGTATTGTACATATATTAGGCCTATAGCAAGCAACAGTACAACCACTACAATTTCTATGGCATGCAATTCATGCACAAGCTACTTGGAAAACCACGCACTAATTATAGGAAATCAGAGAAAATGCAAAAGTTTATTACTTTGTGAGGCTACTTTTGGTTTAATTTATTAATAATTTGCATTTGCCTATAAATAATTGAGAATATTGGAGTGGTCTGCCTCCTCATATTCTCTCAAACTATATAGGGGGTGAGCCAGAAGCCAGGACCTCATAACCTGAGCAAACGTTGCTTTGGGCAAAGATCTTACTTCATGCGGTAGTGTATTAAAATACCTTGCACCTGTAACAGGATAACAATTATGATTCTTACTAAGTATGTATCTATTTTTAAATAGATTGGAGTTTATTTCTTATTAGATAACTATGGACATGCTGATTTCTGACAAAATTTGGTTCTATATTCTTAATTTCTATCAAGCAATGAAAAATATATAAATTATGAACAGTAAATATCTTATGCAAGCAAAATATGGGTCTGCAATGTTCCAACCAACCTGCACCACTTAAGATTCTAATGGCTCTCTTCTGCAAAAGTAGCAGCTTATACGTACCTGCGGAGTACCCCCAAAGTCTAATCTCGTAGGTTAGATGGGAGTGGAAAAAAGCATAATAGGCTGCTTTTAGAAAATTATTAGGCAGCTCACTCTTCAACCTTCTTAGTAAATATAACACTCAGCTTAATCTAACACATAACATATTTACATGCTCATTCCAAACAAAGTTCTTATCTAAGTTAAAACCTAACAGTTTAACAGAGTTAACATGCACATCATTTATTAGCTAAAAGTAATTGCTTGAGTTTGTAACTCGTTCAATACTAATTGTTTTTAAACCATTTGGATGCAGTTTCAAGCAAGTTTCTAGCAAGTGTGTTTTCTGTAGCATAGGCAGTATGACTATCAAACAAGGTGGTATCGTCTGCATAGAGATTACCTGATACGCTATGGTACAAATCGTTTATTGCCACGACAAACACAGGTGCATTTAGAGAACTTAAATTAGGCAACAGCGTAAGACCTAAAGGTGTTGAAGAGTGCTCTGATGTCAAGTCAGGACAATATAAACTAAACTACAACTTTCATTTTCATGTTCTGGTTTGTGTTTCCGAAACAGTATTTAGTTCTAAATAATAACTGTCAACAATTGTAACAGTTTTATTGTTATTTATTGTTACATTACTATACATTGTATTATTACGTATTAATCGTTATTTGAACACTAAATAATGATTTAATTTAATCATTCTAGGATTGACTCGTTAGTGGTGATCAAATCTACCAATGCTCACTGCTGCTGATGACGTAGTGGGCGAGGCTTTCTAATGCGCTGCCAGCACGCGGCTTACCTTCTACATAGTCTCCATATCAATTTAAATGGATTGGCACAGTAAGGATCAGTTCTTTCTCTTACTTTCACCACTCATTGAGCAGCCCTAATGAAAAATGAGGACAAAGTTGAATTAATGAACATTCTCTTTGTGTTGAAGATATGGAAGTAATCGACTTTTGCAAAACGGAATGTCAATCGTTTCTATTCACTACTTTAATTTATATTTTTGTCTTAAGCGTATAACCTACTTATAATTTATCGCTTTAGAGATGTAATTACTATTGTTTGCGAAACCACTTGTTTGAGTGGATAATCCACATCAGAGTAATTTGTCTCTAATTCCTCTGTTACCTCTGCATTTGGACTTACTTTTATCTCTTTGAATTATTTATAGTTTTACGATTAGCATAATTTTATTATTTAAAAAACATTTATTTATTATTATATAAGTAATATATTATATAAGTATATATATATATATATATATATATATATATACAGTATATATAGTATATATATATATATATATATATATATATAGTATAGTAGTATATATAGATGATGTAATAAAATTCAAACTGAGTACCCTTTAAATTTTTTATTTAAATTATTTCACAGAACATGTTTCAACTTAATAGTCATTTTCAAGTGTCAATTAAATAAACTGAGTATATAATAATTTTTTTTAATGAAATTTTAAAACATGTGGTTTTTGTAAATATTGATGAAAATGGATAAGTTGGTGATATTTTTAATATTCATAATTTTTTTTAATAATAATTTTGAATTTTTAGAATCTTATCAAATATTGGGTTTGTATGATTGATTTGTGTATTCGATATGTTCACTGGATTTTCTTGTTGGGCTAAATATTTATGTAATTCTTCTGTTGCGTTCATTTTCTTGCCCTTTTTCATAAAATTTAATATTTTCACGTTTTCTTCAATTTTTGTGTATGTGTGTTCTGTATAGGGCAAGTGTTCGGCGAAGGTGGTTATAGCTTCTGAGAGCTTATATATGTTCTTGAAAGCATGTTTTGAATGGTCTTCTAGTTTGTCCAATGTAGAATTTATCACAGTCTTTACAATTCATTTTTTAAATACCTGATTTATTGTAAATGTTGTCATTATTGTGTTTTTTTGAGATTTTTTATTTAAAATTTTGAATGTGTTGTTGCGTGTTGAGAAACATATTTTGTAATTTGTATTTTGAAAGATTTTTCGAATAGCTTTGTTTAGGCTTGTGTTTTATGGTACGTTTATAAATTTGATAAATAAGAAACAAAAATAAGAAAAGAAATAACACATCAAGACCCAAAGAAGATCTTTGGGTCTTGAGGTGTTATTTCTTTTCTTATTTTTGTTTCTTATTAGTTTTTCAATCATGTTTGGCTTGTATCTGTTTTTTATTGCCAAATATTTTATTATATTTTTTTCTTCATTGAAGTGTTTCTCATTCATTGGTATGTTTATCAGACGATTTATCATAGAATGGAAAGTTGATAATTTGTGTTGCCAGGGATGATTAGATGTAGATGGTATTATAAGGTCGGTTTGTGTAGGTTTTCTATAGATTTTGAATGAATGTTTATTGTTGGTTTTGGTAATTGATAGATCTAAATAATTTATTTCATCAGTTTGTGTTTCTTTAGTAAATTGTATTTTGAGGAACATAGAATTCAAATAAGATAAAAAATTATTACTTTCTACCAAGTTTCAATCAAATAAACAAATAATGTCATTAATATATCGGTAACAGTATATAAGTTTGTTTCTGAACGGGTTGGATGTGTGCATATTTTATTTTATTCCAGATTGTGTATAAATATATTTGAGAGAAAACCTGATAATGGGGAACCCATTGCTGGACTATTTGCTTGTTTGTAGTATGTTGTATTAAAGTGGAAATAATTTTGATCTGTACAAATTTTGGTTAATGTAGTGATGTCTTTTATTTCTTGGTTGTTCAATGTGAAATTTTTCTTCAAAGCATTTTCTGGAATGTGTAATATTTCTTGAGGGGGCATGTTTGAATACATGTCTTTTATGTCAAATGAAAGAAATAAACTGTTTTTAGGTATGTGAATGTTATCAATCTTGTTGACGAGATCTGTTGTATTTTTTATGTTATAATTTGTATTCCAATTAATGTTATTTTGTATAGATTTGTTCAGATATTTACATATTTTGTATGTTGATGCGTTTCGAAAATTAACTATAGGTCTGATTGGTATGTTTGGTTTATGTGCTTTTCGGTATCCTTTAATTTGTGGTGTTTTGGTTTGATCATTTTAAGGTTATTTTGTTCTCCTTTTGATAGAGTTTTACAGCGTGTTATTGTATCATTTGTTCTCTTCAAATAGTCTTGCGTTGATTTTTTTTTTTTAATTTAATGAATTCATCGTTATTGATAAAGTCCATAACTTTTTTATCATAATCTTCTTTCTTAATTATGACAACTGTGTTTCCTTAGTCTGCTTTTATTATAATAGCGTTGTTTGTTTTTAATTTATCTGTGATTAACAATTATAGTTAAAAACAAACAACGCTATGTCAGCCATTTTTACCCACAAACTGCCCCAATGTATTTCTTATGGGAACATCACAAAGAAGTAGTATTTCTGACCTAACTTGAGAAAAAGCTTGAGTAAAATGTTCAAACTTTCATAGTTCTACCCTCATAACAAGCGTGCACCGTATATATGAATTTCAGCTTAAAAACTTAAAAACTGTGAGGGCCAACAACCTGAAATATTAAAAAATGTAGTTTTCTAATACTAATGTTATCTACTCAAGTGAGGTATCAATTTTAAGCTATTTTCCCCCTGAATCCAAATGTCACGTCAGATTTTAGAAAGGGCAAATAATAAGGGGTATATACCCCCAAAACTAAAATAAATCATAAAACCAAGAATAGGGTATTACTAAAATAAAACACCCAAGTGGGGTATCAAACTATTGTATTTATCTCTTAAATCACATTATACCATTATATTTTAGAACAGAAAATATTTAAGGGCTCTACCCCCCTCCCCAAATGAAAAATATGCTCCAAAACCAAAAATTGGTTAATGTTAAACTAATACACCCAAGTGGGCTATCAAATTCAAGGTATTCTTCTGTTAATTACTAATATACCATCCGATTTTAGGAAATAATACATTTATGGGTTCCACTGCCCCCGAAACCAAAATTAGTGGTCATACTGCTTAAGAATCCAGGCGAGAGTGTAGACCGATATATCTCACGAGGCGAGATGCCGAGATCCACAAAGGAACTAAAGGTATAGCGTGCCTTGGTGATGCCGCAGGCCGAAATTTCCACCGCGAGTCCAGGTGAGAGTGTAGACCGATCTTTCTCACGAGGTGAGATGCCGAGATCCACAAATGGGACTGTAGCAGAGTGCCTTGGTGAGGCCGCAGGCCAAACCTTCCCCCGTGAGGCCTTAGGCCGAGTTCAATAAAGGGGTCTTGGCGAGGCCACCGGCCGACTTCCACAATGGGACTAAAGCTATAGTTCTCAGGCGAGGCCGGAGGTCGAGCTTCCTCACGAGCGGAGCGAGTGACGACGGGGTTAGAACAGAAAGCGTGCAGGGGTGTCCCCTAGTGTTTTATATATTCTTAATAGTTTCTCGTAAAATATTTTTAGTAAAGTATAAAAAGTACAGGATAGTAGTTTTCTCTTGATTCGTTACCAGATAAAAATAGAAACTTAGCTATGTTTATATTACGCTGTGTCTGAGTGTGTCTAACCAGATAACAAAACTCGATTTAAAATGAAAATCTCATTTTTACTTATAAATGAACAAAATAATTAACTTGATCGTTTCAGAAAGACAGTAACAAAATTTAAATTAGGTCTGTTTGGGATTGTTTGGTGTATGAACTGTGAATAGTTGCAGAACTTACAACATTCTGGAATGTGCAAACGTATTATTCTTAACACTTTTTTACTACGTTGGAAAATAAAAAAATTCCAGTATTATTAAGTTAGATAGTTACGCAAAATTACATAGGAAAGATTTTATTTAATTGTAAAGTAATTTTCCCTACCATAAAATTGTATATGAATATTTTAGTTCACGTCGAGTTTTTATGTTCAATTAAATATAAATGTAAAACGAGTAGTAGATTGTACAGTCTAGTTAATGTATAACGAGTAGTAGATTGTACAGTCTAGTTAATGTATAGAAGCAGGTTTGATTAATGAGTGTAATAACTTAAAGTCACAACTGTAATACAAAGAATGGGGTTAAAATTATCTCAATAAAAAGATAAATGAGCGGTGGCAAGTCATTTCATGGTTTATGAATATTTAATGTAATTTACCTTCAACGGTATAAAGGAGTTGCAACAATTTGTATGTAACACAAACCTTCTATTGTTATGTTACCTTCAAACAGCCTTTATATTAATAATTACATGAATGGCTTAGCCTTTCTCCGGCCTTCATGGTCTTTGTACAAACCCCTTTTGACAAATAATGCCTCCATTATCTATTGTCTCTTCAAAAGAAGTTTGATACATTATTGGATTCCTGATGAAGGTCTCGTAGTTTAAATTTAGCTTATTATTCATTTACCTTATTGTGTTTTCACTAAAACTTGTAATTGTTAAATAAAAAAAAAAAAAAAAAAAAAAAAATGTTATTTACTCATTTACAGTTATATGGAAATACCAATACTTAGTTATTTTACGAACATATATAATTATTGTGAACATGATCATGTGAACAGTTATCAAGACTTTCCTAAAACGATTGAAATAACAGGTATTGGTAACTGTATCTTTAAGATATTACAGGAAATCAATGATACATGTAACTTAAATCCTTATAAATATACAAGTTGGACAAAAATATGGAAACGCTTTCACAACTGTTGTATGACTTCACTTATAAAAGTGAAATCTTGTACGTCATCATGGTTACAAAGAAAACACTTTTTGACACCATCAGCGATATTAAATCTTTTCAGGGGGACGGCCCATGATAGGTTAAACGAAAATCTTCAATGTAAACCTAGGTCGAGTTTGGTGTAAATTAAAATGTCTATTCAATAGAAATTAATTGCCGCAAACTGGATTACGAAAGGTTTAACCTTTCCAGAGTTAGCGGTCATTTTAATTTCAAAGTAACTAATTTGAACAGTATAATTTCTCCGCGATTTAACGGTTTTAATTAAATTATTATGATCAAATATTACACTTTATGGAACACAATTATTTAAAAAATTAAATTGTTAAATTATCTATGGACAAAAATAACGATGTTGTGAAATAGTTTTCATATTTTTTCCACACTCAATGTGGAATATGTGTTTTAGACATTCACACAAATATGTGTTTTAGACATATTTGATTGTTTAGTAGTTTATTTGTTATTTGTTTCTTAATATTGTGTGAATTATGTTCAATATTATTGTTATTTGTAGAACATCCATTTGTTTTTACATTAAATATTTAATTGTCAGTTCTCATTTTATTCTGTATTGCATTTATATTATACTAGTATTTATGTATCTTATTGTATAGATTTTAAGAAAAATTTGTATATGTACGTTGTTTGCATATTTTCATTGTTGTTGAGTTTTTGGAATATTGTTGAAAATATGAACTAATTAATCTCATAATATTTGTTTTATTCTCCACTGTTACTGTATCTATTGTTTTCTTTAATGTGTCTTTTATCGTATAGTTTAAAATTATTAGCTTGTCTTGAAGTATTACCCGAGGTTTCTTTCCCTTAAAACTTGCGTTCTTTTACCTTGGGATCAACTAACATAATTAGAAGCCTTGGTGGATTTAGCTTTATGACAGGAGATCATGTCATATTTGAACTAATATAACATAACTTTTGGACCCTTTTCCAAATCTACATTATAGATTTTATATTTTGTTTAAATAAGTAAACGGTGGCTGACAACAAACCATACGATATATACATGTATATGCATTAAAAAAACTGTTATTAATTGTTATTTGCACATCAAAATATATTTATTTATTTGGTGGAACCAACTGTCGGTTCCACTTACGTAACATTTAAGAATATAACTAGTGACAATAGTTTAATATTTATGATATGTAATTTAGTAATAGATGATATTTAATTCTTGTTATGAGTTATATTCTTCAATGTTGTATAAACGTCACTGATAGTTTTTTCGAATAAATGAAAATATTTTGATGTGCAAATAACAATGTATAACAGTTTAAAAAACGGGGTTTTTTCATACAATTTTAATTGTTTCACCATAAAAGTATTTGGAAAACTGGTGGTTCATTATTTATAGGATTTGTAAAATGTATGGCCAACGAATGTTTGTAAGTGAGGTTTTGCTCTACAGAGTGTTTGTAAGTGAGGTTTGGCTCTGCAGAGGCTACAGAGTGTTTGTAAGTGAGGTTTTGCTCTACAGATGCTACAGAGTGTTTGTAAGTAAGGTTTGGCTCTACAGAGGATACATAGTGTTTGTAAGTGAAGTTTGGCTCTACAGAGGCTACAGAGTGTTTGTAAGTGAGGTTTTGCTCTACAGAGGCTACAGAGTGTTTGTAAGTGAGGTTTGGCTCTACAGAGGCTACAGAGTGTTTGTAAGTGAGGTTTGGCTCTACAGAGGCTACAGAGTGTTTGTAAGTGAGGTTTGGCTCTACAGAGGCTACAGAGTGTTTGTAAGTGAAGTTTGGCTCTACAGAGGCTACAGAGTGTTTGTAAGTGAGGTTTGGCTCTACAGAGGCTACAGAGTGTTTGTAAGTGAAGTTTGGCTCTACAGAGGCTACAGAGTGTTTGTAAGTGAGGTTTGGCTCTACAGAGGCTACAGAGTGTTTGTAAGTGAGGTTTGGCTCTACAGAGGCTACAGAGTGTTTGTAAGTGAAGTTTGGCTCTACAGAGGCTACAGAGTGTTTGTAAGTGAGGTTTTGCTCTACAGAGGCTACAGAGTGTTTGTAAGTGAGGTTTTGCTCTACAGAGGCTACAGAGTGTTTGTAAGTGAGGTTTTGCTCTACAGAGGCTACTGAGTGTTTGTAAGTGAGGTTTGCTCTACAGAGGCTACAGAGTGTTTGTAAGTGAGGTTTGCTCTACAGAGGCTACAGAGTGTTTGTAAGTGAGGTTTGCTCTACAGAGGCTACAGAGTGTTTGTAAGTGAGGTTTAGCTCTACAGAGGCTACAGAGTGTTTGTAAGTGAGGTTTTGCTCTACAGAGGCTACTGAGTGTTTGTGAGTTTTAGCTCTACAGAGGCTATAGAGTGTTTATATAATGTAAGATCCAACAATGAAGCTCGGACAACATAACATGATATATTGTTTCTGAATACATGGAACTTACACATTATGTTACTCTCACAAAAAGGAATCATTCAGGAATATTTCTTATATATATTCCAGACTTTGGGTATTACAAAATACTGCTGTTAAATCCATAAAATTTAGAGTGATATCTTAAATAATATTTATTTTCAAAAACAACACGAAGAAGTATAATTTAAAAATAAAAACTACAAACAATACTTTACATATAGTGTTCAGTACATTTTGCATGTACCTGGATTGTGCTTTCCAGTTATTACAGGCGTATAACATTTTATTGCGGCAATTACCTAGTTTACGACAACAATGTCCAGCTGATCCATAAACCCACAACAAAGCCAATAACATTGTGTCAAGAGTTGTTAGTGGAAGTAATTACCGTTAGACATTTACGTTCTGTTTGTCCTTGGATAGTGAAATACGTCATAGGCGATCTTACGAACAGTGTTTATATATTATAAGGATTAGAAAAGTCTCGTCCAATAAAAATTACAACTTTTTTTAGAATAAGAATATTATATTATAATCGGAATGTACGCAATGTATAGCTTACTTTTTACGTTTATATTTGCAATTACATTATTATAAATATACGTATAAACTATTTTTAATATTTTTGAGCTGACATTTTCACTGGTAAAACTTATAGTTTTATGCTATAATTCAATATAACTACAAATTGGTAAGATACATAAGTTTTCGGTGGAACCCAGCCACTTGGAGACAAATTTGCGGCGCTAGGTTCTATGCTCGTCCTCTTTATACCAACATATCTTAATAGCAGCTCAGTCGTTGCTATCGATTAACGGCACTACTAGAAAGGTCTGGGGTGTCCATGTTGGGTGGTAGTCAGTGCTCGGATGTTGTGTACGAAAGTGAACTGGGTATCAGGCTTGTCAATAAGCTGAAAATCAGACAAACATAACGTGGTTCGGATTCCAAGTAAAAATGTAGGTCCCTGGTGATAGGGCTATTAATAATAATTTCTGAGAAAAAGTTGAACTCAGTTAGTAATCAGCCGAAACAGGTTATCCAAACTCGTGTAATTATTGATATTAGCCTTAAAATACACGCAAAGGAAGTGCCATATTTGAGAATCTGAAAATAAATAGAAAACAATTAGTAAAGTTTTTTTCAATTTATATTTGTACTAAACATGTTGTTTTAATATTTTGAAAAATCCATTCTAATAGTATTGTTCAGCCAGATGTATTTTGAAACCCATACAACTGCAGTTATATGTTAAGGCCAAAGCAGTATATTTAAAAAAATCACCAACATACCTTTACCAACCACTAATAATGATGTCATTAATTTAAGCTATTAGCTATATACTAATCATTATTCTCTAAATATATATTTTATCATACTCATTCTTTAACCTGGTTATATTTCTATTTTGTTTTAATTAAAGAACTGAAAGAAAATATGAAGCAAAAAGGACGTAAGAGTGGTGGTTAAACAAAAACATAAATAGACAGCATTATTATGTATCAAACACTACATTTCATCTCTTAAAAAACACAAAATTTTAATTCGAATTACTTTTTACTAACTTTAACTAAGACCCTCTAACAGTTCATTAGCTACAGTAAATAGTTTAGCTATACAGGGTGTCTTAAAAGTCCCACCCCCCCCCCTATTAACTTTCTTATGAATACAGATAAAGTGATTTACTTCTGGGAATGTTTATATGACCAACTAAGGAGTTTTTTTATGTATGCAAATTTTTTACACCCCCTCTCAAAAGGGGGTAGTTTGGGGGTAAGTCAAAGTTTTTAAATAGGAACCCCTATCAAATGACACATCATTTTAAAGGTAATATTAAAAGAAGAAGAATGGCGGAAACTAGGGGTCTCTAACATTAGTCTATCAAATTTGGTGGCAGTTTAAAGTTGGAATTATTTCATAAAACCCCCGCAGCTTGTTACATTTAAAATTGTTGTAAGGCAGACAAAACATTCACCCACCAGTTAGTTTTGAGAACTGATGACACCTAATCGTAAAACAAGTTATTACAAGAATCAACAAACACCAAAAACCACAAATAACATACCATTTATTTGGTTTTGGTTTGTCTGACCAAAGTCCCAGGTTGCCCTACTGGACTTTGGTCAGACAAACCAAAACCAAATAAATGGTATGTTATTTGTGGTTTTTGGTGTTTGTTGATTCTTTTAATAACTCTAAACCAAATACAACAACTCATATTACATACTCTACTTTATAAAATAAACTGTTGTACATTGAACCATTTACCAATTACTGTTAATTCATCATTATTTATGTCTAAATTTGATGTGGATTTTACAATTTGTTGAAATGGACCTTTTATATTTATTATTGTAAGTACTCTTTTTGATCTAACTGAAACACAAAGTCAATTAATCGTTCACCAATTTTTAAGTACAATATTTAAACTATATATACTGTACTTAAATATTGTATAGTTTAAGTAATAGGCTATATTTTTAGGTAATATACGAGTTGTTTAAGTAAATACGTATGGTAGGCTATACGACGCCGGGGCTGTAGAACGATTTCAACCAACCATTCACCACCTATAGTGGCATTGACCTTTACGAGCTTGGTATGGCCCACCCACCCACACATCATGAAGAGTAATATTGACCCTTGACCCAACCACCCACCCATACACGTACAGCGGTATTGACCCACCCACCCATCCATAAACGTACAGTGGTATTGATCCACCCATACACGTACAGTGGTATTGACCCACCCGCCCACACATACACGTACAGTCGTATTGACCCACCCATACACGTACAGTGGTATTGCTTATTAATTACGTATTATTTTTTTTGTCAATAGATGATATACAAAATCACAATATTTACTACTATAATTTTATAGAAGTAAATATTTAATTGAATTTTATAAAAAGAAGAACAAAACATATTTTGTAACCTATTGTATGAAACACGCTTTAGAGCTCTTTTAGTTTTCTTCTGTAAGACGACAAAAAGCGGTCACCTAATACTTCTAAGAGGGCTTTAGCTCTCTGAGTTTCATTTCAGTTTTTCAATAGACCATATGGTCTTTACTTCCTAATAACAATATTTATTGATAGTAAACAGCTATTCAAAATATAAGCAGAAAATATTTTGTTGAAAATATATTCTTTCAAAATATTAAAAAAGTGTAAATATAAGTATTATATGAGTATGTTTGAATAACATTTGAAATTTTTGAAATTAGTTTAAATTCAACAATTTGATTTTTTGGATCTTTTCCGTCAATTCACTACTACTACTTTTTCCGTTACTTCAATACTACTACTTTTTTATCGCGATTACGGTTAGGATTTTGGGTTAGATTAGGCAGCTACTAAAGTTGACCACAAACTGGTCAATTCAAGGATTACCTTCGCTGAATACGCTCCCCGTGTGTAAGTTCTTGGAAAACTATAAGATAAGGCCAGCGATATCTACTGCCGGCGTGGTGGCTCAGTGGATAAGGCTTCGGACTGCGGAGGGCAAGGTCTAAGGATCGAATCCCCACTGAACCAACGGTCGGTACTTCACTCGTTGAATAAAGTTGACGTACAGGCCTGTAGGGCCATGTCAACTGGCGAGTGAAGTTTTAATTAGAAAAACAATCTGATTCTTAGCGGATAAGGAACACTACAGTGCACGTAAAAATGATTGGGGAGCAGTTTCTAGAGCAATAGAACATTTATCAAGCTGTAGTAAATTAATTGAAACAAAAAAAGTGGTGGAAGGGAATTAACGGGAAAGATCCGATTTTTGTTTTAACTTGAGTACTTATTTTGCATCAAATAGAAGACATTTAAAGATCTGTTGACAAATATTTTATAATTTTGTAAAATGTAAATACATGAATTTTAATTGAACAGTGTCTGCAATCATTTAATATTGCAAAAATCCATGCTGCGTAACAGTTGTAACTTAAATATGAATTTAAAAGAAAAAAGTCAATTATATCTTAACAGCAATTATATTACACGGTCTATGAAGTTCGATAAAGGTGACGACAATTAATGTAAATTAAATAATTATTTTCGGTAACTAACTTAAACGTTCCATCTTACAATGAAATTTAATTATGAAATGAAAAATCGTAATGGAATTTAATTTATCACATTAATGGGTGCTCGTATATTATTAATTTATATACGAGGTGTAGTTGACCTGGTACAAGGGCAATACCACGAGCCCACTCATACACGTGCAGTGGTATGACCCACCTGCCGCCCATACATGTACTATGGTTTTGACCTACCCACCTACACACACACGTACGATGGTATTGACTCATCCACCTACCCATACACATACCATGGTATTGATTTATATACGAGGTGTAGTTGACCTGGTAAAAGGGCAATACCACGAGCCCACTCATACACATGAAGTGGTATGACCCACCATCCCACCCATACATATAGCATAGTATTAATTTATATACGAGGTGTAGTTGACCTGGTACAAGTGCAATACTACGAGCCCACTCATACACGTGCAGTGGTATGACCCACCCACGTGTATGAGTGTACAATATATTGGTGTTCGTATATTATTAATTTATATACGAGGTGTAGTTGACCTGGTACAAGTGCAATACCACGAGCCCACTCATACACTTGCAGTGGTATCACATTTGAAAATCAAGAATTTTAAGTTATCGACAAAGTGTCTTCTTTGAGTTCTTTATTGGAAGTTTGAAATAGTTTTTAAAATTTTCATATATTCCAATAAAATTATTTATTCTGGGAGGCCTTTCACCTACAATGTAGGCATCATCAAAAAAATTCTAAAGGCCTCACAGAATAAATCATTTTATTGGAAAATATGAGAATTTTTAAAATTATTTATTGACAAAGTGTTGCGCTAATTTATTTAGGCCTATAACTGTATAAAACATTATAGAAAATATATAAACTACTGGATAATTAGAATATTTATGAAATAGATAACAAACCCTACCAAAATATCAAAAGTTACGAATAAGTATGTACGCATGTATAATCAGTTGTCATGTTTTTGTATATTAGCAAGCCACTTGATAATGGCTGGGTTAAAATTCCTTAAACGTTAATTCTTTCGACTGCATTTTCCTGAATTTTACCTCAAGGTAATGGAGTTATTTGGCATTGGAAATATAGTATATCATTCTTGTTTTTTTGCCAAAGTATGTATGCTGAAAACAAAAATGAAACAGTATAGAGTGAAGAGAGTAAAAATTAAAATATCTTATTTAAATTAATGTTAATGTTATTTAAACTCCAATTTGAAATGGCATTTAAATAATAAGTTATAATATGTTTTTTATTTGTTTAGTAGAGTAATATTAATTGGTGGCTGAGTGGCTGAGGCTTCAGACCTTGTAAGGCATAGTCCAAGGTTCGAATCCTTAACTGAGCCAATTGCTGGTTCTTCACTCGTTGAATAAAGTTCACGCACAGACCAGCAGACCATGTGAACTGGTAAATAGAGTTAAAAATATAGTAAATAAATGAATGACAGATATTATGTTACTTAATTTTTACTTGTAAAATCGCTAAATACTTAAACTATTTTATTTAACTTAGGTTTTAGGTATTAGAATTTTAGGTAAAAGATGCCGTAATATATTGTTTAGAATTACATATTCTGTCAAATTTGCATAGAGTATGTTGTTCAACCATAAAATATATCAATGTTATGTCTGGTTGGCTGTGACCAAACCACAATTTTAATTAACTTTATGTTCTAATTAACGAGATCTGCTCAATTTCCACTCGTCGAGCAGTGTAAAGTCTTTATGACAAACTTTAATTACTAAGTGAAAAAGATTTTTTCGCAACGTTTAGGAGATGAGCTTTTGTATTCGGTACATTTACTTCGTGTGTATTACTTAGGTATTTTGTAAAGTCATTTTTTGATTAATAAGTTTTGAAAACATGTAGGTCAGTATATTTAGTTTTTAATTTACATTGTTATAAAGTACGTAATGGATTTTAATAGATCATTGAATAGAATAGCGAACAATGGTTTTATAGATAAAGTTAAAATATTAATATTTGATATTTTTAACAAATTTACAAAAACAATAACACCTGTTCTCAATGAAGTTCGATATAATTTTGGTAGTTAGTAGTTTAATTATATCTTTGAAAGGGACCTATGGACATTTTAATGTATTCATACTGACTATCAAATAAATATATGTTTGCCATTTTTGTTTGAGCTTTATAATACACTTGTGTGTTTTTATTTGGTAAATTTGTCCTGATAGCTGTTTTTCAATTTATCTGTCAAATTTATTAATTGTGTTTTGTTTTATGCTGTAGGTGCATGATTGTTCTTTAGTAAATAAATGAATTTTACTGCTCTAATGTTTTCATTCTACATCCCATGAACAATGTAGTGTGTACGTTGTATATCAGTCACATTTATGGAACAAATTAGAAGTTAAAAGTCAGTACGAGGGACTGCACTTAGCTCAGTGATATGGTTGTTGGTCTTTGATAGATTTACTGGGATAAACAAAACAGTAATTTAAAGTGTTAAGTTAACTGTCATTATTTTCGCAATGCTGAAATTCTAAAAATGTTTAGTTGTACAGATCCTTTTACTTTTAAAAGATTTTTTAATATGTTACAGATTTATTAGGGTTTTGGAGAAAATAAAATTTCTGTACTATTTTTACTGTCAGCATTCTAAATAATTAAAGATGAAAGCAAGGTAACAATAATTAAATTGACAAAAAATCTTGTATTGAGGCGTATGGAAGCTTGAATTTTGCAAAAAGGAATGTCATCAGTTTTATTCGTCATTTAACTAACCTTTTTGCCTTAAGAATATAACCTATCTATAATTGATCACATTGGAGATGTAATTACTATTGTTTGAGCGGATAATACGCAGTACCTGTCTCTAATCTTTCGGTTGTCTGCATTTGTACTTACTTTTATCTCTTCAAATTAATTACTTATAACTATACGACTACCACATCATGTAGGCCTATTTCTTATTTTTATATATTCCTAAGATTCGTTCAGTATCTCGTAAAATATTTTATAATGTATAAAAGATCATTTTTGTAAAGGTGAAATAGTAAAAATGGTTAGTTATTTGATATGGAAATCGTTGAGTCCAAGCACATACTGCGTGTCTGTTCAGATGAAAGTAGATTAAGTTTGTTGTGTTAAAGAACTAGGAAATTCTCACTTCAAACTAAGAGTATTAGGAAAAATAACTAAGATGGACACTAACGCCGTACGAGTATGGGTGAGTTGGTGGGTCAATACCACCTTACGGGAATGAGTGGATGGGTGGGTCAATACCACCGTACGTGTATGAGATAAATGATTTAAAGTGACATTAATTTATGAATCATCAATTAATTATAATCAAGAATCTGGACGAACCATATCTGTTTGTTATTACTGTCTAATATTATAGATATGCTAGAGTAAACATTTCCTTTGTAGTGATTAGAAACATAAATATATATTCGGCTCAGTATTTTAATACGGGGGCAGTAGTTCAACGTAATATCAGTTCAATTTTATATTTTCAAATTATAACAACTGAATTATTGTCTTTGTTTTTTTCTCTTTTCAGAATATATATGTTTATATATTCTCTCCGTTACCTTATTATATCAAAGCCTGTAAGTTTGGACTTAAAAGACAAGTTTTGCTTTTATTTTGTCAATTTGTTGAAAACTTATGGAGAAATAATTAATAACACCCCTCTTCGTGTGTATATCTGACATTTTATACCATATGGATAGTTCATTTTTTAATTTTATAGTGTTTAAACGTTTACTTTCCTACTAGCCCATAACAGTTGTTGCTAGCCCATTGGACTTTGCTAGCAGCTTCATATGCAGATGGTCACGGGTTCAAATCCCGGTAGGTCTACTTAAAATTTGCTTGATGAGTTTGGACTGTTGCCCACAACAACATATGTAGACTAAGTAAAATTGCCGCTAACGTAAATAGACAAACAAAAAAGAAAAAACGAAAAACAAAAACAGTACTTATGTAATTTCCAATCATAAGAGAAAAATAGTTTAAATAAATAAAACTTATTTATTTATATAAAGCACATAATAGGCATCTTTAACAATTTATTTGATTATTTACCCCTATTTAAAACAAGAACATATAATAAAATATAATAATGATATACACTTTTTTTAAAGGTCAACATACTTACTAAATTTTACCACACAAAGTAATCAAAATTTCAATTTTATTTAGTTAGTTATTTATGCAAAATTACTTAGGCGATATTTTATGAATAGGCAGACAATAATAGACTTATAAGAATGTATATTTTACCATGAAATGTTACATGAATATTTCAGTTCACGTCCAGTTTTCATGTTCAGTTAGACATAATTAATTGTAATCGAGATGTATGTTTTACAGTCTAGTTAATGTACAGAAGCAGGTTGGATTAAATGAAGAGTGAAATAATTTAAATTCACAACTGTAATACAAAGAATGGGGTTTAAATTATCTCAATAAAAAGATAAATGAGTGGTGGCAGGTCATTTCATGGTTTATGAATATTTAATGTAATTTACCTTCAACAGTATAAAGCAGCTGCAACACTTTGTATGTAACACAAAATTACTATTGTTATGTTACCTTCAAACAGCCTTTGTATTAATAAGTTCATGAATGGCTTTGCCTTTCTCCGGCCTTCATGGTCTTCGTACAAGCCCCTTCGACAAATAATGACTCCATTGTCTCTTCAAAAGAAGTTTTATACGATATTGGATTCATTAGGAAGGTCTTACAATTTAAATTTAATTCAATATTTACTTAGCATCGTTTTTGTTACTAGGCATTGTAAGTTTTTAATATTTTCAATTAAAAATTGTTATTTTTCATTCAGTGGTTGCATGAAAATCCTAAAACTAATTAAGGGTGTTGGATGTAATGAGTATTTTGACATTTTTTTATTAAATGAGTTAGTAAGTAAGTAATACATTTTATGAGGGAATGAATCCAACAAAATAAAAATACCTTCATGCAGATACGCTACATTAAGTGGCCAATTTAGCCTTTCTAGATCCATAATTTTCTAAACATATTTATTTTAATGTTTCGAAAATAGTGGATAAAAGGTACTAAGCAACCTAGAGTAAATTAAAACTCAACAAATTCTTTTTTAACAGTAACCAATTTTTTTTATAAAATACATTTGTTTAAATTTTTGATTACTATTTGTATAAGCGTTAGCTAAAAATGTACATTAATAATATATGAAAACTACATGGCTATAATCCAAGATAAATGGGAGAGTTATTCACTTTTGTACAAATTTGGCCCAAGGGAGGCGGGTACAGTAGGGAAGGAAACACGTTGTATGTGTGTTAGTGAGTCAAGCTCTTTCCTACACCTGGCGATAGTCGCGGTGAATATAGAACTTAATTCCTTGGATCACCCAACTGGGAACCTGGATGTTTTATGAACATAAATAACTAATGTGAACTTTCTTAAGTATATAGGTCTAGTTATTGAAGTGATAAGTACTCGTAAATGTGTTTTATGATATTACAGGAAATGAAATAACAGTTATTAATGGTTTAAAAACCATTTTGTTGTTATAAACGTGTTTTTCCATGAAATTTCTTTATATAAAAACTTTCTTTAATTATATTTAAAAAAAACTATATATAAAACACAATTGCAGTAGACCTACATTATTTATATAAATGGATAAATAAATTAACAACCAATAGTTTTAAGTGGGTTTCTTGCTCTAACAATTATTTGAGAGAGACTTTGACGTGTTTACGTAGATATAACATAACACAATGAACCTCTAAAAATACTTCATGAAATCTTATTACTTATAACTTGTAATATGGAGGCCATCTTTTGTATACCAAGTTTACCATTTTCAGAAAATATGTAATTAAGCAGGAGTATTGATTGACACTTGCCGTTTTTAACACAAATTAGTTTTGCCAAAAATATAATATTTATTAGTGATATATTTAAATAATCAAATTATATCGATAGGCCTATTCACAGTTTATTATTGTCTATTATTAAACATTATATTATATCTCAAAGTACAAAGTTTACAGTCAACGAGGAATGTTTGAGTTTACAACTGCACTATTCACAGTTGCATTTTAAGGAATGCGTGGTAATAATTAATTGTTATGTCGATGTTAAAAAAATATTTGCCTAGACAAGTACAGACTGAGCTTATATGCTCAGAGGTTACGTAGAGATCTGTTATTACAACTCCAACGATGATGGGTCCCAAGACTCAGTCACAGATGAAAATGGCAGCTGCCAACAACAATGGCAACTCTGGGAATAACCCGGGTCTCTACAACACGGAAAATAACTATAGTGAGTGACGATCTATGTTGGCACACAGTAAAACTTTGACACAAGCTGTGCAGTTAAGTGTATTTGGGAAATTTGTATATCGATTACTAAAGCCTATAAATGACGTTTTATCAAGAATCTTGCACAAAATCAAATAAATAACTTACAATAAATCAAACCTTATTACTGTAAAATATCAACAAGTAAAGGTTAGGTTAGATAGGTTACGTTAGGTTATGTACTCGTAGGTTAAGTCAGGTAGCTTAAGTTAGCTTAGCTAAGGTTAGGTAGGTTGGGTTAGGTAGGTTGGGTTAAGTAGATGAGGTTAGGCAGGTTAGCTTAGCTTAGATTAGTTAGGTTAGGTTAGGTTAGGTTAAGAGTTCATGTTAGGGATGTTAGCTTATGCTAGGTAGGTTATGTCGGGAATGTTAAATTAGGCTTAGTAGATTTATAATTTTGTTAAGTATAACAAAAAATAATGTTGGTTTTGAATACAAAATAGAAACTTATAAATTCATTTACATTTTTTATTATTGTGAAAAAATAGAAATATGTATAGTTAGAAGAAATAGAAACCTAACCTACTGAAACATTTTTTTATTATAATGCAACAATTTATATTAGGATATTCCACAGAAGGAAATTAGCAAATTTAAAAGTTACTATATTACATATTTATTGAAGATATTACATTTTTGTGACTTTTTCTAGGGAGGTAATGTAATGAATAAACTAGACCTCTGGGTAAATGGTGGGAACAACATTTCCCACTTAGTAATTAGAAGGCTGCTCTAAAATAGTTACACAGCTGTGAGGGTTTTATACGGTTATGTCTCATTAACTACTCTGTATCGGCGATATATTAACAACTAAAGAAATTATTGTTCATGTCAATTAATATTAACCAAGTATTCGTGTTTATATAAAAACAATTCACAAAAGAATGTGTTTGATACGGACATGTGATATTTTAAGTTTATTAATGAAAGCTAAAATGAAAGCTAAAAATCCTTGAGTTAAAATTTTATTTAGGCGAGTTTTAAAGAACAAGCAAATGGCGTAATTAGTTGTAATAAGTATTAAAAAAACTAACCCAATTTGGATTTTCGAAAAACCTTATGAAAGGAGCCAAAGTTATTCACAATCTAATGAAAGCGTCTTTTTGCAAGACAACCGTCAAATTCAACACTTTTACAATACTTTATTTGCAGTACGATGTATGTTACTTTTTAAAAACACATACTGGAAATAGGTTAGGGTTACATCTAAATAAATTAGGTTATATAATGTACAATACGATTGCATGGCCATGGGTTGAGGGTATAGGCCACCAATAACTGATCCTAAATTTGTGTAAGCTAACAACATATAGGTCGCTTGGATTCCGATCTATTGAAAGCACTGATGCGAGAGAGATAGACTGAGTGTTGGAATTTAGATAGAATCACTCTTCCCCCTCTGTGACATTTCATTTAAAAATTGGCATGGAAACCAGCATTGGCAGATGGTAAGCCACGTGCTGTTAGGGCAGTACAAACCCCACCCACTACGTCATCATCAGAAGTGACCATTGGTTGGTGTAATCAAAACTAGTGAATATATCTTGGTATAATTGTTAAAATCCAAATAACAACTAACGATAAATAACAGATTGAATAGAAATGTAAACAAAAATAACAATAAAACAAACTTGTTCAGTTCATTCATTTCTAAGTAAAACTCAGTAGGTAACCAAGCTTTAAAAGTCATCAACACTCAAACTATACTCATATTGTGATGTGAAAATGCCTTGGGTGAGCCGGTGGCCGAGTGGTCTAAGGCGTCAGGACTTTGAACTTGGGTTAGAGATAGTGGTGGTACGAATCCGGCCTAGACTGGAATATCTATCAGTAATATTCACCTTCTACTGTACTGGTTCACCCCCTTACTCTGCCTGAATAAGTTCCTCGCACAGATCAATAGTCTATGAGGAATGGACAGAGTAAGGTTAAGAGAAAAAAAAAATAATATATTCATTCGTATTCGTCTTTAAAATACGCCAAAAGTTGCGTCTCATATCTTAGAATAATCTGAAAGTACATATGTGATAGCAATGTAGAAACATTTGGCAATACGTAGAAAGAAATATTACTCCATGGGGAACAATCTCACTGTCTTACACCTCACCCCGAGGGATGTATTTGGGGAACAGAGACAAATCTGGAGTTTTACCTATCCCTCAGTCAAACGACAGACAAGATCTTAGACAAGATAACAATATGCCTTGTCTAATATAACTACTTTTATTATTAATATCCAAAGTTTGTGATAAACAAGTTCGTATTCTTAGCTATAATAGCTAAAATTTTGAGTTACAAAACTGAAGAGTAGTTAAAATGTGTAGAATATAAAGTGTAAATTGGTTAAGTCACTACATCGAGTTTATTGTGTTTATTTATTTCTAGATAGATACAGCCTATTCATGAGTTGCAGTATATATCATAATTCCAATCATATTTTAAGGGTGTTTAAACAAAAATAATTTTTGAAATATATTTACCAATATTAATTACGAATAATAAGAGATAAAAAAGAAACTTAAGATTTAAAGATAAAATATCTTAAGTACAGTTTAGTTCATTAATGATAAATTTCGATTTTATCTGTATATTTTGCTTTAAAAAATAGCATTAAAGCCTTTTTTTCTTTATAGTGGTAAGATATGGCTGCCAAGAGTGGCTAATTTGGTCTTTCTAAGAAAATAGTTTATTGAGAACCTGCGCGACATATTTTATTGTCCAACTGTACAGAAAAAATACTAATTAATTTCTGTTTAGGTGATTTCTTGTTAAAATTCAAATGGTCATTGATACTGACTAAATACCTTTTACATCCATACATATTGGCTCTTTTTTCATAATGCCAACTAATATAAATGAAGTATTGATCACTATTAAATGTCTAAAAAACAAAAAATCAACTGGTTTTGATGGCATAACCGTTAACCTCGTAAAAAAGACAGCGGAAACGATTGCTCCAGTTTTGGTTCACATTATAAATCTAAGCTTTCAGAACGGCGTTTTTCCTGATAAACTAAAAATGAGTACTATAGTTCCAATATTTAAAAATAATACTTCTATTAAAATTGACAATATAAGACCAATCAGTCTATTAGCCATATTCTCTAAAATCTTTGAAAAAATAATGAGGACCAGACTCGTAAAGTATTTAGACAGCATACACTTTTTCAGCCCGTCTCAATATGGTTTTAGAAAAGGAATGGGAACGGAGGATGCGTTATTATCGGTTACAGAAAATATTTACAACAGTTTTAACACAAATAAAAAAGTAACGGGTCTTTTTATAGACTTTAAAAACGATTTTGATCTTGTCGATCATAATGTATTACTGTCAAAATTGGAAGCAGCTGGAGTTCGGGGAACTGCGCTCAATTGGTTTAACAGTTTTATAAGTAATAGAGTCCAAACAGTCAAAATTGCTGATCATTTTAGCACACCACTAACTGTACAAGCTGGTGTACCCCAAGGATCAGTGCTATCAGCTACCTTATTTTTAGTTTTTATAAACGATTTACTGGAACTATCCTTTCAAGGTCAAAAAAGTGCTTTTGCGGACGACATTGCTTTTTTTTATTCAGAGAAAAATATTAATGATATCTGGGAGAATATAAATAAAGATTTAGAACTATTAAGAGTATGGTGTTGTGAGAACAAAATGATAATTAATGTTAAAAAAACAAGATATGTAAATTTTAGTTTAGTTAATAGTTTTGAATTTCCTGCAGAGTTAATATTTCACAACTTGAGTTGTGCGTCAATACGTTGCAAATGTGAAGTAATAGAAAAAAATAATTGTTTTAAGTACCTGGGTCTTAACTTAGACGAAAATCTAAATTGGCAACCCCACATTTCATTATTACATAAGAAAATCAAACTTTCGATCAGAACCTTTTATTTTTTGAAGAATTTTTGTGAACCCAGTCTATTACGAATGCTTTACTTTGCTCTAATAGATTCCAGGTTACAATACGGTATACAATGCTGGGGGGGAACTTACAAAAACTATTTGGAAAAACTCAGAGTATCCCAAAAACATATTGTAAGAATAATACTCAACTGTCGCAAAAGAGAGAGCTCCTACCCTTTGTTTTGTCATCTGAAAATATTACCCATTAACCACTTATTTGTGTACAAAGTCTTAAAGTTATTTTATATTAGAAGTGGCAACACTGGTACAGAAAACCTGTCTTACCAAACAAGAAGTAATTTCCAAAGAATATTTAGGTTACCTAAAGTCAATAAATCTAATTTTAAACAGTCTTTTCAGTATGTTGCTCCTAAGTATTTTAATCAATTGCCACGTTATATTAAATCTTGTTCTAACTTAAATTCGATTTTAAATCAAACAAAACATTGGCTATTTTCTAATGATGACGTGTCCTTTCTAAATGCTACTCTTGCATAATTAATTAATTAGATATATATCTTTTAAGTTTACTACCTGCCTACTCTAGTTGTATATTTGTATATACTTTGGAAGGAGTCTTATATGATATACTGTTTAAGCAAGTAGGCCTATATGATATTAATTATTAAAGTACGAACTTTAATTATTAATTGTAATTTTTCCTTTTTAAATTAATGTTATTATGTTATAATTTTTATTACTATGTTTTTTGGTTCTTTGCTTTAACACAGGTGCCACGGAGTGCGAGTTTTTTATTTTGCTGCTGGACTCACAATTAAATTGTTTGTATTGTGCTTTTTTAGAATTAACGTTGGCCACAAATACTGGATACTGTGGTCAACTTTCTATTCCTACATTGTCATTGTTTTTGTGTTTTACTTTTTTAAAGGAATAAATTTTTCATTATTTATTTATTTTATTTTTTTATATGCAAGCAGAATGTGAAGTTGAAGAAGTTTAGGATCGTCTTATTTTATCAGGCGAAGTTAGGGCTAAAGTGTCCAGTTAACACGTAACCTTGAAACAAACGACTTTACGTGACTTCCGAACCACGGGAGCGGCAGGGCATAAACTGTTGGGGGTCACATCGGGAATCAATCCCGGACAGGCTGCGTGGCAAGCCAACGCCATAGCCCCGTATCTAACCCGGACAGACTGCGTGGCAAGCCAACGCCTTAGCCCCGTATCTAACCCGGACAGACTGCGTGGCAAGCCAACGCCATAGCCCCGTATCTAACCCGGACAGACTGCGTGGCAAGCCAACGCCATAGCCCCGTATCTAACCCGGACAGGCTGCGTGGCAAGCCAACGCCATAGCCCCGTATCTAACCCGGACAGACTGCGTGGCAAGCCAACGCCATAGCCCCGTATCTAACCCGGACAGACTGCGTGGCAAGCCAACGCCTTAGCCCCTTATCTAACCCGGACAGACTGCGTGGCAAGCCAACGCCTTAGCCCCTTATCTAACCCGGACAGACTGCGTGGCAAGCCAACGCCTTAGCCCCTTATCTAACCCGGACAGGCTGCGTGGCAAGCCTACGCCTTAGCCTCTTATCTAACCCGGACAGGCTACGTGCAAGCCAACGCCATAGCCCCGTATCTAACCCGGACAGACTGCGTGGCAAGCCAACGCCTTAGCCCCTTATCTAACCCGGACAGACTGCGTGGCAAGCCAACGCCTTAGCCCCTTATCTAACCCGGACAGGCTGCGTGGCAAGCCTACGCCTTAGCCTCTTATCTAACCCGGACAGGCTACGTGCAAGCCAACGCCTTAGCCCCTTATCTAACCCGGACAGGCTGCGTGGCAAGCCAACGCCATAGCCCCGTATCTAACCCGGACAGACTGCGTGGCAAGCCAACGCCTTAGCCCCTTATCTAACCCGGACAGACTGCGTGGCAAGCCAACGCCTTAGCCCCTTATCTAAACCCGGACAGACTGCGTGGCAAGCCAACGTCTTAGCCCCTTATCTACGGCTGCTCTAAAATAATTTATTTGCCTTTGTTAATTTGAAGAGTAGCATATTTCAATCACTTATAAGAATAATTTACTACAAAAAACACCCAGGTGTTCTCAACTGTAGGTATTTTAATTTTAACTATATACGAGTATGTTTACTGAACTTTTAATTATTTTAACTTTTCATTTTTAATAAAAGATTAAAAGATTCTTGTCATCATACATGTAGGTGCACCACCATTCACGTTATTTGTGTAGTTAATGGATGTGGAAGTTGTCCCAGAATGTTCTGTTGCCTCTACACTTTAAGTCATTAGTCAGTGTGGGAAACAAAACGAACACCTTGAACTTTTTATGGTACATTTCTCTTTACAGCATCAGTCGGACCGTCAACACCACTCTCAAGACTTATTATAGGAATAGATCTTGATTTATACAACTTTTATTAATGTTTATATGTTAGTTGTTGTAATGAATATTATAATGTATACTTATGTCAAAAATCATTTACATACGAAAAAGTGAGTGAAGATACTATTTCTGCAATGTGTCAAAAACGTTATTATAAAATCATGTTTAAAATGTGTTGATGAAACATTATCTATATAACATCAATGAATATATAAAAACTTCCCGCTTATTATCGTAATTAATTATTTTATAACAATATATTTTGGTTGTTTTACGCAAAACTTCAATTATTTTTATATTTTGGTTGTTGTAGCAAATATATTAATATTAATACCTATCCAAAAAAATCTTGTATATACGAAAAGGTGAGCGAAGATGCACACTGGCAATGTGTAAATTATCAAATTGACCATGTTTGCTCAAAATTGTCCTCAGGCATTTATGTCTTTAGAACTAGCCAAATTCTGCCCAACTCAGGTTCTGATGACGGCGTATTACGGCTTGATTTACCCTCATCTCACCTACGGTGTGATGCTGTAGGGAGCTTCAACAAATAATCAGTTCAGCAGAGCGTTTAGATTGCAAAAACAAGCGATTCGTATGGTCGCAAAATTAAAGTTCAGAGAATCTTGTAGAGAAGCGTTCAAAAAGCTGCAACCTTTGACACTGCCATACCTTTACCATCCATACCTTTACATATTGGAAACAATAATGTTTCGCATATTATTTAAAGGTTCCATGGTAAGTGGGTGGGATATTCATGCGCATGAAGCCAGACGCAGGGATGACTACCGAACTGGAATCCACAGGATGGTAGTATACGAACGCTTGCCCTTACACACGGGCGTTCGTTTTGTCAACAAATTATACAGGACTCAATTAAAAATGCACCAACGCCCAAGGCGTTAAAAACTCGTCTCAAACGCTTTTTAGAATCTCATGAATTCATAGTGCTGACGAGTATATATACGGCATGCATCTGGGAGACCACATAATCAGATGACTGACAACGAGTGCCAGGAGTGGGAATTAGGCATGAATGAATGTGTAACTGAAAATGATGTATGTTTGAATGAGGTTTCGATATGAATGTATTAATTTGAATTTTGTAATATGACGATTGCTATACATTTTACAATGTATTTGCCAAATAAATTTGATTTGATTTGATTTTTTGCAATATGACATTTACAATTATAAGAACCATGTTAAGTATGTATGATAAAGCATTTTGTATAGAATGTCAAAAAATATATAAAATATGTCTCGCTGAGTACGTCAATAAATCTTAATATAAATGTATGATATAAATTGGTCAGTGGTGTAGTTGGTCAAGTCCATCTTAAAAAGCTAAAGGTTCGCAGTTCGACCCCAATTAGATAACAAATTTTGAAAGGGATCAGCTGATAGCCACTTGAAAGGGATCAGCTGATAGCCACTTGAAAGGGATCAGCTGATAGCCACTTGAAAGGGATCATCTGATAGCCACTTGAAAGAGATCAGCTGATAGCCGCTTAAAAGGGATCAGCTGATAGCCACTTGAAAGGGATCAGCTGATAGCCACTTGAAAGGGATCAGCTGATAGCCACTTGAAAGGGATCAGCTGATAGCCACTTGCTGTTCCATTGTAATTATTGGGCTATTAACTAATGACACTTTTTAAGAAATGTTTGGACTTAACTTTATAACATCTACTCATCTTCACTTACCACACACATTAGAAATCCATATTTACCCATTCATTGATAATCGGCGTCTTAAGAAAAAATAAATTAGCAAGTGCATGTAGATAGTACTGATATTTAAATCTAAGTTTTTTATTTATCAGCTGTTTAAATTTAGTGCTTCTCTATCGATAATGCTATTATTTTCAGTAAAAATTTGATATTTCTAATGCTGTTTTTAGGCGTGGAAACTCTTATCTTATTGTGCCTTATAATACGAAATAAACATTCCTTAAACATTGATTTTACGTCAGTTAATACGTAAAACATTTTAGCTGAGTATTCTAATAAATCATAGCAAATTAACTATAGCAAATAAATAATAATTATTAATTATTTATCAACCGACACATATACTTGAATTAATTCATGTAAACACATTTTAAATAAATTATTGTTCACGCTGTTGTTCAAAGCTTATAAAAGCAGTAACATAAATATAATGTTCCAATTGGTCGTAGAGTGATTTGTTTATTCAAAGTATAAAATTTATTTATTTATTTATTCATAAGACGCCGATCGTCAAGATATGGGTGAATATGGATTTCGAATGAGTGTGATGAGTGTATATGAGTGAATGTAGTCATTGTTACAAACTAAGGCCGACTATTCCTTAGAAAGTGTCATTAATAGCCCAATGACAAATGAACAGCCGGTGATTATCAGCTGATCCTTCTCAAAATGTATTGACTCTGATTGGGATCGAACTGAGAACCATTAGCACATGAAGCTGGAATTGAACCAACTACGCTACCGACCAATTAATAATAAACTGTGTGACTGACTTTATCTAATAAAATG
This sequence comes from Stictocephala bisonia, assembly GCA_035578905.1. Lineage (NCBI taxonomy): Eukaryota > Metazoa > Arthropoda > Insecta > Hemiptera > Membracidae > Stictocephala > Stictocephala bisonia. The sequence goes on from JAQJVL010000082.1 coordinate 1,116,469, forward strand.
TTTATTGATAAGAAACAAATGTATAAAAGAAAATTTGTTGTCCTTTTGTTATTGTTAAGTGTAATTGGTTTTATTTGTTAAAAAACTTCTTCAGCATCTTTAAAATAAAGTCAAGCAAAGCTCTGCTGTACATTTTAAGACGAACGAGTTTATTACAAAGTTTCTTTTGTTCAGGTTGCTTTAGCCGTCCGTACTTGTCAATGTTTCATGAAACTTGTTTCTGACAGAACTTTCCCTCAGTTATATTCCATTTAATGAAAACATTTATGTTTAAAGTGATAAGAGTTGAAATAGTGACACTGTAATATTTTCTACTTCTTGTTGTAAGTTATAGCATAATACTTATTGTTATATTTATGTTAGATTAGGTTCAATTCATTAACATAACAACATAACATAACAGTTGTTACGCATTTTTAATATTTTCGACTAAATATCACCATTTTATTTTTCTCCATGATACTATATTTAGTAAAACCTATAAAAATGTTAGTTTTAAATGTTGAATTCCTTTATAGAAACATGTAAATGTAACAAAACAGTTCAAAGTTTCAATCATTGGTTATATTTTTTTAATGGACGAGAATATGTTGCATCTCAAGAATAAGTTCATATTATAATTTAAATATGTTATTTATCTGTATTCATAATGTACATATAATTTTATATTATACTACAAAATTGTTACCAGTTAATATTAATAACGTTTTTAATTTGAGGGTTCAATATTATAATTCAGCGATAGCTAATTATATAATTTTGTAATATATATTTAAGTGTAATTTAGTAGTACCATATGATCTTCTTGCCATTTTCTTTCAAAACACTAATTATATATGTACAACATTATTTTATAATTATAATACTGTTTCCTTAGCTTCATATAATAAAAAATCTGGAATTTTCATCTTAATAAAACTAAACTTTCTTATTTGTCCTGTAACACATTGACTTATGTCTTGCCAGAGGGGAAACATTAATGAAATGAAATCACTATAATCATATATTGAACGAAACAAAACTATATTTTAATAATTAAGTTAATAAACCATAGATATTCTAATAATATAATATTATGCTTAAATTAATGTATTATAAAACACCGTATTTTTCCTGCTTGTAAATGCATTTTAATGGAATATTTTAAAGACAGAACATTATTACTACTGCACCATAATTTATAAAAATACAAAAAAAAAACAGTATTTATTTAGTTATTTTAAAGAATACAACAATGAACAATAGTGTGGCCTCGCCAAGTTACGCAGAACTTGTCGACCGAGTACAATAATTACATACACAATTTTCCTTTTTTTCCTAAAGTATAGTTAAGTTTAGTGGTAGTTTAGGGCAGGCATTTATTTATAAATCAAGTTCAAAACAGTCACAATTTCAAAAAATTGCTTAAAAAAATGTTGTTTAACTGAAACAAAAATCATTAATGTTCGACATTCCGCACGTGGGCACTCTGCCTTTTTTCTCCTTATTGAGAAAATGAAACAGATATTCATGATTTTAATAACTCTTTTTCCAATACGTGGCTTAAATATACATATTCAATCTATCACTAAGAAATTCATTACGTACAAACTACATTTCCTAGTACTAGGGCCCCTGTTTTATATTTAAAAAATGAATGTCTTGTGGGAAAATTATGGTGCTGTAAATATATTATATATTGATTCTAACTGATTTCAGCTGAAAAGCTCCTATCAGTTACAAATATACGTTTATTCATTGCGACATATTTTCTATTCAATAATTGCACTTATATTGTACTAATCATTTACCAAATGCGTCCATATATAAATTTGATGTCCAATTTCGAATTTCTAGTTTTTATTTTGTACTATATTTTTAAACGAATCACTTAAATTTCTTATTGAAAAATGCTTCTTTTCTGTGCATATGAAATAATACATCTTCAACAAAACTAAGACTGAAGAATAATTTAAATTAGGAATTTGATATTTCATTAGATCCTAAAAGCCTTGGATTCGTAAAGCAGGGTTTGCGTGAGACATCAAGGGATGTTGTACGTAAGGTTCACTTCACCCACCTTGACTAATGAACTGGGGGTAGTTCTGGACCAGTGAGGCATTCATTAATCATGCCTCTAATGATTAAACACAACTCAACTCGATCATTCAGAAAGAAATATATGAAGTTGAAACCGTTATGAAATAAATGTTTTATTTTAGTGAAAAACTTTCTCGTGAGCTTAATTTGTATAGTTATATAAAATATATTACTCTAGATTTATCTTCTATAAATCATATATTCAAATAACCTACCTGAATGAACTGTTTAAGATTTAGCTACAAAACATACTGGGAGGAATATGGCCAACATCCATTAAAGTGTAATGTTTTATATTGAGGAGTAGGCGGAGTAGTGGCGGAAAGGATGGAAGTCACCGCTTAGATTGTTACCTACTGAAAGTACTAGTGTGAGGGAGATGAACTACTTATACATCGTACAAGTGTGTGTGTGTGTGTGTGTGTGTGTGTGTGTGTGTGTGTGTGTGTGTGTGCGCGTGTGCGCGCGCGCGCGCGCGTGTGCGTGTGCGTGTGCGTGTGCGTGTGTGTGTGTGTGTGTGTGTGTGTGTGTGTGTGTGTGTGTGTGTGTGTGTGTGTGTGTGTGTGTGTGTGTGTGTGTGTGTGTGTGTGTGTGTGTGTGTGTGTGTGTGTGTGTGTGTGTGTGTTTTGTACCGGGTCTTTTGACCGGTACATTTCGTTTTTTTTGTCGTTGGCTGCCGGGCTGCCTGAGATCGCTCATGCCCTGCGTTTCGCGTACTTTGGTGGCCGTTGGCCCGGTTTCGGTCGTTCCGGTTTCCAGCTTCGGTCAGGTTAGCCTGTCTGTTCAGTTGTCTTGTGCTGCCTGCAGAATTTCGTTATGATCGGCTAGACACACTAAAACGTAAGTGTTCATTTTGTAAGTTTTAATATCTAATCACCCTTTTGGTGAGAATATTTTGTTTCAATAATATTAATCGTTCTTGCTTGTGTTTTCAGGGTTTTGTTAAATTTGTATTTTCTTTGTCTAGTTTGGTTAACCTAGGTTTGAGCCATGTGCTCCATGTTACTTTTTTACCGTTAATTGCTTTTTATATCTTGTTTTATTATCAATAGTAGTTCTGTTTTTCTTTAGTTCAAAATCTTTAGTTTGATTTTCATGTTATAACATATTGCCCCAGTATCTATAGCCTAGTTTTCAGTTTGTCATTTTTTTTTTTGTTCCATACGTCTTTTATATTTTGTTAAATTGTAATTTGGTTTAAATTATTCATAGCCTAAAGTTAATCTTTCACTGTCTTGTTGGCTCCACTCATGTTCTTGTTTGTATCTTCATGTTCAGTTTTGCGAAATCATGCACTCTTATATTTAGTTGTTATGTGTAATATTTTTGTTGTTGTGGCTGGACTGTTTTTAATGTGCTGTGGTGTTGCCTTGCAGTCCAGGGTCCTTGAGTGGGACGTTCAGCTCTCGGCCTGCCGTCCGGGGATTGTCTACCATCTGCACTGCTAGCCTGGCCTGAGGACCATGTTGGAGCCTGGAGTCGCCCGCTACCCGCTCTACATCTTTGGTGGTAGAAGTCTTCTGTCCTCAGGTCAGTGCGTTCTATGTCATTTTTCCCGACGGCTGAGCTGGGGGTTTTGATGTGGATAAAAATTTATAAAAAGAAAAACAAAAAAGAAAAGGGCAGTGAAATATAAGAAAAAAAAGAAGAGAAAAAAAATTTGTGGAACTTTATGTGGCCTAGGCCTAAAACCAAAGTGATTTATGCAACACAGCCATGGGGACCTATATATGTATTTTTTTTATAAAAGGAAAAATAACTTAAAATACAAACAAAAGGAACTTTTTGATGTTAATATTTATTTATATTTATATTTCTTGTTATTTAGTTTAATTAGTTTATTTTGTTGTTAGATTTTTTAGAGTTTATATTTGTTAGGTCCCTATTGTTAAATTGTGTTGTTATTTATTTTTATGCTTTAGGCCTAGTGATTTAGTTATTTATTTATTTATTTCGTGTTTGGTATTATTGATGTCAGGGGATAATAGAACGGTACCGTGTTATATTTTGTTTTAAATTGTTTAATTTTTAAACTCACCAAAAGGGGATTGTTGTTCTTTGAATTAACTTCTAATTCGGAGCTGCCCAGGGATTCCGGCTTACTCCCTGGCCCGGTGGAATCAAGGGATGTGGGCTGAATTGCCGGGGTTTATTTGGGTGTAGTCAAAATTTTCTTAAATTTGTTCACTTTGAATTGTTAATAAATTGTCTTACATTTTGGGTGTCTCTGGCTAGGCTGCAGATAGGCCATACAGTTTGTTAATTGTTAAATTTTGGTATTTGTAGAGTTTGTGGTATTTATAGCGTTTGTTATTATTGTGCAGTATCTTGTTAATTTTAGTGTTTGCTGTTATTTGTTTAAGTGAGAATTTATATTGTGGCCTTCTGCCAAGTCGGATTAATATCTTTTTTGTTTACTTGGAATAAAGTCATTTTGCTCAGCTGCCGAGTTTTATTTTGACCCTCCAACTGCCACCCGTGATCCCATCGCTCGACTTGTTTTGAGCCATCCCCCGATTGGCACGCTTACCAGCTTTGGTGGGGGGGGGGGAAGGGTCTCAGTGTGTGTGTGTGTGTGTGTGTGTGTGTGTGTGTGTGTGTGTGTGTGTGTGTGTGTGTGTGTGTGTGTGCGTGCGTGCGTGCGTGCGTGCGTGCGTGCGTGCGTGCGTGCGTGCGTGCGTGCGTGCGTGCGTGCGTGCGTGTGTGCGTGTGTGCGTGTGTGTGTGTGTGTGTGTGTGTGTGTGTGTGTGTGTGTGTGTGTGTGTGTGTGTGTGTGTGTGTGTGTGGGGGGGGGGGGGGCGTGCTTGCTTGCGTGCGTGCATGTGGAGATATAAATGTTCTACTGTCTGTTTTTCGTTCAATATTAGAAAAAATGTGAAATTAATATGAAATAATTAATGAGTTGACTTTTGTAAAAACTCAAAGTCATAAATGAGTTTTACTAACAAAAATGTGTATCTGTTTTCCATCACTTTGTTAATGTATGTATATAATTCATGGATGTGTTTGTAGCAGTTATTTATTGAAATTATACTCTTTGAAAGTATTATATTTAGACTTTTTTATATACAAAAACTTTTAGTTATAGAACGTTTAAACGTCTTTAGAAGACACCTAAACAACAATATGGACTGTATTTTAATTTTCCAAATATATCGTACAGTTCAGACAAAAACACAGTACAATGCATAAATCTAACGTTTTCGAGATTGCTTTAAGAAGTAATACGAGATATTATCCGGGGGGTTGCTATCACAATATTGTCTCTGTCCTAAGAAAATGTACAATATTGCTCTCGTACCTCAGTTAGGTTGAGATTATTTAAGTCTAGTGGTGGAATCGTGGGTGCCTGCTACAAGGATGGAATGTTACCTGCTACTAGTAGTCACTGCTTAGATTGTTACCTACTGAAAGTACTAGTGTGAGGGAGATGAACTACTTGTACATCGTACAAGTGTGTGTGTGTGCGTGTGTGGGCGCGCGCGCACGCTTGTGTGTGTGTGTGTGGGCGCGCGCACACGCTTGTGTGTGTGTGTGTGGGCGCGCGCGCACGCTTGTGTGTGTGTGTGTGTTTTTTAAAGTTAGTATTAAAATATAATCGGTTTTTACTAGCTACGTGGTTGTTGTTCAATCGTAAGATTAAGTTTGTGGTATTCATTTATTTATTTTATTTTATTAATTATTTAAAGTAAAGGATGTGTGTTATTTGTGACAAGTTTGCACCACATATATACGTATAGAATAGAAAAACTATAGATAAATCCACAAATCTAAATACATAACTATTTTTATATGAAATTAAATTAAGAACACTAATAAATTGAAACATGAACATTTAATCATACAATAGTTATGTAACATTTAAATATTTAGATATTTTAGATAGACTTCTTAAACACTTTCAAGTTTTTAAGTGTTTAATATAAATATAAGTATACATTATATTATAGACCTCAATAGTAAATATAAGTCTTAGTAAATATAAACATATCACATGGCTTACAATGTTTATATTAAACGGTAGGTAGAATAAAAATCAGCATTAGTATAACTACCTCCACTGCGGGAAAACGGGAATCCCTCACTAAGATCTGGCAACGGCGTGACAGTTAGCGACCGTCTCAATGCCTTCATTAAAAACAATTCCACGAAGGGCCCGTTTCAATATTTCCCATACCGTGGGGCTTCTGTATCTGTCTATATTCTGTGCCTACTGCAAACACATCCGTAAAAACCTTTTTGCCCAAAAATGGTTTCCTAGGGAAAAGTATTATATATTAACTATCTAGCTTTAATTGATTTTTTTTAATGAAAAATAAATTCAATCCTTTACAATTAATTATGAAAAGATAAAGAGGTTCAGTCCCGACTCTTCAACTCCATTTTATATTTATGTAAATACACAGTATTTATAGATTGATTAATACTGGCCCAGATAAAACACATTGGTCGGTCAGTCCTTGGTGGTTAAATAAGTTAAAACGACGTCTTTTTCAAAGCGAGAGTTCTTCGATATGTGTTACATCTACGGGATTTGTGACGGTAACGCGCGGACTGCCCAGAGGGAATAGGAAATTCGCTATCCTGGCTGTGTTGTTGCAAGCTCGCAAGTATTTTCCAGACTCCATCAACCCTTATTAAAAACAGGATCTGTTCATAGTCTCAAATGTCAAATCGGTTTTAAACGTTATAAATTAAAATATCCCATAACTGTACTTGTATTATACTTATGTATAATCTCATAAATAAAACTTTAATTGGAAAATTCAATTTTATTATGACTTATGAACAGTATTTTTAGTTAGCTTTGTGATAGTTGGGTTGGTTCTATCATTAATAAAGGGTTTATACCATCATATAAATTCTCAATATGAGATACACTTGTGTCTCATTTTAATTATTATTATTTTTTTTTTTTTTTAAGGAGAGGTCGATCCCAATTACCCTGACTACACTCATACCACACTGATAATTGATCTGTTAGGGAATTTATCAGCGTAACAATGGTGAGAACCAGTACAGTGGAGGTGAATAAAAACTAAGAGTCAAGGCTTTGATCAAGGTTAATCAGTTGATTTGAACCTTCACTATCACTAACTCAATTACACGGGTCTGACGAACTAGACCAATCGGCCATTGGCCCATTTAGTTCAAGGTCTTTTGTAAGTATTGAGAATTAACAGTCAAGGCTTTGATCTAGGTTAATCAGTTGATTTGAACCTTCACTATCACTAACTCAATTACACGGGTCTGACGAACTAGACCAATCGGCCATTGGCCCATTTAGTTCAAGGTCTTTTGTAAGTATTGAGAATTAACATTTTAAATGTTCTTTTAAATCAGTTTTAAAACGTTAAAAGAAAATTAGGTAAATTTTTCATAAAGGAAACAAAAATATTAATCGAATTAAAATATACTTGTAATTACTGAAGAGAAACAATTACCAGATAAATCCTCGAGAATTATGTAAAGTAATAAAGGATCAACATTTCTTTGCAGCTGTATATATTATGCCTTCATAGGTTTTAGCCTCTAGACCCAGAATTTTCTCAAGTATATAGAGAGAAAATTGGCTTCGTTCATTTACTTACTCGGTACAGGCTTTGTACTTTAATATCGCTATTTGTATACAGAGAGCAAATTTGTTTTTAATTAAGTCTCTTATTACTAGACAAAATTATCCCAGAATGCACTTCATTTGAAGAAGAAATTGCTAATAAAGTCACTGTGTTAACAAATAAATATGAACAAATTTTCCAGTTGTAGCCTTAATTAAGCTACTATTTATTTTTGATATGTTGAACAACTTAAATGAGAGATTAAAATAAAAATCCTTCAATGATAAAAAGTTTCTTTATTTTTCTTCTTATAACTTCAACAAAATAAATTTGGATTTCTTCTACAAATAATAATAATAAAAACGAAACTAAAAGATCTTTCTTTATTTAATTAACGGAACACAAATAAATTAAAAATACCTTTCAAAATAAATCAAATATCTTCAGACCAGAACCTTTTTTATTAAGCCAACTGTATCAATAAATTTCTTTAAATTCTCAATTTCAAAAATTTACTTAAATTGAAAAATATTGCAAAATTGCCTCAAAATTCTTAATTTGAAAAATAGAAAATTGCCTCCGGGAGATCTGAAAAAAAATAAATAACCAGCTTTTAGTGACTGAAACATTTTCCTTTCTACAAAATTTTTAAACAGAAAACAAAGCACTCCAAGAACTGTCACTAGAAGAGTGACTACAAACAAGAACAAGTTTTAACCGCGCATGCTTGGTGGATCTTACCCTATCTACTAAAACCCTACTGAAAAACCTAACTAAAGAAAACTTGTAAAAATTACTTACGTAGCTGTCCTGGAGGTTTTAACCCAAAACGTGACCACAAACAAAGCGCGACATACGCTCACACACTCACAAGCGACAAGGAAAAAAATTGCCGATCCGGAAAACAAGACTCCGAACGGTTAAAATCGCCGTGAAGAACAAACGTGGTCACTCGCCAAAAGATTACTTCAAACTGCCCGAACGCCCGCAAACCTTCCACCAAAGGACTTACCCCCTCCTTACTCTAGAAGCTAAAACAACCAATAAGAACCCTCTAAACCAGGACAACCGAACAGGTAAGGCTCACCAAACATGTTGACTTCAGAAAACATGTCGCATGAAATTGACAGGAAAATTAACAACGTGAATATACTGGTTATTTAGCTAATTTAAATGGGAAAAAACTACTTTTTTATTTGAAAGGGGAAGATTCTGAATTTTTCTCAAAACTTGGAGAATATATATTGAAAACTTTTGGTAAAAGAACCAAACACCTAAATCTCTCAGTTCTTACAATATTTAACATTTTCTAGACACAATTCTCGAAAATCATTATAATGAGACAATTAACAATTGTTACACAGTCTATATTCAATATTCATTAGTAAGAACCTGATCGTAGAAATATGGATGAATATGAGTGTAATGAATGTTGATGAAGGAATGTAGTCATTGTTACTAAGTTTGGCTGTTTCTGGAATCCAAACCACAAGGTATTGGAGAGACTTACACCAGTTCTCTACCCCACAACATCTTAACCTTGACTACCACCCAACTCCAGACTTCTCAAGTAGTGTTCACGTCGGTGGAAACAATGACAACAGATATGTAGTCATTGTTACTAACTAAGTTTGGCTGTTCCTGGAATCCAAACCACAAGGTATTGGAGAGACTTACACCAGTTCTCTCCCCCACAACATCTTAACCTTGACTACCACCCAACTCCAGACTTCTCAAGTAGTGTTCACGTCGGTGGAAACCATTGAACGCACGCCGGGTCATAGTATCTATCGCCTTCAATCTCCTAACGCATTTTCACCAACTAGCTGTTTTACTGCTTGCACAGCTGTCGAAATAAAAAGTATTCTGTAACGATATTACAAGAAACATTATTTAAATCACATCCCAATTGGAGCACTGTGCAATCCTAATCTCATTTAACTATTGCAAACTATTTCATGTTGTATATTTAAGATACTAATATTGCAACTTTTATTATTATCATTCCCGTACAGGACCAATCAGACCACGTGAAGCACAGTCAATGCCGATTGATAGGTTGAACTTTACAACAGGTTGGATCATAACTTTTAATAAAAAGAACAAAAGAGTAGTTAAAAATTAATATCAATAAATGTTTACAGAATGACATTTAATAACCTCAATGTGTTCAAAACATGCTAAGGGTTCATCCCCCCCTACACAACAAGGTAACATGTTTGTCCTAAACTACCGAGAAAGTAGTGCTGATATCACACATGAGGTGGTTGGTTGCCCACGTTGACTTAAGTCTTCTCAGAGCTGTCATTATTTTCAAGTACACTCAATGTGCCCTTATCCACGCTCCCTTGCAGTCATGAACACTGTTTACAATGTAATTAATAATTATTAAAGATTTATGTCCATACATAATTAATGAAATGTGACTTCTCCGTTTAAACGGTAACTTCGACAGGTATGTCATTATTAACGCTCATAGGGGAAATTAAATAAGATTGTTCTCAATTTGTTATTATTTCCATTAATAAATACTAATTAACAAGAAATTAATAAAAAAGAAATTTAGGGCTACGAGTAGTCATTTTTGGCGTCTGTTTATTTAATTAGTATAGTAATTTTAAACAGGCACTATAATATAATTCTAAAGTAGGATGTTTTTAGCTATAATTTTATGTCGCAGTTACAGATCATATTTTAGTTGTAACTATGTAAATTTTGTTAGTTGTCAACTAAACATTTACATTCATATAATATATATATATATATATATATATATATATATATGTATATATCAACACGAATTAAAAAATCAACCTACGATAAATAAAAATTCTTATTCTCAGTTACGGTACAGTATGTCACCAAAGTGTCTACAGGAGTGAAGGATGTTCCGGAGAGATGGAAGTTGGCAAGTTTCCACGAGACACAGTTTTGGCTAACCAAGAGTAATGTTATCCACAGTTATGGCACAGTGTATCACCAAAGTGTCTACAGGAGTGAAGAATGTTCCGGAGAGATGGAAGTTGGCAAGTTTCCACGAGACACAGTTTTGGCTAACCAAGAGTAATGTTATCCACAGTTATGGCACAGTGTGAAGGATGTCCTGGAGGGATGGAAGTTGGCAAGTTTCCACGACACAGTTGTGGCTAACCAAGAGTAATGTTATTCACAGTTATGGTACAGTATGTCACCAAAGTGTCTACAAGAGGGAAGGATGTCCTGGAGGGATGGAAGTTGGCAAGTTTCCACGACACAGTTGTGGCTAACCAAGAGTAATGTTATTCACAGTTATGGTACAGTATGTCACCAAAGTTCTACAAGAGGGAAGGATGTCCTGGAGGGATGGAAGTTGGCAAGTTTCCACGACACAGTTGTGGCTAACCAAGAGTAATGTTATTTACAGTTATGGCACAGTATGTCACCAAAGTGTCTATAGTAGGGAAGGATGTCGTGCAGGAATGGAAGTTGGCAAGTTTCCACGAGACACAGTTGTGTCTAACCAAGAGTAATGTTATTCACAGTTATGGTACAGTATGTCACCAAGTGTCTACAAGAGGGAAGGATGTCCTGGAGGGATGGAAGTTGGCAAGTTTCCACGACACAGTTGTGGCTAACCAAGAGTAATGTTATTTACAGTTATGGCACAGTGTGTCACCAAAGTGTCTATAGTAGGGAAGGATGTCGTGCAGGAATGGAAGTTGGCAAGTTTCCACGAGACACAGTTGTGTCTAACCAAGAGTAATGTTATTCACAGTTATGGTACAGTATGTCACCAAGTGTCTACAAGAGGGAAGGATGTCCTGGAGGAATGGAAGTTGGCAAGTTTCCACGAGACAGTTGTGGCTAACCAAGAGTAATGTTATTCACAGTTATGGTACAGTATGTCACCAAAGTGTGTACAGGAGGGAAGGATGTCCTGGAGGAATGGAAGTTGGCAAGTTTCCACGAGACAGTTGTGGCTAACCAAGAGTAATGTTATTCACAGTTATGGTACAGTATGTCACCAAAGTGTCTACAAGAGGGAAGGATGTCCTGGAGGGATGGAAGTTGGCAAGTTTCCACGACACAGTTGTGGCTAACCAAGAATAATGTTATTTACAGTTATGGGACAGTATGTCACCAAAGTGTCTACAAGAGGGAAGGATGTCTTGGAGGGATGGAAGTTGGCCTGATTAATTCACTTTATAGGAGCCGTGATTAATTCACTTTTCAATACAGCACTAAACTACACATTTTATTTCAATTTTAAAATATTGTGACACAATCAAATACAACTTAACCATACCCCAACTAGCGAGACTTGTTGACTTTATCGTTCTTCATCATAAACTTTTCAGTAAATTTATCTTGTTACTAAAGTTCTTCTTATGTGTTTGAATCATACGAAAAGGTTATCTACTAAATCAAAATTTATCAGCACCTAAACATGCAATTTCCAATTTGTTGGCTAACTTTTCTAACGTAGTCGGGAATTTTCTAAAACATAAACATAAAATAAACATAAAAGAACTCCTAAAACATATTTTTTATTTAGAAAACTCTATAGAGATTTTGTTATTTGGAAAATTGCAGAACCACAAATTTTATTGTTTGAAAAACTGCAGTGCCAGAGATTTTGTTATTTGTACAACTGCAGTAACACATTTCATTATTTGCAAATCTGTAGTACCAGAGATTTTCTTTTTGGAAAAATGTTGTGCAAGGATTTCGTTATTTGGACAAATGCAGTACTAGTGATTTTTTCTAAACAAATGCCAACTTCCATTTCATTAGAATATTGCAGTGCGAGAGATTTTGTTCTTTTGTAAAATGCAGTACAAGCGGTTTTCAAAACCTTTACTCATCATGCAGCTGTGCAGCAAAATAAACTAAAACTATATAAATATTCCAAAATAAAATAATTTTTAAGGCATATCACAAATTTTAAAGAGTCATTTAGCTACAGTTTCACGTCCCACTAATAATTTTATCTATGGTGTTTTATTTTATGTACTTAAATTATACATTAAACTTGCAGTTCTGGAATTGTTGTGGTGAGCATTGACTACAGATATTTCCTAAGGATTTATGATTTAGGTGAAATTAATTCCTAAGAACTTTCACCTATAATTTACATTGCATTGATTCTAAGTAAAGATGAGATAAAACAAGTTAGCAGGTTCATAAGCCGTTCCAAGTTCAAGAGAAACTTGGAACTTCCAATCAAACGACTCAGACATGCTCGCCTAAGTAACCTTGGCATAACTTGCAAGCTGTAGATATCAGACCTATAACTTTCACCTCAGGCCACGCCATGGCTACTCAAAGGCCTCTTTGAACAGCTTCACTAATTAATTGAACCACTTCTTTTGTAATGATAAATACAGAGGTAATCTAAAACGGTCCCAATCATTTAAGGCCTTATTAAAATGTTCTTAGCTTATTTCCTTAAACGCAATTACTCTTATCATTATTAAACTGATTTTAAAACAATACAGACTTTTATAACGGAAGTATACAAAAATTTCACAAAATTTTCAAATCTATACAAATTAATTATAATTTTTTACGCTACTTAAGAGTACTACAAACTTACATGTCTATAATATGCTATTTATAAAGATTATTTTGTGGTTTTTATTGTTCTACAGAATGTGTACTCAATAATCAAAATTGTATGTTTTAGCAAATTATAAATGTTATATTTAACAAAATTCAAAACCAGAATGTTATACAAATTGTGTATATACAGTCTTATTTACAGATTGTTCGAAAATGTGGAAAATACTTCATCAATCGGTAGTTGGATATTATCCATTAAGGGTCTATGGATAAAACATTAGGGTCGTTAATTAGTTGTTAAGTTCACTGAACACCTTTATTTGTTAAGCGTAACTAGATCAATTATAACCAAGAACCCGTTTTAACAATGTCATGACACAATCTTTCATGTTTGAGTTTTGTAAATGTTCTTGAATCATCAAAAACATTTAAAAAATCAATACGTTATTTTATCGAATTAAACTGTATTTAATTTGCTTAAAGGTAATATACCGGACTTTAAAGTGTATTTTCAAATTGAAAGTATAATAAAAAATACTTGTTAGCTAATTAATGTATGATTAAAAAAAAGTAGTACAAATTATTACTTAAAATGTTGTGTCATACTAGAATCAAATCAGGATTCACATATACAATGAGCTACTCGAACAAGTTGACTCGTTTACTTATTTAGGAAGTAAGATCAATAGAGATGGATGACGAAAAATATAAATAAGAAGCAGAACTGCTCATGAAAATACTGCATTTAATAAGATGAAGATTTTAATATCTAAAAGCATTAGTCATGAAATAAAAAAAGATATTAATGAAGGCATGTATTGAAGTGTGGCTTGTTACGGATGTGAAACCTGCACTCTGGTGACCGAGGAATATAATAGGTTGCAGGCTTTGAAATGTGGTGCTACAAATGAATGCTTAAAATAAAGTTGATTGATAGAGTGACAAACGACGAGGTCCTCAGGAGAGTAGGAGAGAATAGAAGCTTGTGGAAATCAGTTGCTGAAAGAAGAGTTGGTCTTGTTGACCATCAAATAAGACATGAATAATCCTGAACACTTATATTTGAGGGATACATTAATGCAAAGAGACCTTGAGGAAGACCACGACTGAGGTACATGGACCAAACCATAAGAGATTTGGGACCTATGCAGAAATGAAGAGGAAAGCGGGAAGACGTCAGGAGTGGAGATTTGCTGCTAATTTGAGTTCTTCCAAACAATATTTGGATTGTTCACTATAGAAGAACTAGATTCTAAAGTAAAAAAAAATTAAAATACTATTTTAAAGCGAACCAAAAAAATGTGATGACTTCTTTCAGTGTTGATGACTTAAAAATATACAAAGTTTTAAGATGTAACATTTTTCAAGTTAACTTTCCCAGCAAAAAGTTTAAAAAATAACATGTTGGATGATATAGTGAAACCTAAATATTTTAAGACCCTTGTTTACGTAAACAATAATATATTATAATAACTGTATACGTGATAATAATTTTGAAATATAATCGATTTTATATTGCCAATCACTTCTTATATCCTCGTTCAAACGTATCATGAAACTATAGTAGTTTTTAATAAATCATCAATTTCAGAATATTATAATGAACGTTTCCCATTCATAAAGATTAGTTTGTAAACGAGTAATTATTTCGTATTTAAATATACTAAAAGCAAATAAAATATAATATAAGTTCCATTCAATATAACTATATCCAATAGTTTATTACTTGCTTGGCCAACTTTCCTAAGAGTCGCGAACCCTCAACAGAACACCCCCCTTGGGGAGTAATCCCCTGGAAGTAATAACTAGGTTTCCCAGGCCACTGAGCCGGGCAGATATGACACACGCTGGGAAACGGCGCACTTCGTCACACAACTTTAAATTGAATAGTTAAAAAACTGGCCCAACTTTAGAAACTGCAATTAAAGAGCTGTTTAATTACTTTAGGCGAGCTGGCGTTCAGCAGCCAAGCCGGGAAATCGTTTGCTTTCTTTATTACTGTGGAATATTAATGTCTTTTTGACAGTTCCAAAGGAAGGTCGGAGGACTAAATTAGTTTGATTAATTCTTTGAATGTAATCTCAACAGTTATCTACGAATTTCTCACATTTCAAATGTTGGTTTTGAATTAAAACATTAAAATGTTATACAATTTAAAATAATTAGTTTAACAATAAAAGATAATTTGAACTTAATAATAATACCTACCAATAATAAAACATTTGTTAACACAAGTAATACAGTATAATACAGTTTACTACAACGTCAAAACGATAGTATAAATATATGATGTTTTTCATCTATATCATATACTATTTAATATGTATTTTTAGAGTAATAATTGTATTTATAATATATATTTTCAAAGTTTTTCTGCAAATGGATTGGTAAACATAATATATAAAATTGTTTAGTATTTAAAATGTTACCTATTTTTTTTTAATACACATTCATACTGACTTTTCAATAGTACATTAAACTATAAATATTAAAGCTAAGCTTAAAATCCGTATAAAAATATAATCATTTAATATTAAACTTTTTTTACTCCTCAGCACTTTGAGGGTTCCTCTAACTATTGTAGATGTACAGACAGCTATAATAAGTGCTTAGTTACTCTGGAGTAGACATAAATGTTGAGAAATAGCGTTCATTTATTTAGCTTCTTATCCTAAATGATACTAGGGTGTACTGATGTATCGTAATTCAAACAACATTTAACAAAGTTATTGTTTTTTTTTATAAGTATAAATATTTCTCGCCAATTATTTCAAAACTGTTGTAAAATTAACACAAAATTAGTCAGAGGTATTAAGGAGGCAAGTCCGTAAATGTTCAACAGGTGTTAACACCAGTAACGTCTGTCCTAACAAGGGTTTACTGTTCGGCTATTGCTCGTTGTTAGGAAAGTAATGGCCACCATAAAACTCTCTTTAACTAGAACATAATGTTTTAGACAAAAAAATCTACAAAGTAATAGTAATGAATATATTTGCCTTTGCCGAAATTTGCATAGACGGCACATACATAATAAAACAATTAAGTTATTACATAATAAAACAATTAAGTTATTACATAATAAAACAATTAAGTTATTACATAATAAAACAATTAAGTTATTACATAATAAAACAATTAAGTTATTATATAATAAAACAATTAATTTATTACATAATAAAACAATTAAGTTATTACATAATAAAACAATTAAGTTATTACATAATAAAACAATTAATTTATTACATAATAAAACAATTAAGTTATTACTTAATTGTTCTATTATATATGTGTTTGTACATAGTACAGTGTATATACTTAGCACTATGTACAAACATTTAAATAGATCTATAAAATTATGCTAAATGAGTTTAACTGTGATTTTATTACATTCTAATAAATACGCACATGATATTAATAACTACAAAGCCCTTTACCTTATTGGAAACATTACAAATTGAAAGCACTAAATGACTCATTAAAATTTGTGATATTCCTTAAAAATTATTTTAATTTTGGAATATTTATGTAGTTTTACACAGCTGCATGATAAGTAAAGCTTTTGAAAACCACTTTTTCTGCATTTTACAAAAGAATAAAATCCCTTGCACTGCAGTATTCTAAAGAAATGAAAGTGGCATTTGTTTAGAAAAAAATATCTGGTACTGTATTTGTCCAAATAACGAAATCCTTGAACTAAATTTTTCCAAATAAGAAAATCTCTGGTAGTACAGATTTATACTATACGCTTGAATCCCAAGACAATCAACGCATTGAACTTTGATCATTCATCTTAATTTTGAATGTAAAATATATAATTTTTGTTCACGGCTAATAATTATCTTATTATTGTTAAACCCCCATTTTAGTCACATGATGATCATCTTAATTTATTATTTCTATTTCATCCTATGAAACTATAATAGTCTAGTTCTCCAAAATACTATCGTAATAAAGCGCCAGTAAAGATGTTATATTTCCACATAAAGTTGCACTACACAAATTATTTACAGGAATCAGAAATAATATAGCTGCTAGCACCGATCCTCTTTTTACACCAATATCTATATCCTTTATTTTTCTGTAAAACATAAAATTTTATACATTAATTACTCCCATTTAAATAATTATAAAACAATTTCAATGGTATACTTTTATCTCACTATGATTTAATTTTAGCAAATGAATTCTTTATTTAGCGGTGTCAAAATCATTTTTATATCCAATTTTCACCCAATTGAATCCACTGTTTATTTTACTTATTAATTACGCAAAACATATTTTATACTTTTAACTTTCTCATACCCAAACCCTTTGGAATAATGAGATTTTACAAGAAAGACAATTAATCATTTCTTTACTATCTCTTAATTACCTCAGAGAACACAGGAAGGAGAGATATCGGCCTGTAATTTACTAGAATACGTTTTTGCCAGACTTATAAACAGGGATACCACCCCTCTTTTAACTTGTAGGAAACACAACAGTTTGAAAACTAAGATTAATTATAAACAGTGGATAGCCTCTATGTTTAAATATACTGTTTTTATAAACGCTGAACTAAATCAGTCAATGTCTAGGAAAGACACGTTGTATCTTTTTTATTTATTTATTTGTTTTTAGGAGTTTATCATTCAAATCAAATATCCCACTACCATTGGATTTAGTATATTGAACAATTTTCTGATGATGTTCTTAATACATTCATACAATGCAGAGAAGAAATTATTGCAAAGGGGAGCGGGAAGGCCTTATGCTACGCATGTTAAAATTGGCAACTTTAGGAACATTTTTCTCAGAAAGTATTGAAGCTACATACTTCAAATTTTAACTCAATAATATATACTACCTAACAAATAAACACATGCACTTTCATGATAAAATAATAAAAAATACATTTTTTGAAAAATTTTAAAAATGTAACTAAAAAAAGTCCCATTTTTTAATAATTATTATTATTTTTTAATTAGAAAATATTAAGATTTGGTTACAGTTTTGCATGTATATCTAGATTACTATGTCACCTATAAGCAAAAAAAATTGCAAGCCTCTATCTTTAATACTTTTTGAGAAAAGTGTACCTTTATATAAAAAAAACCAAAGTTTCGGAAAATTAGCGGAAAAGTCAAAACACACCATTATCTAGTAGCTACCTAAAACATCCCTGTACCATTCTGAGGATCATCAGCATTCTCTTCCTCTTCTTCTGGGGCAAGTTTTCAAAGGCCTAAGTCAAATATGACATTCCCTTCACCTACTGCCTTATATTTAGCATAGCCATCCATAGACAGTTTCTTTGAAGAAGAACTCTGACAAGAAGTATTTTTTGGGGTAGGCCTAGGCCTAGGACTAATTTGCAAATCACCATATAACCTAGAATTACCCTTAGATTTATACTGGTTACCTCTATATTTAGGTTTAGTTTTATATGACACTCTTGCTCTAGGCATTTTCACAATCACACAACACTAATAATCACGATATATATATATATATATATATATATATATATATATATATATAGAGAGAGAGAGAGAGAGAGAGAGGAGAGAGAGAGAGAGAGAGAGAGAGAGAGAGAGAGAGAGAGAGAGAGAGAGAGAGAGAGAGAGAGAGAGAGAGAGAGAGAGAGAGAGAGAGAGAGAGAGAGAGAGAGAGAGAGAGAGAGAGAGAGAGAGAGAGAGAGAGAGAGAGAGAGAGAGAGAGAGAGAGAGAGAGAGAGAGAGAGAGAGAGAGAGAGAGAGAGAGAGAGAGAGAGAGAGAGAGAGAGAGAGAGAGAGAGAGAGAGAGAGAGAGAGAGAGAGAGAGAGAGAGAGAGAGAGAGAGAGAGAGAGAGAGAGAGAGAGAGAGAGAGAGAGAGAGAGAGAGAGAGAGAGAGAGAGAGAGAGAGAGAGAGAGAGAGAGAGAGAGAGAGAGAGAGAGAGAGAGAGAGAGAGAGAGAGAGAGAGAGAGAGAGAGAGAGAGAGAGCAATAATACCTGTGACAATCGAAATTTGGGACATCTCACAGAACAGGCTTCACGGGGCATACATGAGTGGACAGTTTTGTTTTTTCTAAGGATCTATACTAAATTAAATATCACTTTTTTCCGAATTAATTTGACATTTCAAGGCATTTATCAAACAAAAATTACTTTGATAACGTTATGGAGTAACAAACCATGACGTAATTAAATGAAAGACGAAATTTAAATAAATATACATGATTACATTTTCATTATTTCCAATAAATAAATCACGCTGTTATGATTAAAATGTCCTTTACATTTTAAAATGTACCATTCATGTTATTCATATCACATAAGTTAAGCACCCAAGTGGACACAACACAAGGGAAGCTACGCTGTCAGATTTCCCCAGAGAGTTTCTACGTATTTTTGGCCCTACATTTGTATACTCTTGCATTACAAGATGTTTGTATAGTAATGTATGAGTAGGGTTGACAAGATAAACTTTTTGGTTTACAAACTGTAAATGTCGCTCTGTTTTAGTAGAAGAAATGTTTGACTAAAAATAAACGAATCATAACAGAAAATAAAAAGTTTGTATTCAAAATTGTATATTTTGTATTTTTGAACACCATTCTTATTTTACATTTTAAAATATATGCATTGATTTCATACTTAAAAGATAAACTGGCCAAGAAATTGAGATTGTGGCATTACAGAAATTGTATAATTTTATAATGATTATAACGCCTAAAATTAGGCAAAGGTAGAACGTACGGCAGACAACAATTATGTATGCTCTGACAATTTAATTTTAAAATAATTGCCTTTAAATAAATTACTTTTTCAATTCATATATTTTATTCACAAACATTGTACATGGAGAGATAACAATTATAATGGATAAAAGAGTGACGATATTGCTAAACATACATTTTTACTTCATGTAATGCACTCGTACTAATTTGAATAGTTTTTTATCTTTAATAATGCTTTTTCAAGCATACATCTGATATAGAAGTTCTGATATAGAAGGTAAGATAGCAGATGTTTTACCCATAGACTGTGTCAATGGTAGTAGAACATAATTGGAGTGTCTTTTACAATACTTTTATCATATGTTTTAACATATTGGTGAGAATTTAAATCGAGATAAACAGACACATAACACAAATGATTCCACTAAATTAGTTCAGCTCCATCAATTAATTGTGCATAGTTATATCACCAGATATGCGCATTACCTCAATATCAGGTGTTTAACGAAATCCATTTTATAATTTCAAAGCACGCATCTTACCAGAGTGTTTTTTTCAGAACGTATTAGGATTTACCACTATCAATTAATTTTAATTAAAATATCATTATTACTTTACCTTCAATAAAAACTATTGAATTTATATTTCGAATTCATTTCAAGTTTACTGTTATGGCCCTCTAAGACTTTAATTTAACTTATTTATATTTAACTTATTGATATATGTTTGATCATAGGTATCCTCTCGGATACCTATGATCAAAGTAGCTGTTCTAAAAATAAATGTAAAACTGTTTGATTTGTAAAAGTTGCACGTTTAAAAAATATTACTTCTATCATAAAATAACGAGTTCAATAGTTACATAAATTCCCCTTTTCATAGTATAAATTATGAAAAGTTAAAAAAGGATCAAACACAAAACCATAAAGCGATGTTTTGAAATACTGTTCCTACGAAAGCTGTTAGAACAACATTAATGAATCAGTTAAAAGTGAGGTAATGAAACTCAAGTCAGCTGAGAACCTCAGTTATTATCAAGTGGCTCCTGCGAGCAACACTTTGTGCCCTGTTGGCTTTAGTGATTGAGAGAAATAATATTTCGTAGTATACTTTTCTCTTCAAAAATACTTATCTTATCCGTCTAGAGTACATAGTTGACGATATTTATACCAGTATCTTTTCTCATTTGCCATCAAATCCTAATATGTGTTTTAATTTATTTCTAATATGTCTTCAACTTTATTAAATAACTCTTTACGTAAGTTATTTAATATCACACACAAGAAGAAAATACTTTTTTTGAATATTAACTTACGAACAAAAATTGTATGAAATGTATTTTACAATTATGGAATATAATTTAAAAAAAGATTTTTATGCATTTTATCGGCATAGCAAACACTCATTTTAAATATACAATCTTTTTTTCTATGTCCTACAGTAATCAGGTTTCAAATGTATTATTACTGACGGATTTAATTAATTGTTCTTTATTGCTTACAGCCAATATGTTTGCCGGGTGATAAATATGATTTTCTAATCCTTTTGTTAAAAAAGTTGAATAAATATTTTAAAATGTATATAACATTGGTAAAGTAATCTGCTCCACCCATCGGGAACCTCAGGTATTGGACGGGTCGCAGGTGGCGGATGGTGGACGCTCCATCAGATATGGTGGACAGCTGTGAATAAGGGGTAACCCGAATAAGCAGTCCCGGACCGAGGCGGCAGCATCACGAGAGTGTGGCGGGGGTGGCCTTTGGCAGGGCCACACTCATTAAAACCCACAAACCTGATGACGTTGCTGTGTCATGGCGAGTAAGTGCCGCCATTAAATAAGCACTGCCCGTACTGCCTTGTACGTTAGGGTTTGAATACCTAAAGGCTAGGAGAAGGTAACTCTGATGTAACACCGAGGTCAGGTTAGGATCTTACAGCTATAGTGGAAGCCGCTAACCTAGGAGAAGGCGACTCCGAAAACAAACCCCTGGCCCTCCAGGTTGGGGGTTGGGCGTTGGGCTGACAACCCACCCTGGAAAAACAATAGGTTACGTATCACCAACAATATGCCTCGGATAGAATGGATTTATGGAATACGAAAAGGACTCCCCAAAGGACAATGAGAATTGGAACATGGAATGTAAGAACACTGGCGGTCCCTGGAGCAAGCGAAATTCTCTCTAAAGAGTTAAACAAGTATAAAATGGACCTAGTAGCACTACAAGAAACTAGATGGCCACTAGCAGGGAAAATCAACACCAAAGATTATGTGATCTACTACAGTGGATGTGAAGAAACCCGATATTACAGAGGTGTGGGTTTCGCAGTAAATAAAAAGATAGCAAGCTCTGTGATATGCTTTCAGGCTGTGAACGAACGTATGTGCAATATTAGAATCAAGGGTAAATTTAAGAACTTATCTGTGATAACTTTTTATGCCCCAACTGAAGATGCAGAGGAAGAAGAAAAGAACTACTTCTATGACATGCTGGAAAATGAGGTGAA
The DNA here is from genome assembly GCA_035578905.1 of Stictocephala bisonia. Lineage (NCBI taxonomy): Eukaryota > Metazoa > Arthropoda > Insecta > Hemiptera > Membracidae > Stictocephala > Stictocephala bisonia. The sequence continues at coordinate 1,138,851 of JAQJVL010000082.1, forward strand.
CAAGCTACCAAACTATGATCTCAAGATGGCACTGGGGGATGCGAATGCTAAGATAGGTAAGGGGGTTGTGTGGCAAGATGTAGCAGGAAAAGAGAGCCTTCATACAACATCAAACAACAATGGAGAGAGACTTTGTAGTTTTGCAGAAGCAAATAATCTCAGGATTATGAGTACCTTCTTACAGAGAAAAAATATACATTAGGAAACATGGATATCCCCAGACGGAAGGACAAGAAACCAAATCGATCATGTCCTAGTAGACAACCGAAATAAAAGCAGTATCACTAATATTAGAAGTGTCAGAGAAGCTGATTGTGGGCCTGATCACCATCTTGTGCTGGTGAAAATAATGCAAAGAATATCGTTAGAAGCGAAAACAAAGAGCGTTAAGATGGATGTACTAGCAGTCGAAAAGCTTAGAGATAAAGAAGTAAACAAAAACTTTCAAATATCTCTAACAAATCGATTTCAAGCACTAAATGATATGAACGACCGAAATGAAGAAACACAAGACATGGACAAATATTGGGAAGACTTTAAGAAATCTACAATGGACTCAGCAACAGAAGTTTGTGGAAAAAGAAAGAAACCAAAAAAGAACCCATGGTTTGACGAAGAATGTGAGCAAATAATCGAGGACAGAAATAATAAGAAAAAGGAATGGACAAGAAACAACTCTATAACGAACCGAGCCGATTATTATGAGGCAAATAAAAGAGCTACAAGGTGTTTGAGAAGAAAGAAGAGAGAATATATAAAATCACTACTAGAGAAAGCCGAAAATGACCAAAGAGCAAATAATTCAAAAGGATTTTATAAAGGAATAAAGCATTTTAGAAAAGGATACACCCCAAACACTTTTGGAATAAATAATAAGGAGGACCAGATAATAACACAGAAGAGTAAAGTAATTGAAAGGTGGAAAGAGTACTTCCAAGACCTTCTAAACTGCGAACAGGATACTCTCAATGAGGAGGAAGAAGAAACTTACCAGAATGTAGAACCATGGGTAGAAGAGCCCACAATAGCAGAAGTGGAAAAGGCGATTAAAGAACTAAAAACCAACAAAGCACCAGGAGACGATGGTTTACCATCTGAATTACTGAAAAAGGGAGGACAAGTAATATGTGAAAAGCTCCATGGACTAATTAAAAAAATATGGAGGGAAGAAAGACTACCTAACGACTGGAAGGAAGCGACAATACTACCCATTTACAAGAAAGGCGACAAAGAGCAGTGTGAAAACTACAGAGGCATATCACTGCTAAGTACTGCTTATAAGGCTCTGTCAAAAATAATTCAGCGCCGATTAGAAGAATTCTCCGACACAATAATAGGGGACCACCAAGCGGGCTTTATAAAGGGACGTTCAACCTCGGATCAAATCTTCATCTTGAAATCAGTCATTGGCAAGTATTGGGAATTCGATCGCGAATTCCATGGACTGTTTATCGATTTCTCGAAAGCATATGATAGCCTCAATAGGAAGAAAATATGGAAAAAGATGGAAAGTTTTGTATACCAAAAAAACTTATTAATCTAGCTAAGATGACAGTCGAAGGGTCTAAGTGTAAAGTCAGAATTGAGGGTGAATTGTTTGATGCTTTTGAAGTAATAACAGGAGTTCGACAAGGTGACGGGCTTTCACCTTTGCTGTTTAACATAGCTCTAGAAGATGCCCTTCAAAAAATTAGACATAAAAACTTAGGTGTAACAGTAGGATGTAAAATTAATATATTAGCATTTGCCGACGATGTAACTATTTTAACTGAAACAAAAGAAGACCTTGAAGAACTAACCAAAATTTTCATTCAAGAGACAGGATGCATGGGTCTAAGAATAAATGATAAAAAAAACAAAGTACATGCACTTTGAAAGAGGTGGCCACCCGCTTACAGAAATAAATATAGAAGGACATAGCTTTGAAGAGGTGGAGCAGTTTAAATATCTGGGAGTACTAATATCCAATAAGAATAGTGAGGAATTAGAAATTGTAAACAGAATAAACCTAGCCAACAGATGCATGTATGTTTGCAATAAGATCTTGTCGTCAAAGTTACTGTCATACCGAACAAAAATACGAATATATCAAACTATAATAAGGCCAGTACTTTTATATGGTGCAGAAACCTGGATATTAAATAAAAAAGAAGAGAACAAACTCATCGTGTTTGAAAATCGCGTACTAAGAAAAATATTTGGTCCAACATTGGAAAATGGAGAATGGAGGCGCAAGCATAACCAAGAGATAAGACAGCAGTACAATGACTGTGACATAATAGCAACCGCAAGATCAAGAAGATTGAGATGGGCAGGCCATGTATGGCGTAGAGAACAAGGGACGCTACTGAAGGAAGCTGGATTGGGAAGACCAGTGGGAAGAAGACCTCTAGGTAGACCAAAAAGAAGATGGTGGGATGGGGTTAAGACAGACACCGCAGCACTTGGAACCACAATGGAGGAGGCAGAAAACAGAGAAAGATGGAGAGAGCTTGTTGGTGAGGCCAAATCCCTTCTTGGGCATCGATGGCCATGGGAGTAATAGTAAGTAAGTAAGTAAGTAAAGTAATCTGCAGTTTACTGAAATGTCAAAATCATATTATTAATCAGAAAATATAAAGAATTATCAATTTTTATCGTAACAAAGATATATATTTATTTACTAGCCCAGTGACATTTTTGTACAGTATTCAAATGTGCCATGCAAAGAAATGTTCATTTGGACTCCTTAATTATATTAACCGTCAGTAAAACATTTCAAACTACAATTTTGTAAAACAATGATTGAATAAATAATTAATAAATATGAAAATAAATACAGTTTAATGAATTCAAAGTAATTTCGGAGTGTGCATTTGACGTAGTTCATTTTTACAGGACAGAATGATTTATAGTCCTGAATCATTACGATTAAAGTATACAAATTTTTTAAATTGAAAAATATACACAAGAAATAGAAATAATTTATCTTATTTGATAATTTTTGAGTGATTAGGTATTATTTTTGCTTTGAAATGCAAATTGATAGTATATTTATTTCAGATAGTAAGGGATGATCAGGAATAAAATATTTTAACTTTGTCAGTGTCTTTATTATTTTAATAAGAGAGTGTACATTTCAGCAGAGGTGGTTAAAAATACAAAAATCTATGCTTTTGACAGTTTTAATACTTTTTAGACAGTATTATAACTTTATTTACAAAAAATATAGTGCAAAGGGGAAAACAACATATTTCATTAATCCAAATGTTTGACTGTGTGAAAAAATGTCAAGTAACAGCTGTGACCGTACATAATGTACGTGTCACCACGTCCGAAATAATCCCCCTCCACCTCGTGGTTGGGGTATAAATAAAAAAAAAAAAACACACAATAGTTATCATCACTTTCCGTGCTGTTTCATTTTAATCAGGATGCTTAATTTTAACTACATGTTGTAGTAAACTTAACTATATATATATATATATATATATATATATATCACCCAGTATTACATAATGTGTTTATAAACATCTAATTAGGTGTTTAGTCAAACAAAACTTTTTTAACTAAGTTACTTTATTAGTAACTCTTGCTGTTTTCCTAATTATTTTAGTGTATGTTGACACTAGTGGTTCAGTATGTCCGTGTTAGGTGGTAGTCAGTGTAGGATGTTGAGAAGAGAAGAGAACTGAGGATCAGGCCTGTCAATTAGCTGAAAATCAGACCAATACTATGTAGCTCGGATTCCAAGTACAGCTCTAGGCTATTAATAAATGGATCTTTCTAAATAACAATCGACCTTAGTTAATAAAAATGACTATAGTACATTCGTTCGTATACACTCATTACCTCCTCACATTTGTCCATACCTATATGATCAGCGTCTTAATGATGAATAATGAATAATAATTCAGAATGTTTAAGTTTTAATTAAATCTGTTGAAATGGTGTTAATTCGTTTGTTATGTGATCATTAATCTCTTGAATCTTTTTACATTTATTATTTTACTACACAGGTTTCACGTGTAGTTCAACAGTCGAGCAGTTCAAACACTTACAGGCCGTATTTTTCTAACTTTCTAACCACAGTACTCTATGTCGATTCAGGAAATATTCGATTTTAGGAGTATCGATGTCCCAATTGTTTCCAGCCATCTCAATGTCTTCTTATTTGATTAAACTATGTTTATTGTTCAGTGTATCTAGTTACTTTGAAATTCATTACAGTAGTTAAATACATTATAAATATATTTTGTACTTAAGCAAAAAATGTTTGGAATACAACATGAAAAATAAAGGTATTAAAATTATAAATAAACTGGGATCATAAATTGCAAAACGCAGGGTTTTTATTCACAAGCATTGTATAATACATGCCAACACTCAGAACAGTACCATTATCAATATAAATAAAAACATTTTGTTTATTGCCTACAAAAATTAAATAGTGTAAAAGAGTTAATAACTAGAAATGTTAAATAAATTTTAAAAACAAAGGCTCTAAAAGGAATTCACAATAATTTAAGGGAAAAACAAAAAATTATATTAACTTATTAATCTTTGCGTAAAACTGTTGCAAATTAAGTGCGTAACTTAAGAAAATTATAAATGTATTGTAAGTAATAAAATTATAATTTTTCATTTAAAATAAGCATTATTTTACCTCTCCGCCTAACACTTATCATTTGTAACAGATCCTTTGTCAAATAAACAAATAAACCGTAGGACATTATTATTATACAATTATCTTGCAGCTCCTGTAATTTCCTACTACCAAACTCAAATACTCTTTAATGTAATTTCACTTTTTTAATTGTTAAAAGAATATAATAAAATTGTAAGGAATAAAAATATTACTCACTTAAATAATATAGTGCTGGTTGTTGAGATGTTTTAATTTTCTATCGAATGTCTTTGTGTGTTTGCTGGAGAGTCAATAGAGATAACGAAACCTCCAATGGCGTCATGGGAGTAATTCAACCATTGTTAGTAGGCCTTTGGAATGCCCAAAACAACTCTGCAGAACGCGTTATCATTAATTATATACATACAGACTTTACTCTTAGAGCGCCGTTTAATGTTTGTTAGGCAAAACTGATACAGCATCATAATTGCGTTTTCTAGATTGAAGGCGTCTTTGGCTGCAATACTTACTGGCGGCACCCGTGTATGTGTACCCGTGTTTGAAGGTTGTTTACTAAGAAACTAAGGAAAGTATGAAATATCCAGTCACACCATTCGTTTCTTCGTTCAGCTTTACGCTATGAAATAAGGCATTTAAAAATATAAAACTTGTTTTAATCATTTTTAAGGCATTTGGAACATAAAAGTACCGGAAAAAACACAGTTGGAACAAACAAATTGTAACTCGTTTTCACTATGCACCAATTTTACACTTTTATTACTTGTAAATTTTTCAATATATCACATTTTTATTTTAATACATGAATGATTTAAATAATAATATATTTCAGAATTTTAACTGTTCAACAAATTCATATCAATTTCCAAATTTTCTTAGCTTCTGGTAATTTCTTGGTCACTTTGTAATTCTTATAAAATCCATACTTACGATATATTACTTTTATATTTGTAAGTAAAGCAGTGATTTGAAATTGATTTAAATTATTTAAACTGATCAGTTTAAAGTAATTTTTAAATTGATAATATTTGTTCTGGTTTACAATTTACATTAGTCTTTTCTCTTCAGGTTGAAATATAATTTTACATAGTGCATATGTAAAGTATAGCCCTCAGTCCAATTAATCCACGAGTTTTTAATTAAAATCATATATTTAACTTACTATTTTAATTTTTTTAAAGTTACGCATATTAAAAAATATATGAAAAACCTACTACTAAAGTAATTTTTGGTCTTATACATTTTCAATAGACTTACTCGTAATTCGTGGTCTTTAACCAGGTGATATAAAATTACGGAGAGCTTCTTTGAATACAGGTATAAAAACTTATATTGCTTTCCCAGAGCTAATTACTTAAGCTTGGAAATAACATAATTCTCAATTTGTTTTACTATCTATAATAAACTTGATCGGCTGTTACGAATGTTTTAATGTGGTGGAAGTTTATTTGTGAAAAAGGTTATAATGGTCATTTAATTAATATTTAACGGTGAATTTTATATTTACTTATTTATAACATTTGTTTTTGTTGTTGTTGTAAACATTATAAATGGCAGGGTGAAAATATACTAATTAATTATTAAATATATATATATATATATATATATATATATATATATATATATATATATATATATATTGATGAAAAAGATCAGTGTCTTCAAATTTTAATCCAGATCATATGGTGTTATACGAATAATTTGTACTAAGTTATTTTTAACACACATTTAGGTGTTTTTTATTACTCCACAATGTGGTTTATTGTCTTTAGTCATAGCATGATTTGTTTTACGTAAAATCACAAAAAGTGGGAAATTCAATAATTGTATAATAGTAACAAAAGGCAACTTCAATATAATGTTAAAATTTTATCTACACTATTTTTTAGAATATTCCGATAAAAACACTAAACTATTAAGAGAATTATGTAATAATAGGTTCATCATTAAAATAAACTTGATATCTCTCAATTTTTATTAAAATTTCACTTATGGCCTTTCAGTTATAATATATATTCAAATGGTCATAAGTCAAATTCAAAATCTGAGAGATATCGTTTATTTTAGTGATGAACCTATTCTTAAATAATTCTATCAATATTTTAGTGCATGTTATTGGAATATTCTAAATAATAGTGTAGATAAAATTCTAACATTATGATGAACACGTCTTTTGTTACAGTTATACATTATTGAATTTCCCACCTTTTGTGATTTTATGTAAAACACGTTTTAAACAAATCATGCTATGGCTTAAGACAATAAACTTACTTCTTGGAGTTATTTATATATATATATATATATATATATATATATATATATATATATATATATATATATATATATATATATATATATATATATATATATATATATATATTTATATATATTCAGTCCAACAACACTTAATTTCTTTATATACATTCAAGACTTGTAAGTAATATAGATTTTAGGTGTATATTAATTATTGCAGTATATAAAATAATTAAAATGTAAATCATCATATTTCTGTATTACGATGTTACATTTACAAAGTACTAACAAAGGCTTAGTCTTCATTGTTGGGAGAAAATAATATTATCATGAAAAGTGATCTTTTGTGAAAAATAATCGTGAAAGTTAATAGTGGTACAAATAAATTAGAAATCTGAACTAAAGACACCTCAAGTTTATATTAAACTGTTCTCTTTCCAATTTTACAATGTAGTTTTGCTTATCTTTGCTTGGTTCAAGAGAGATTAAATTTGTTTTACAAATAAAGCAAATTTTATTAACTAGGCTATTTATATGTTTACTAAAAAATAAAATTTTAACTACAGGGTTATTTATTTATTTTTTTAGAGAGTTCGATTGAAAAATATTCTGGAATTATTTTAAACTAAATTTGTTGTATAAGTAATAAATTGTTTGAGGGGAAAATGTGTTAAATGTCTTTATGGAGACATGGCTACTTAGAATGGCTTATTTCATCTTCCTACCATGTGATTTACAATAGACATAAGGTACTAACCAACTTAGTGTTGAGTAAAACTAAAAAAAAAAAAAAATAACTATCTGCAACTAATTCATTTTTATAAATTACATATGTAAAGTTTTTTAATCAAACGCTATACAATTATCTATGAAAGATTAGATCTATAATACATAAAAACTTCATTCTTAGAGTTTACTGTAAATGAGAGGGTTATGTACTTTCGTACAATTTGTGTTTTTGGGCAGGTAGGGATAAAGAGTGGAGGGAAACACGTTCTGTTTGTTAGTGAGGTAAGCTGTTTGCTACTCCTAGTGGCAATTGCGTGAAATTTAGAAATAAATTCTTAGGAGCAGTCAACTGGGAGCCTAAATAACACCCTTTCTAAAATATGTCGTTATTTATTTTTTTATTATATTTATTAATTCCTAAGACGCCGATCGTTAAGATATGGGCGAATATGTATTGCGAATGAGTGTGATGAGTGTAAATGAGTGAATGTAGTCACCGTTATGAACTAAGGCCGACTCTTCCTTAGAAAGTATCATTAGAAATATCCTTTCCTTAGAAATTCCTTAGAAATAGCCCAATGAACAGCCGGTGGTTATCAGCTGATTCCTTTCAAAATCCGTTACGACTAATTGGGGTCGAACTGAGAACCTTTACCCTATGAAGATGGGATCTAACCAACTAAGCTACCTACCAATTTATAATTATATAAAAAGAAGTAAACATTAGGTTGTACACAAAAAACAGGCACATTCTATGGTTATGTGGCAGAGTTTAGAAGTGAGACTAGACACCACAACACATTAGGTTGTACACAAAAGACAGACACATACTATGGTTATGTGACATAGTTTAGAAGTGAGACTAGACACCACAACATATTAGGTTGTACACAAAAGACAGGCACATACAATGGTTATGTGGCATAGTTTAGAAGTGAGACTAGACACAACAACACATTAGGTTGTACACAAAAGACAGACACATACTATGGTTATGTGACATAGTTTAGAAGTAAACTAGACACCACAACACATTAGGTTGTACACAAAAGACAGACACATACTATGGTTATGTGACATAGTTTAGAAGTGAGACTAGACACCACAACATATTAGGTTGTACACAAAAGACAGGCACATACTATGGTTATGTGGCATAGTTTAGAAGTGAGACTAGACACCACAACACAATTTATTTTCCTAATTACTGAATAAATATTTAACCACAGACACCAAGTTCAAATAATAATTACTTCTTTGAATTTAATTTAGTAAATCTCCTGTTTGGGCAGGTTTAACTACTGTTTACATATTTAAGTACTGATTCGACATCTGGTTCACACCGAATGGGTTGTATAGCATTTTGAGAGTTTAATATCGTTTTAATTTTTGTATTAGTTATATTTTAATATATTTCTCACATTAATTCTGTTCGTATTTCATGATGTATTAGTACTTTAAAAAATAGAAAAACTTGGTTCAATAAGTTTTGTTTTATTAACTTAACTTTCACTCATTTAGATAGTACCAACACGCCAAGAGCGAAATATTTGCAATACTTCAAGGTGAAAATGAAACGGATATTGCCTATTCATAAATAATTCTAGCAGTCCTTATTTATTGATATTATTTTGTTTTATTTTTTGTTTTTTAGTTTTTGTTTTTTTAATTTAAAAAGAGTCTCTAGGTAAAGGCCTATCTGCATTTGTAAAAAAGTAGAGAAATACCTTGGTTCATGAAAATCGATTGTCATTTCTTGATGCAATCATGAAAAAGCACACACAAAAAATACTTAATACTGCAGAGTAAACAAACAATTCACTTCCTCGTTGGTCAATAATCTTACACAGTCTAGGCCGAGCTTGTAAGGCTGAAGGTCCAGGTCCATTAGCATGATGGTTTAAGGCTGAGCTCAGACACGGGGACATATGCAGCGTTACTTTGCGGGTTCATAGGCCGAGGTCCCTCACGAGACTGGAGGTCCAAGTCCCTAAGTGTGGTAGACACATCCAGAGTTACCTTGTAGTATGTAGGCCGAGGTCTCTCATGAGACTGGAGGTCCAGGTCCCCAAGTGAGGTGGACACATGCAGAGTTACCTTGTAGTCTGTAGGCTCAGGTCCCTCACGAGACTGGAGGTCCAGGTCCCCAAGTGAGGTGGACACATGCTGAGTTACCTTGTAGTCTGTAGACCAAGGTCCCTCACGAGACTAGAGGTCCAGGCCCTCAAGCGTGATCCACATGGCTTGGACAACATGCTATGATTAATTTGTCATGCGTAA